>JAOYMU010000252.1:62039175-62050130 GCA_025802295.1 Psammodynastes pulverulentus | reverse complement strand
TAGTGGAAATTTTGAGTAGTTCAGAGAACCGGTGGTAACCTTCCCCCAGGAGTGGGGAGGGAATGGAGATTTTACAGTATGCTTCCCCTGGAGTGGGGTGGGAGTGGAGATTTTATTGTATCTTTTCCCTGCCATGCCCACCAAGCCACGGCCACAGAACCGGCAATAAAATTTTTTGAATCCCACCACTGGCGTAATAGAATAAAATGAAAGGCTTGTGTTTCAAGCTAGTTACAGTAAGTGAAATTCTGAATTATTATTTATAGTGTTGAGTCACCACAATAATCCATGGGTACAGTATAGCAACATAAATACTATAGGAACACATTCTCTTTCACATCCTAGGTATATATTGAGGTAGTCTGGAGCAAAGAGACTTTGTTCTGTTCATTTAACATTAACAATTTCTAATGTCCAACAGAGGAATTTGGAATCTGAATTCTGTCATATTTACTTTTGGTATGCTGTTTCTCTTAAACATCTCAACAGTCCGGAATCAATCTGGCAGGGACTATGTTCCATGTGTAGGTGGTTTCCAGACATTCCTGCCTGATTTAGCTTCTCTTGGATTTTTTTAACCTTCACAACACCTCTTCAACTACGGTAATGGAGAACACTAATAATAAATTAATGACACCTATGATATTGACATTCTCATCTAGTGTTTGATTGTCAGTTTACCAGAATGAAAACTCACTATGTACTTTCCATACCTAAAGGAATGCACAGGGTATGCAATATAATATAAGTAACAACAACCACCATAACAGCAACAAACATCAGCAAAAGGCAGAGAAGAACCTAAGGCCAGGCAAATTCCTTTATCCTTGGGAAAAATAAAAGAACCAAAGACTGTCAGACAGAAAGTAAAATAAGAATGGGCCTCAGTTTAACATACAGTAAAAAAAATTAGACGTCCAGGGTTAAAAAGCTTCAAGATGTTAAAAGGCTTAGCTGTAGAAACAGATCTTTGCTTGGCATTGAGAAAGTAATTGCAGGTGTCTGGCAAGATCTCTGGGTGTGCCAGATGATTCTAGGATGGCCTACAAGCTTTTTAATATCTTCTGTATACAATAGAAATCTCTGCAGGAAATTATCAGGAAATGGGGCATGAAGTGTCATTATTTACATGGATAATATTCAGCTCTTCCTACTCTATTGTTTCCAGGCAGAAGTAATTCTGGGATGGATAGGCTGAACAATTGGAGGTTAGTCCTGATAAAATAGAGGTATTGTAAAAGGAATATAAATTAAATGATTAACAACAACAGCAATAAGGAGGGGAGGGGAAATAGGATCGTACTCCAGCTAAAAGACCAGGTAAGAGACTGAAACATCTCCTAAAGCGTAGTCACAAGGACTGTGTTTTTCTCCATAAATTCTCAGCCTGGCCATATACTATAAAGCTAGTATTCTTACTGGTTTATTAATGAAAATAGTTAGGTTGAAAGGGATGAGATGTAGGACTTTCTCACTAGGGCCTATTGCTGGTGAATGCCCTGGCAGTCGGGGTTTGTCGGGCCTAATTATTATAAACTTTGTTTTGTAAATAAAAAGGCTGTGTATCAGTGGTGGGATTCAAATTTTTTACTGGCTTAGTGGGAATGGTGTGGTTTGGTGGGCATGGCAGGGGAAGGATATACTGCAAAATTCCCTACTCACTCCTGGGGGAAGGTTACTGCAAAATCTCCATTCCCTCCCCACCCCACTGACCTGCCTTCCAGATCTGTTCTCCTGTGCAGGGCAACCAAAGAAGACCCAGCGGATCAGCTGGCATTCAGGAGGCAGAGAATAGATGGGGGCGGGGCCAGTCAGGGGTGGCATTTGCCGGTTCTCTGAACTACTTAAATTTTCCGCTACTGGTTATCCAGAACTGGTCAGAACCTGCTGAATGCCATCTCTGCTGTGTATAGGTGTCTGTATATGTATTTTGTTTCATAAGATGAGTTTTAGAGGCATTTAATTGGTCTAAATATAAATTGATGCCTTTGAGTAGCATTTCCATTGTGTTCAGAGACAGCCCTTTAACTTGGGTTAGAAATATCTAGAAATTCATTTCAGATGATTACCTCAAATTCCAATATGTCATTATTAGAAACAGCAAAGGACCTTGATTGATAGTATGTCAAAAGGGGTCTTTGTGAAGGGCTCCTCTAAACCTGCTGTTCCAAATGTTAAACCTTTCTGTCTCTCAAAGGCTTTGAGTGTCTTCTGAGAATTTTCCCACTTTGTTTGAGCTTGCAAACAAGCATGGAAACATTTCTAGGATTGCCAGTAGAACAAAAATAGTTTTGCACTGCCCTAATCAATGCATTACTCTTATAGTAAGTATTGGGGCTAAAGTTCATATTTAAAATATGAATATTCTGCCATGATATTCTTCTATCCATTTTTAAAATAGATTTTCAGAAAGGTTATGCATTGTTTTAGTGAGCTATTTTCTGACCCTCCATTTTTTTTCATTTAGGCTAGACAGGATAAAAAGTTCTTGCTTAAGTTTAAGTTTCTAGTATGATGCTTATCTTTTTTTTCTTAGCTAAAGAATGGCAAATTTTGCCTACCAGAGACTTAACCTCATAGCCATTTCAGAATTAGTGTTTCTGATAGTCATTACAAGTTAGAAGCTGTTAAGAGTCCAACTATGTAACAATGAATTGAATTCTTCCTTCTCCTGTATTGATTTCTTTGTCCTTGCTTAATTGATATATTGTGAGAGCCCAAACTTGAAAAATAGCAGATAATTCATTTTCTGGAAAGCCTGGTCAGAATGTGGACTTTGATTTTTTATTATTATTTTTATTATTATTATTTGCAAAGTGCCCTCTTCACATCCTTTTGACATAGGACAGCAGCTTTACATGTTGGAAATTTCCTTCATACTATAGATTAGGATTTAATAAAATGGCCTTATAATAATAATTCATAAAATAGTCCTATAATAATTATTCATAAAATGTTAGAATATATTAAATGAAACGTTCAAGGACATCAGAAAACATGAAAGAAGGAACTGAAATCACAGATGCAATTGGCAACTGTAGCAATATTTCTGCAGATTTAAAATGTAATTAATCCAACAAATAATGTGTTGTATCTCTGGGCACTTATGTGTCTTTTTTTGAAGTGATGATCAGATGCAGAATTTTGGGGAGATGTGCTCAAAATGCAACATGGCTTCATATGCTCTGGGTTTGAGCTGTAGTGTCTCCCTGGGGGACAAAAATTATTTTGCTCTGGAAAACTCTCTAGTTTTTTATAAATGTCCATCTTCTCTGAGTTATAAAACAATCGTCTTGAAAATTAATAGCTTGACAATGGAAAGATATGCTTTATTGTTTTATGACTGACAGAAAAAAAGTTATTACAACCTTGGAAGGATACTCATTCTTGTCAATGATAAAATAGTCTGTAAAACCTGCCTCTGTTCATATTTGAAAAATCTTTTTATCACCGGAATTCTATATTAGGAGACCACTTAGAAATCTGAACTGTAGATGCCAGCTTATATACTTCAGTGTAGATTCACATTTCCCCCCTCATTGCTAAGTAACCTGATTAAAATATTTACTGTAGAATATAACGGCAGAGTATGGATGTAACCTTGAAGAAGAAATGCAGGAACTGTTAAGTAAACATCAGCTTAGCTCTAGAAAAGGAGAGGGGGTGAAAAAGAAACTCAAGAGATGCCCACCTTGATTTTGTTTGGTAGAAGTGAGAGGAGAGGGAGGTTCAGGCTTTCAGCAATCTGTTATCTGACCCCTTCCCACTTTTAAAAAATTACTAGACAATCCACAATCCATTGGGTCATTCTTTTTTCCACATATAATATAGACTTATGCTATCATCTGTCTGTCTGTCTGTCTGTCTGTCTGTCTGTCTGTCTGTCTGTCTATCTTTCTATCTAGATCATCATCATCTATCAATCAATCAATCTATAATCTATCTTTAAATATGCTTTTGCAGTGCTTGCAATATTTGTATGCTGAAGTATTACATTTTAACATAACTTCTGGGAGTAATAGTGGAATAACACTGGACCAACAATGGGGAAGGGTCAAAACAGGCATGTTGGCAGATATAGCAGCATAATCCAAGACCCACCCATTGGAGGAAAAAGTTCAACCTGGACATAATGTAGCATCTGCTGTCTTGCCTGGTTTGACACCTTGTCCCCAATGGATGTTGTGGCATTGAACAAATCCTGCCCTTACAAGTTTTTTTCCTTCCTTCCTCTGTTATAGGGAGTGAAAGAATCTCTGGAGCAGAACAAGCTTATGTAGGGCCAACACTTTCTCTCTGGGGTGGATTGTTGTCTAATTTGGAATTGTTACTTTGTCCTTGCTTGGTCACTGATCACTTTTTCATTGGTAATACAGCAAGTTAAAATAGAAGGGTGAAACAGAAGATCTGCTTTGAACAGATAAGACACCTTCCCTTCCCATCTCTGACAATTCTGTAAGGAATTTACAGCCTTTCCTTTCAGTTCGCTTCCCTTTAATCCATCCTTCGACCTTCACAAACAGCTAAGTAAAGACAAGGCAAACAATACCTTAAATGAGCACTATGTTAATCAACGAAGACCTTTCAAAACATTTTCTCTTGGGGCTGAAATTCTAGCAGATTACAGAATGCATTCAAGTAGGAATAGCATAAGGAATGTAGAAAGCATGTGTGAAACATTTTCCGAGATGAACTCCACCAGGTGTGTGCACGCCTACTGTTTCCATTATACAGAGCTGATCTTGGAGGCTGGTGATTCCTGGTCAAAAAAGATCCAATGAATGATGTAAGTATCTCTTTTGGGGGACGTTATTTCCTTCCTTCCCTATTTTAAAAGTGTTTAGTTCTCCCACCTATTTCATATCATGAATCTTTCTTAGTTTCCCCCCTGGGTCATGATCTGGATGCTAATGTTCCATAATGTTTTATTTTTTTCTTGTTGCAATCTAGTCAATACTGGATTTTGAAAAAAAGAATACCTGGTAGCTGTCATTTAGCTCATCTTATCTTCTCCACCACATGCTTACTAAGTACAAATGCATATGGCATTCAGAAAGTGCTTGGGTATATAATAATGCATTCTTTTAAAAAGCCTATAAATTTAGTTTGCTCACTGGGGAGGGGAATGATTTGTATTTGTAACCTAAAGAATACGGTTCGTATAATTAGGTTTGAAAAGGGATTAGAATGTGACTGAAATAATGACTATGTGTATATTTCTCTTCTTTCCTATGTAAAGCATTTATTAGTAGTTCTCATAAGTCATACTTTGATTGCAATCCCATTTTAAATATGAGTATATTTATTCAGATTATGTATAATTCCATTTCTAAGTTAGCTCATCAGTGTCATCTACATCTAAATGATCTCTTCCAATTTTGGTTTTTTTTCTTCCAACAGCACTTTTCCTTCTGTTTGAATAAGCTCTCTAAGAAAAAATTAGTGTGAGAAAATTTCAGCACCAAGAATAAATGTTATTTGAGGTTTGATTCAGGCTGCCTGGTAAATTAGTAATAAATCCAATGTGAAACCCCTTTCTCTCACCTTTCCAAGAATCACTCTACTTGTGGGCAACAACATTTTGTTCTAATCACAATGAAATCATGATAAAAAGTTTGTCAGATTGTTAATGGAGGAGGAGGGAGAGAAAAAGCAACATATCATTATCAGCTACTTTTATTGGTCATTGCTTGGCTACAGCCTTTTACAGAAGAAATTAGAACTCTTTATTAGATGAAAAACTTTGGGGGGTTTTCTGAAATGAAAATATTTCTGCCCATTGGAAACGTATCTATTATGGATTAGTACAGTATTATGAGTGAATCAAGCACTATAACATGGCTTATTCAACAATCGTAATAGATCACTGAGTTCGCAAGTTGTGCTAAATGATGACTGCTTAATATGGCTTCTTAAATACATGTAAATAAACATTTTATTTAACTAGAAGGTTTGAAGGGTCTAAACTAGTGTTTCTTTGGCAAGCTGGCTGGGGAATTTTTGGAGTTGAAGTCCACTCATCTGAAAGTTGACAAGGTTGAGAAATGCTATCTTAAACACAGTATTCAAATGGGAAGAAACCTTGCGCTGCCTTTTTTTTGGGTAGCCTGCCCAGAAGAGCTGTGGCTGGTGACATCATTGTGAGGCTGGAACTAAGTTCTCTGGACTAGATATTTTTGAGAAGGTGGGCATGTGGTTTTAAAAAGACTACCTCCATTTTGCCACTTGAATCCCTCAAAAACAGAAAACTTGTCTAATCACAAGAGGTTAAAGCACCTTTTTATCCTCTTGAGTTTGGGTCCCTTTTACTTTGGGGATGGGAAAACAAGAAGATATAAATTGAGTCCTAGTCAAACTATCAGCTTAGTAAAGAACAAGAAAAGCAAAAAGTTGTTCCAGCATCCCAAAAAGATAGCTGTAATATGCTTGCTTCTATAAAGGGTAAGAATTTTGTTTTATTTCTGTTTTCCTTAAGTTTTAGTTCAAATCAATTTTTCTGGAATAAGAATATAAGAAAGCCATCTAAAGTCATGTTTGAGGAGCAAGAAGATAAATACAAATCCAAGTGTCATTAATCTATGATAATACCAAACTCAAAATATGTGTTGATTTTTTCTATTTGGAAGAATTGTAAGAAAAGCTCGGGGCCAAAGTAGACATTAGTGACATTACTTAGAAGCCATGTTGGTGCAGTGGTTAGAATGTAGTATTGCAGGGTAACTCTGCCCACAGTCTGGAGTTCGATCCTGACCAGTTCAAGATTGACTCAGCCTTCCATCCTTCAAAGGTCAATAAAATGAAGACTCAGATTGTTGGGGCCAATATGCTGACTCTGCAAATTGCTTAGAGAGGGCTTAAAGCACTATGAAGTGGTATATAAGCCTAAATGTTAAGTGCTATTGCTCATGTAAACACAAAGATATTTGTCAAAATAGCAACAAGCTTCTGCTATCTTTTTCATAATTTCTAGTTTAACTTATCTTTTATGGGTCATTGCAATTTCCCAGTGTGGTCTTACATTATTCCCTGGTAAAAGGAGCAGAGTGATGTGGAGCATCATGGCATGGGCCTTAGACTCGACATTAGAATGGGAAATCTGTGATCCAGAGGTGTCTGTGGGCATAGGGGACAAAACCCAAAACTATTGTGCCAACATAGTTCAAAGCCTGCCTTTTTCGCCCATGTGTTGCAATGTATGAAAAGGACAGAATTTGCAAGCATGTGATGTGCTTATCATTTTGACAAGCATGGGATCCTGTCGATCCCTGTGCTGTGATCGTTGAGATGCGGTTCTACTTTTCCTTTAAAGACTCAAAGGTTTATGTAAAATTAATTTTGCCCTGTGGGAGACATAGGCTGAATTATGAATTTGTCTGTTATACACACTGGTTGTCCAGTTTCCAGCATAGATCTTCAGCCGTGCTAGTAGGGAACACCAGGCACTGAATGAGATGTCTGGAGCATGTTAACTCTATGCTGCTGTGAGTAGCTGAGAAATATGTTGGTTTAGAAATATACTAAATTAATATATAAATAAGTTTGAGAAAGCTACTCTGGTTCCCAAGCATAATATTCAGCCTGCAATCTGATATCCATTTGACTCTCTGAGTGAACTCCATTAAATTCAGGGAGATTTGCTTTTGATTGTGCTGTAAAGTTCAAACCTATACATACTTGTTCAGAAATAAGATCTTCTGATATTAATCTCAGGCAAGGATTGCAACCAAAATGATTTATATCATGGTGGAAGCCTATAAAGAAGAATATGACTTTTTATATTATTTCCTTATAAATTGTTCTGTATATTTTAGATCTGAAAATATCATGGCATTAGTATTTTCATTCTCCCAGAAGAAAATGTTCTGGAGCTCGAATCTCTATTTTCTTCATGATTAATATTGGTACGTGCTACAACTTTTCCTTTTCTCTGATCATTGAGATGAATGCAGAGCAGGATGGATCCCATTAAATGGCTCGTATGATGTGTTGTTGCCTGGGTGGGGGGTGGGTGGGTGATGTTATTTTAGTATATTATTTTATTAATTTATTATATGATTCTCTCTTTTATTAGTTTTATTGTTTTTATATGATGCTTTTATATTCTTGTAAGCGGCCTTGAGTCGCCATGTGCAAATAGGCGGCAATATGAATCTCCTAAATAAATAAATATTTTGCACTACCTCTATACCTCAGTTTTGTGTAGACTTGGGATTTTTGAAGGCTTCCATATATTCAGCTTCCTGGTTATCAAGCTTAATTTTTTTGTTCTTTCTGATTTGCTAAGGAAAGAGAACAGGGAGCCTTGTTTTCCAATGTTATAACACTAACAATCAAAACAGAATTTAAAAATGAGCCAAGGCCATTTCTTTTTCATTGTAATTGCAACGCATTGTGAATAGCTTTGTTACTTTTCCTGCAAAATGGTCCATATATGCATTTTAAAATAATCAGCATGATAAAGCATGTAGCCTATATCTCAAGACAGGTACCAGAGATGGTAGCCTTTTAAGCAGGCTATGTTCATAAGTGGAGGTGTTGGATTCACACTTGAAATGTAGATTTTTGTTAACCATCTTTAATACCTGACAAGATTTTACCTTGAGAAGTACATAATATTGCACACCAAAAAAACAAACAAACCAGATACTTTTAAATCCTTGAAAATCCTCCCTTCTTTGCTACCTGCAATTGCAATGTATTTGGATTAAAGTCCAATTGCTCCTTTCATGAAAATCAATTGAAACACTCCTAATTAGTTAACTAGAAGGAGAAAATCAATGACTTTAATTCTAAACCTATGAAAAGGGCAAATTCTGCACATATTTGTGAAAATGTTTAAATGCTAGAATCCATGTTCATAATTAAAAGAGAAAGAAAAGAAAACTATTCTTTCCAGAAATCATGTTTACATTTGTTTAGAAAAAGGGGGAAAAAATCAGTTTAAAAATGTGGTAAGTTGTAGAGACAGCAAATGTTCACTAGAACAGTGATGATCATAGGAAAGCAAAAATGGAAATAGCAGTTATTTGAAAGAAGCATTATGGCTGAAGTTCTTTGAGATAAATGCCCAGTGAAGAATGACTTGACCATGTGAAAAAAAATTACTTGTATCGAATAGCAGGTTTCTTCAAACTTACTGTTGGATTAAGATGGTGGAAGTTATAACTCAATACATCTGGAGCATATTTGTCTGAGAAAGGCTGAATTAGTATATACAAAACAGTTTCCAAAAAGTTGATGTTGACATTTAAAGAAGCCATTCTTTTGAAACTACAGCTGGGGTATTTTCAGTTATTTGGGATAAAGATAACTCTGAGAGATAATCTCAGCAATGCCTACTATGTCTTTAACAAGTTTGCAGTATTTCTGGAGAAAAACTTTTCAGTGGCCAATTATAATGCAAAATAGTTGAATTATGTTGCTCATGTCATCCAATTCTAACTCACCTAGCTAAAAAAAGGACTTTAGAAAAAACAAACAGATGCTATCCTTCTTAACTACCACTAACATCCAAGGGGGATTGTATATTTTATCATCCAATAGCTGTTTTGTAAATGACTAGTTTTAATAAGTATTTGTGCTTTATGCTTTTGATTTCCCTCTGACCTCATTATTTACAGTTTCCCACCCTCCTGCTTCTATGTGTATTGATAGTTGTAACTCAACTAATACTTCATGCATCCTAGTGAGCTGAACTTCAGTCAAGAAAAATCTACACTATAATAAACATTAGTCTTTCAAGTGATCCCAGATTATTGCTTTTCTCACAACAGACTAGAATGGTTTCTTTTGAAAATCAGACTCTTCCTCTTGCCTGAATTTCAATACAAACCTATTCCTAGATTTCTGAGAATGGCAGTATATGGTCTTGGAATCAGAAGAGCTGAAGGAAAGTATAAGGACAGCTGAATTACTCTTAAGGAAATCTTTCCTGTCCATTGCAGTACATTCAGTGGTGGGATTCAAATAATTTAGCAACCGGTTCTCTGCCCTAATGACCAGCTGGGTGATCATGTGACTGGGTGGAGCTCAGGCAGCAGTAAGTCTGGGTATACTGCCAAGAACCTTTAGCTGTTATATGGATGAACCAAGAGACAGTTTCTGTAAGCAGGGCAATAAAGGTTAGGCTAGAAACAACCCCGGAATGTTTCCTTCCTGCCTTCCTTACACGATTAGCCCTGTAAAGAGGAAAAAAACAAAAGGAGATTTCTTCTAACAACCGGTTCTCTGAACTGCTTAGAAAGTTAACAACCACTTAACTTTCAGGTTCTCGTGAATAAGTGCAAACCTGTTGAATCCCACCACTGGTCTCATAAGGGCAATGAGAACACAGTCGAAAGCCTTTCTATAATCAATGAAGTATTTACTTTTTTGTAAAGTAAAGTTTAATCTGCATTGAATGATCCCAAGCACTATGTTGCTAGATTGCAAAAGTAAAGATATTGTATGATAGTTTGCACACTTTGTTAAATCTCCTTTTTTGGGAATTGGAATACAGTATAGATTGACCACTTCCAACCTGTTGGCCATTATGTCATTCTCCAGATTTGGACATATTTTTCCCTCTCTAGACTAAGAACAAGGACAAGAGGGAATAGGGAAGATGAACAGAGTCTCCTATTTCCAAGTGTACTGAAGCAGTGGACTTCATGGAACCTGTTTCATTGGGGATCAGACTGAAGCAATTTCAGAGAATTTAAGGGTTGGGAGCCAAATTAAAAAAGCATTTGTGCTAGTTAGTGTTCTTCCATTGTATACTTATTGGTTTTAAGGCTAGGGGGAAAACTGCTCTCACAGTGAGAAATACTACCTCTTCCTGTTAGCTCCCATTTTTTTATTTTACAGTTACAGCTGTTTTGCAAATTTGTACAGTGTTAGTCAGCGCTTTTTTTCGGCACCAAAAGGTGCCGGAACGCTCCCCCCGTGCTCCCCCCGTCGCGCGCTAAAAAAACCCG
>JAOYMU010000252.1:62028800-62039075 GCA_025802295.1 Psammodynastes pulverulentus | reverse complement strand
AGTGCCTGGAGACAGCAGAATAGAAGAGAAAGAACTGGAGAAGATAACAAAATACAAAGACCTACAAATAGAAATAGGACGATTATGGCAAAGGCAAGCAAGGGTAGTACTAATAGTAATTGGCGCCATGGGTATAGCCCCAAAACAACTGGAGCACCACTTGAACACCATAGGCATTGACAAATTTGCCATCAGTCAATTGCAGAAGGCAGCCTTACTTGGAACAGTTTCCATCCTGCGGTGATATCTGTAACACCATCAAATATTCAGATTTGCCTATCCCAGGTCCTTGGTAAAGACTCGATAGGTAGACAAAAATTGCCAAACCCAGTCTGAACATCTGCCTGACTGTGCGATGAATAACAACAACAACAACAACAACAATTTCACTGGTAAATCTATTAAAATTATGTGCTACTAATGAAAAATTGATGGGAACGTAGATATGAAAAAAGTAGTTGAAAATGATTAGGAAAAAATATCGGATTTCCTAACATGCTGATAAAGTCTTGACACATAACACAACAGATTTAACTGTGGTTGAAAGGAATACAGTGTGGATAATTGATCTGGCAATACTACGGGACAGTCAAATAAAAGGCAAATAATTGGAAAAGATCACAAACTATCAAGATCTGAATATCAAAGTTGAAACATCTGACCTAAGTGTAGTACATACAATTATCTGGTACAATGTCCTACCTGTCAATGACTACTTCAACTTCAGCCACAACAATACACGAGCACACAATAGATACAAACTTAAGGTAAACCATTCCAAACTTGATTGCAGAAATACGACTTCAGCAATAGAGTTGTTAATACCTGGAATGCACTACCTGACTCTGTGGTCTCTTTCCCAAACTCCCATAACTTTAACCTTAGACTGTCTACTGTTGACCTCACCCCATTCTTAAGAGGTCTATAAGGACATGCATAAGTGCATCAACATGCCTACCATCCCTGTCCTATTGTTCCTTTTATTCATACCCATTTCATGTGCTCATATTGTTTCTAATTATATCTGTTATCTAAGACACGTTTGAAAAATTAAAAAAGAGCCCCCCAAAAAAGATAATGGCATAAACCAGTCATGGTGGTCAGTGGTTAATGGCATACTGGATTCCATACCAAAAAATCTTGAATGGCACTTTGAAAATCCACACATTGACGAAATGTCCATCTATCAATTACAAAAAGACACACTGCTTTGATCTGCGCATATACTATGCTGATACATTATGACATCCTAATCACAAGAATTTAATGTATGCGAAGGCCAACAGAAGTTAAATGAAGTAGCAGTGATTTCCCATTATTATGTATGTGGGAATTTTTATGTTATAATAATGATAATAAATGAGAAGACAGCAAGTGCTACCTCTGTAAAGAAAACAAAAAAACTGTGGACCACCTGGTTAGCTGTTACAAGAAGATATACAGACAGACTACAACAACACATGACAAAGTAATAACAATGGCGATTCGAAGATCTGTCAAAAATACCTTTTGTCCACAAACAAGACCTGGTAAGTGCTCTGGGGTTTTAAAATTCAAACAGGCTCCTGCAAAATAATGCCCCAGACTCAACACTTGTCAATAAGAAAGACAAAAAAATATGGATAGTGTGCCCATCTAAGATAAATAAAATCTAAGATAAATAAAAATGGCAATACCTGAAGAAAGCAGAATAGAAGAGAAAGAACTACAGAAGACAACAAAATGCAAAGACATGCAAATGGAAATAGAATGACTGTGACAAAAGAAAGCAAAGGAAATACCAATAGTAATAGGTGCCTTGGGTACAATCCCAAAACAACAGGAGAACCTCTTGAACACCATTGGCTTTGACAAATCACCATCAGTCAATTGCAAAAGGCAGCTTTACTTGGAACATCTTACATCCTGAGATGATAACTTTAACACCATTAGACATCCACATCTGCCAATCCCAGGTCCTTGGGAAGAACTTGATGGGCAGATAAAAATGCCATATCTAGTCTAAACATCTATCTGACTATGTAATAAATGATTTTTTTTCATCAGCAGTTGTTGGAATGTAATTCAAGGGGACAGTCTTTTTCTGGGATTGAGACACAAAGGTTATATACACACTGTGCAAGTGAATTTGTAAGTGACTGACCCACTCAGCTTTACTTATTGGTGGTTTTGGCACCCCATAAAATCTTAATTTCAGAGGTTACTATTCTTATCCACTTCCTGAATCTATTACTCTGCATCAGGATGGTATTAGTGTTATGTGATATCACGAGCCCTTCATCAGTGGTCAAGCAGACAATAGACATGGAAGGGAAAAGAGAAAAGTGAAGAGAAAATGCATGGAGCTGGTGGCGCTTGAGCAAGCAATCTCTTGTAATACTGACAGCAAAGTCATCGAGACTAGATTAGGATTAATTCTTAGGATTAATTCTTAGTTTAGGTATCATTCAGAAAAGGGAGAAGTGGAGGGGAAAGCTCTACTAGTAACTTCATATTCTCATGCCTCCGAAATCTCTCTGCTCTGTCCAAGATGAAAGTTAAAGGACCTCTTTGTGTAACTCCTGGAAGGATGCTGAATTTGCAAGTATTTTCTAACTGTCAGATGTCTCTAGATGCAGATGCTTATAACTGCTGCATACTGCTGTGCTGCACTGTGCTCTGTGATAACAATCCACAAGATTATGAATTCCATTCAGGCAGACTACGTGCCTTTTCAGCACCTATCCCTGCTCTATTCCTGCCAATTTCACCCCTTTCCTCTGTAACCTCCTCTCTTTTCTAAAATGGTCATAAAGGGCAGAAGATAATCTGAGGAGGTTCCCATCCTTGCTATCCTCCAACCACAAGCAACAAATCAGTTCCTTCCAACCTGCAAATGATCCAAGAGAAAACACACACTTTTTTTTAATGAGGGAGAAAAGTGACAACCAAAGAATTGTCCATAGAATGAATGACTTGCCACCTTTCCTAGTTGTCTAGAACTGTGAAGGGACCAAAGTCAGGTGTTTGGGGATGTCTGGGATGTCATTTGCATCCTAGCTATAGTCCCAGGGTTGTAGCCACAAGCTGAAGAACTGTGCCTGCCCGAATAATGAAATGGGAGTGACACCAGTCCAGTTTATTTAAGAATAATACAGATTCCAATTTAACTTGGTGGAAATTTATAATAGGCAGGCTAGATTTCCCTGTTTTGTCTATATGCGGCTGGTATGTGCCTTACAATAAAGGGTGGCTATGCCTGACATCTGATGGATGATCTTTTCCAGATGAACCTGGTGCCAGGGTTTCTTTGTTTATATAGGCAGCCTGTAAAATTGTGAATGACTGTTTTCAAGTATGTGAGACTTAAGTTTTTTTTTCTCATTGGGAACCATTGCTATTGTCTGTGGGATACATGTCTGCAAGCAGCCCGGTAGCTTGCTTGGTGCCTGCAGATAGTCAGCATTTGCTCATCATTCTTTTTCAAAATAGTGAATGAAGTTTTTGTTTAAACTGCTTCATAAATTTAGGGTTTTCCCTCCCTTTGGCAGACTTGATAGAAAAAAAAATAGGCATATTCTGGGTTATGGTATTAAACAACATGGATGGTTGTGGAAAATTCAGTCTCTGACAACCTGGAGTTGTTTAGGAGTAAAAATTATTCCATCTGATTTAGCTGCTTGGGATAATTAACTGAATTATGGCACTCACAAAGCATATTAACTCTTACTTTGGCTCAATTAAGGGCAAAAGTATTGCACAAGATTTTTCCAGGATTCCATCTATCCTTCCTTCCTTAACAAGAACTGGAAACAATTTAAATCAGAAATGGGCAACTGTAGCTATGCAGATATTCCTGAAGTACAACACCAAAGCAGTGAAGGAGGAGTACTGCTGGGGGCTGTACTTTAACACACGGAGAGCCACAACTTCCCCATCCCATTTATAAGTGAGACAGGCCTGAGTACACTCTCCATATATCTTCCCACTTAAATACATTTATTACTATTCCATCCATTTTTAAAAATACTCTTTCAGCTTGATGTAGAGTTAAACTTTCCATTTTCTCTTTTAAATCTCCATTGTTGAATAAGTGCACCCTTTATAGCTTGACATTTCTTCGTCTCTATATTTATTATCCACACTCGAGCCTTTTATGTCTAATCTTTTAGTCTGATGTAGAGCTAAAATATTTCCTCTCAATATTTTGCATTTTAATTTTTTTGTGGCTGAACAAATGCCTGTCTCTTTTAAAGCTTTGACACCTGCCCCCCCCCCATACCCAAAATGAAACCTTGAGTAGGTAGGTTGAAATCTGAAATTTTAAATTATAGGGTGGCATTTGCTACTTTGAACAGTGTAACAGAGAAGGACAGCCTCTCACACATTGTGACCATTTATCCATCAAAAATAAGAAGCACTCTATTGTCAAGACAACCTGTGTGGCTATATGCCAATTTTGCTCTGTATTTTGTTTTAGCCAAAATAATAATCCAATAGCATTTGCCTACTTTTATCTGCTTCTATTCATTTTTATGGTTTTGAGAGTAGTTGTTTTCCCCTATCTATCTTTCAATGAACTTTCGTACTGTACCGTAATCTGTGTAGGAAGGAATGTAATTTGTTCACATGAAACGGAAAATGCCAACTTTACATAACAAGTATGAAATCTAGGAAAAAGAACACCAGAATAAACTGAAACAGAAAGAAATGTGAGCAAACCTTGTGGGATTTAAAAAAAAAATCTATCTAGGATAGTACAATAGGTCTCAGAGGTCTTTTCCTGCATAGAGTTATGGGTGTAACCTATGCTGTAGACAATTCAACAGGAATTTCTGGAGAGCTGGTGAGTGAGACATAATTTATCTGACAAATTTAGTGTCTTGCTTGAGAAGTATCCACAAGCAAATAGTTCCCCTATCCCAAATGTGCATGTTACAGGAAGAAGTTCAATGTGTTCCAGATTTTAAGGCTGAACAAGTTTCCTTGTGGCTTTGACTTTTCCGAAGCAACAGGGTTGGTTTTCCATCCCCACCCCCAGCAAATCTTACAATTATCACTATTCTCAGAAAAGACAAAGCAGGCAGACCCAGAAGCTTTTGGATGACTTGTAATTGTAAATCCAAGCACTTGATTGCTGAAGGAACTGCTTGTCTTGGCCCACAAAACTCTTGTAATGTCCTGGCTATAAAAGTTGATGGAGGTGCCCCCAATGAAATCAATCAGCAGAGCTTTAGTTCCAGTCCTATCCAATTCAAGCTAAACCAATGCTTCTTACCAGTAGCCACAGTTCAGAGACTGAAGTGAAAACGTTGGCCAGGTCTAGACAGAAGGATCAAAACCAAGCTTGTTGTAGAAACTTGTTTCAAGGTTTGAGAGCTCTTAGTCAGAAGTTCGAAGTCTCCATCTGAGCACGTATGGTTAACCACCTTTGATTTCATGAAGCCACTCAGGAACATTCTTCCTGTAACCCCCAAAGCACTTGCGTTCACCCCTAGTTTCTCACCATAAAGTTACAGTGGTTACACAAACTGGATGGCTAAAAATCTAAAATCTAGGGGCAAAATCAAGAGAAGGTGATTTAGCCTCCAGTTGCAGACCTTGATCTTTCAGCACCATGGCTATCAAGGATATTATCACAAATCCTTCCTTCTATATTGATGGTTCATATATAGTATTATGATAACTGGTTGTAACAGTAAAGGATCAATCGGTAATAATTAAGTGGTTATATGACCGGCCATCTACTGTTAGGCAAATGGCAAAGGATTAGCAGGAGGATGGAACTCTCTCTGGAAGGAGAAAGGTGTCTTATTAATCTTTGCTCTTTTTCCTCTTCCTTGCTGAAAAGTGAGATTGGTTAAGGTCTTCCTTTCTCAGGAAACACAAATGGTATGCAGACATCAGAAGTGCCTGAGGCAATTAAATTATATTGGAGCATGTCCATGTTTATACCTACATCCATTTCTTCAACTCTCTATGTAGTGGTGTATGATGTGACATCATTGGTAATAGGAACATGGTATCATCTTGTAAAACTTTTGTTCAATATAAGTCAAAATATTTAATAAATGTCTGCAGTTGCCTGTTCAGAGTAACCATGTGTTCAATATTACCTTCTCATATCTTAGATTTTAAGAATGGCTAGGCATTTAGATAACTCTTTATAAGCTCCACTATAATCGTTCTTCCTAATCTGAGAATATAGCTCTTCCCCCGCACCCCCTATAAGGTGGTACGGTGACTTAGTCATTAAGATACTGGACTTGTTGGCTGGAAAAACAGCAACCCAGGTTTGAGACCCAAGCTCCATGTGATGGGGTAATCTCCCTTCCTCACCCCAGCTCCTACCAGCCTAGCAGTTCGAAAGCATGCAAATGTGAGTAGATAAATAGGTACCAGTTTGGTGGGAAGGTAACAGTGCTCCATGATGTCATATTGGTGGAAATGTGTTTGAGCAGTGCTGGCTCAATGGCTTTGAAACAGAGATTTGAAACACCTTTTAGAGTTTGCAGCAACCAGTGGAGTAAAATTTGCAGGGAATCCTTTACCTCATCTCTAAGGAGAGGTCCGACCAATGAAGCTCATGAGAGGCCTGGTATTTTCTCCATTATGCCCATAGAATCCAATTCTTCCCAAGTACTAAATCCTCCTTTTCTTCAACTTCTCAAGATTATCCAGGGCAGGAATATCAAGTTTTCTATGTCTTCCAACTTTTGGAAGTTTTCACTGAGTGGTGATCTGGGTCACATTTCAAAGTGCCCCTTTCATAAACAGCAAAGCAAAGGTAAAAATAAAATGAATATAATTAAATGCAGCTACAGTGAGTATCCCACATTGATTTATTTCATTTAAATACCTTTTCTCTATTCAAATACATAGAACATAGAATGTAGAATCATAGGGTTAGAAGGAACCTTGGAGGTCTTCTAGTCCAACCCCCTGCTTAAGGCAGGAAGGGACCTTATATCATCCTGATCAAATGTCTGTCCTGTCTATTTTTGAGACACATATTTAAGGTGGTTAACCAATTGGGATGTTTATTACTATCTAATCTTCAGGGAATATATTATAGAAAGAAGATTCAGAAGAAAACAATATACTGTCACCTGATCTTGAGGAACTATCAGTCTTCCACATCAGATTTTGGATGTATGGATGTAGGGCTGGCTGGCTGAGGTAATTTGACCAGCAAAAGGAGATTATCTTTTTATGGATACTCTGAAAACACAACCCTAAGCTTTCAGTTGTTGTGGAACAGCCAGTTGTTTTTTAAATTTTGTTGCTTAGCACACTAAGTCTCTGGACATTATGTATCAGAAAAAGGATCTCCAGAGTAATGTAGCAATGTCTGGATATTTCTTATGTGCTAGGGATATATTTTAATAGCTTCATTCAGCTATCACTGAGGCAACATAACAATATTTAGATGATGCTAGAAGATGGTAGAACTCACTAGTGAAATATATAACCTTGTCACTACATCACTGTCTAACAAAAACTTCACTTCTTTACATAAATTATTTAGTTTATCAAGGCTAGGTAGAAAATTACAGCAACAATAAAAAATGTAAGAAGTTGTAATAGTAGCAGCAGCAGGAACAACAACAGCAGCAGCAGCAACAATAGTAGTCCTTTGAAAGACTGCTGTGTTCCAGTGAATAAAATAATGCTGTGCAGACATTTATTTATTGTGGCCACAAGATGGTGCTAAGTGTAATTTGGACTGGCTGAAAGCATCTCTCTATTGTCTCTTTCTCTTTATTGTCTTTCTGTTTCCCACGGGATAGCTGGGGCTAATTGATTCAGGTTAGCGCTAACAAAGAGGGGGCTGTTCTTGGATCACTAGGGCAATCTTGGGGCTAAAGAATCAACGTTTATGGACTAATACTAGCAAGAAATTTAAACAGCAAGCCCATTTATTCTCATCTGAGCCACAGGAGTTACATTTAAAATTTGTACCATTCTTAGAATGAATGACCCCTTGCAGGCCCAGTTGGGGAATAGTTTTCAAGGGAGCACTGGAGAAGAGCAATTGGTCAGAGGCAGAGCTGCTTTCTGGCTCTTAAATCAATGCCTTGCTATCAAGCAAAGAATAGAAGGCAGTGACACAAACAAAGTGCTAAGCTGCAAAACCAATTTCCTTATAATCAATCTTCGTTCTTAGCCAGGCTTCTTCGCCACCTTTAAGTTCAGGTTAATTAGCATCATATAAAATATATGGTGAGCTCTTCTGGCCAGCCAATTCTACTTGCCTTCTACACAGAGGGTACCTGAAACAAGACCCAACATCCTGCAAAACCCGGTTAATTTTGCACTGATTAAATAAGGATAAATTGTGCAGCATTCACTCCCAAAGATGCTACAGAAGTGGGTGAGATGGTCACTTATCCACAATGTCAGCAAAATAGGATGATTGCGATAGTGTTGCCTGTGGATTGGCTTTAGATGTACGGTACTATCTTCGGTAAGGATCCTTACTGCTCTGATAATATTTCTTCTTGAGCTGCTATAAGACATTGAGGGCAATGTTAATGTCACAATCCTACTTTGCTGGAGAAGAGGAGAGCATAATCCTAAACTGAAACTCATCAATTATATCCAAAATATTGCCAGCCATTTTATCTATGTGCAAGGAAAATTAGATTCTTAATTTAAGACATGGCTCTTTTTTTCTCATAGGTGGTTAAATAAATTTTCTAACCATTAGATAGAAGATATATGATAGAGAAAGAGATAGAGATAGAGATAGATAGATAGATAGATAGATAGATAGATAGATAGATAGATAGATAGATAGATAGATAGATAAAAAATCTAATAAGATACCTGTCAATCCCAGATCTTTGATAGGTGGGTAAAAATGCCCAATCCAGTCTAAACAGCTGGCTGATTGTGCAACGAACCATAATAATAGTGCACATGGCTCTTTCTCTCCTTATTTAAAGTTGAAAAAGCTGTCAAAATTGTATTTTAGAAATGGGGTAAATTGTTTTGAAATATTTGATTTGTCTTCTAAATTTGTTACTAGATTGATATTTCAGAAGGAAATCATACATACATACATACATACATACATACATACATACATACATACATCTCAGTTTAACTCCACAGAAGTGCAAACAAATGGCATATTTATGTTGGGAATTATGTGCAAGGAGACCTGCCTGACATGGTTTAACAGGATATGCCAAATCTGGTTGGAAAAGATGGCTCCAGGTGCCAAGCCATTAAGACTTTTTTGTTAGGTTAACACTAGGAAAGTATCGGATGAAGTCCAGAGAAGCTTTACTCAGCTGAATAGTTCTCATTCTCCAAATAGATGCACATAGGATTGCAGGCCTTATAGACTAGCTGGGAAGGATGGGATTATAGAATTAGAAATGAACTTGAAAATATATAGTCATATTCTGTTTCAATCCCAGAATTTTATCATACTGAATGTAGTGGCAGCATTCTTAAGAACCTCTAATTAATATATATCTACCAAAGGAGAGCTACTGTCTCTAAGGACAGTTTCTTCCAAATTGAAAAGCCTGCCTTAACAAGGTTCACTTGAACTTTAGCTAAAAATTGCCTTTTTGCAATTTTCCATCCTTTGGTTCTAATTTGGTTGCCTGGAACAGCAACAACAAAAGGCTATTAGGGCTTTTCCATAACAATCAAATTATAGTTAGAATAGTGGAGTGTTTCTGACAGTTTTACTTATTTATTTATTGAATTGTTTTCTGACCGCAGTCTTGTGACTCTTGCAGTTACAATGTCACAATAAAAATAATAGCAATGCAATTAAAACAGTGTACAGTCTGCATCACAATGCAAAACAACAAGTGGGGGGAGGAAATGAATAACAGGAGGCGCAAGTAAGGTTGCTGAAAAGCCTTGGAGAAAGCTCCACTTTTGAGCATGTACTCAAAGCTATCAGGGAGCAGAGCAGTCTGATTTCAGTGGGAATATCATGCCATGATGTTGGCTCTACTATGGAAAAGCCATGCCTTCTAGCTTTGTCTCCTTTGACACTTGGGAAATATGTGCAAGGAGACCTTCCTGATGTCGTTTTAACAGGATGGGCCAAATCTGGTTGGAAAAGAACAACCAGAACAACTAGACACAAGAATAGTTTTTTCCCTGAATGCCATCATTCTGCTAAACAAATAATTCTCTCAATACTGTCAAACTATTTACTAAGTCTGCATTACTAATACTATCAATACTACCAAAATGCAGCCGCCAGGGTGATAGTGGGTGCCTCTCGGCACTCACACATAACACCTATCCTGCGCGAGCTGCATT
>JAOYMU010000252.1:61984841-61999459 GCA_025802295.1 Psammodynastes pulverulentus | reverse complement strand
TTGGTCACCCCAGGCCGGCCTGCCGGAAGAGCCAGGTCTTTAGCTCCCTGCGAAACGATTTTAGATCAGGGAGCACCTGCAGCATTGGAGGTAGTTCGTTCCAGAGGATTGGCGCCCCCACAGAGAAGGCCCTTGGAATATCATAATGTTCTTGGAATATCATAATGTTAGCCACCCCAATGGGTCCACTGCCTTGTTGGACTCTTGCCAGCTAAAACATCATAGAGAAAGGACAATGTGTCTTTGGATGCAAAACAAACTGCAAAATTTAGGGCTATTTTTCTACATTTTGTTCATCACATCTACATCAGGACTAATGGAATCCACGATAAAACCCAATGTCATTTTGTTGTTATTTGCCACCAGTTTCCTTCCATCCTCATGGACATCCGTGACAGATATGTATTCATACATCTCCAGTATCCTGCCAATTTTGGAACTTTGTGTCTGCACTTTATTGCCATATTTAATTCTGAAGAAGCAAAAAGCACAGAGATACCTTTTGTAATCTGATGAAGTCTGCCTAATCAGTAAACTCACTTGTTATTTTTTTCAGTGGGGCCCAATTTAAATACTGACACAAAAGTGTGTTTGCGTCTCCTGATTCTTAAAGACAGCAGCAATCTCACACTGGGAAATTATTTGAGATCAAGGTACTCTCCAGGGAAATGCAATTGCTTACTCCTCTTTCTGAGAAGCTATGGGAATTCAGTATATGATACCAAAACCTTTTATTAAAGTTCAGAAATAGATAACATAATGAATAGGAATGTCAGTTTTTCATTTAAATCAAATGACAGACTAAATGAATCTGGAAAACATCGCGGTATATATTTGTAATATATTTTCACAGGGAAAATGTGACTTTCATGACACATTTGTGTAGGTTGCATATAAAAATAGATCGCTTGCCATGAGCTGCACTCACTGATGCAAAAGAGCAGGCAGTTGAGATGAGACAAATTGCTCACTTCATCCGATATTTCTGGAACTGCAATAAATCCTCAAGTCATCAATGACTTTTAGATTAGCCACTAGATTCTGATCTAATCAAAAGTCTAAATCCTACTCAAAGCATATACAAAACTGGAGTTACTTTTATGGAGGTTAAAGGACACTGATTCTAAACTGTGTTGTGGAATTTCGCTCTTTGATTTTTCCTATGGATGGAAACAGTGGAATTTTGTTAAGTGGTTGTATTCTTTCTACAACTCATGTTACTTGCACAGCCTATGTCTGCCTTCCCTTTTTATATTATTGATTAAATATTTACTTACATTATTTTGACAGGGAAAAGTAAGAGTCAGCCACATTCTCCAGGTCCAAGAGGTGTCATGAATGTCACTGGATTGGAAGAGCAAAAGTTTCTGATTAATGCTGAAACTGCAGCATTAATACTTAGGGCAGAAGTCCTTATACAAAACGGCTGTGTCCAATAAAGGCTTATTGAGGGTGGGGTGCACCACTGCCTTCTTCATGACATGTCGTACCATTTCTTCTCTCAAAAAACAGCTACAGCTACATAAACCCAGCAACACATTATCCTTCAAATAGCCTTCACCAGCCAGAGCATGGATCTAATAAACTGGTTTAGGTAACCACATAAGACCTTGCTTCTGTCATTTGGAAAGGGTCAACCCAGTTTAAGTTCAACTCCAAGTGAAACTAATCATCTTTATCTTCCAGATGCCTAGAATATTATTCACCAGGAAGGAAGGACTCACTTTAAAGAGGATTACTGGATGGCCATCTGCAAATGTGTTAAAAGTGGAAAATATTTATGTTTTGCCACTCTATAGCTATGATATAACCCTGATATGAGCTCTTACTTACGCTTGGTCAGATTTACCCTTTACAAAGGTAGAGGTAAAAGTTCCCCTTGCACATGTGTGCTAGTCATTCCCAACTCTAGGAAGCGGTGCTCATCTCTGTTTCTAAGCTGAAGAGCCAGTGCTGTCTGATGACCTCTCCATGGTTATGTGGCTGGCATGACTAAATGCCAAAGGCACATGCAATGCTGTTACCTTCCCACCGAGGTGGTCCCTATTTTTCTACTTGCATTTTGACATGTTTTCATACTGCTAGGTTGGCATAAGCTGGGGCAAGTAACGGAAGCTCACTCCATTATGCGATGCTAGGGATTCGAACCACTGAACTGCCAACCTTTCTGATCGACAAGCTCAGCATCTTAGCCACTGAGCCACTGTGTCCCCAGATTTACCCTTTGTCTATCTCCAATTGTGTTCTAGGTGTCTCTTTTGAGTTTCATCTCCCAACATTCCTCAGAGAACCAGTATATACCTCATGATTGACACACAGGGTGGGGCTACTGAGGAAGAGTCTGATCTAGGTCCTTAACAGATGCCTGTTCTAGGTAACAACCAATGCTTGGTTGAACCACCCTTCAGATCCTCAGGAAAAATCTCAAGCTTTCTCTGAAACTCTTATAGAGTCCATTAGTCACCTGGAGCAGATTAATTTAACAAGTTCATCATCCTATGGCAGGGAGGGCAGCACTAATGAGCTGAAAGGTGGGGAATGGAAAGATTTATACTCCTTGCGAATAGCTGGTCATTTGCATTCTTTTAGACAGTTGCTGAGGTCCCTTGGAGATTTATTTGTGTCCTCAGGGTCACCTGAGTAGTGCAAATGGGTGCTGAGCCTTCTTGGAACTGTTAAAAGGACTGTGCTGTAGCCTGGAGATAGATGATGTCTTATCTCTCCCTGTTGACAGAGGGCTGTTCAGTTCAAACATAGATGGCCTATTTGACCCCTCTTTTAAACCAGCGGTCCTCTCTGTTCAAAATGTGGACTTCACTAAAAACAGTCTTCCATTCCCTACCTTTTGAAAAAACATCTTTGGAACATGGCAATGTCATAGTTGTCAGCTTGGGGCAAATTGGTTATAGTCCCACAAACTATAAACTCCAGAAACTGCCAAAATTTGGGATGAAAGTCAGCAATTCAGGAAGAAGTTCAATCACTAGAAAATAACTGCTATGTAAGCATGCCTTAAGAGGGCCTACAGTGTTCATATTTTACTATAACTTAGCTTCTATTAGATGTCAGGTTGGGAAGAATTTCAAGATAAGCACAATAAATCTGCCTTCAAAACTAGCCAAAAAGAGAATCCCAAAAGTTATTTGAATCTCACTCATATGTTTACTTGGGATAAACTTTTGTTAATCAAAATTATTTCTGCTTGTTACGTACTCACGGGGCATATACTGTTTCATTGTTTATTCGGATAGATTTATTGCATATGGAACTAGGGAGCTGGCTAGCACTCTAAGTGCATAATAAATAAAAAAATTGGAGAGGGACATTGCACTCTCTCTAAATTGAAATGATTTTAACAAAGGAAGTGGATCCAGTGAAACGTTTTGTAGATTTATTCACGCTTCACCTAAAGTTGCTGGTGGTTCAGTAGTAAAACTCAGCTTTTCTCAAAAGTTCTTTCTCTTCAAAATAGGATGTAAAAGATTTCAAACTTACTGTATAATGTAGATTGCAACAGCTAGGAATCAGATCTTCCAATTTCATTCTCTAACATATGGATTTCAAGCAAAGAATTTCTGCACCACTTATGTGGAAAGTGTGCATCTTACTAAGGATTATTTTCTGAAAAATAAAATTTTCTTGGCTATTCCTAGCAACATAAAATTGAAGCTTTCTGACATATATTAACTTCTCTAGAATGGGCAAAGGTTTATTATTATTATTATTATTATTATTATTATTATTATTATTATTATTATTATTTAAAGGTATTAAATTATATTATGCCTCATCTCAATCACTTTGAACACAGTAGTGGAGGCTTATGGTACTTTTTTCTCTATATCACGTCCATTTTCTTTACTGATTTGCTCATAACATATAATAAATGTCAAGGTGTTTTATACATCTAATTAAGTTTTGTCTCAGCACTGAAGTAATAAATACAGATCTGTAATTCCTTGGATGACCCATGCTGACATTTAAGAAAGAAAAAAAAGTGAATTTATTATTTTTAGTTCTTTAATGTAGGTCTGAAACTTCTTTTTCATAGACGTTTTTAATGTTCTATGATGTACATTGCTTCAATGAATAGCTCAAGAACTATTTAATTTACTAATGGATTTACATGTTAATGCATCCTCTTTTAATATTTTACTTTCTGATTGTTTTGTTAGTTTAACTACCTGAAAGAATGTAGTCAGAATATTTATCTACTATTTTCCTGTGGTGAAAACGAATACTTGAAAGCTTAATTTGTTAACATTTCATTCTTTTTCTTTCTTCTGATAGAATAAACATTATTTTATATTAATTCCTTTTAGCCATTCATATTTGTAGGTTTTAGGACATTGTAAACATTCTCTTGATTTGATTTGCACTTCAATCTTTTGATGAGCCATCTTGCCTAGGAACATTATTATTGTCTGTTATTATAGAACATAAAACATTCAAATCATTTCATAATCTTCGTCATTATAACAGCTTTGTGAGATAGACACAATGTGCAGATGGAGAGTTAAATTGGAGAAAGTATGATGTTTGTAATAATTACTAGGTAGACAGTGAAGATGAAAACACTGCTATGAAAACACTTGTTTTCATCTTCATCAGAACCTGGTGGATTACATCCCAGAGATGGGAAGGAACTGGAAAATGTGATCTCAGAACTATTGAACCATATCTTTCAAAGATCCTGGAGCACCAGGGAACTGCTAGAGGACTGAAGAGCTGATGTGGTTCCCATCTTCAAAACAGGGGGAAATAAACATCCAGGAAACTACAGACCAACATTACATCAATACCTGGGAAGATCCTGGAAAAGATAATCAAGCAGCAGATCTGCAAATACCTAGAAGCAAGCAAAGTTATAACCAGAAGCCAACATGGTTTTCTCAAAAACAGATCATGCCAAACAAATCTTATTTCATTCTTTGACAAACTGACTAAGTTAGTGGACCAGCAAAATGGAACACACATACTTGGATTTCAGCAAGGCATTTGACAAAGCAGACCATAACCTACTTCTTGATATAAGCTAAAAAAAAAAGTGAGAGAAGCAGCATCACCACCAGATGGACTTCTAACTGGCTGACAAATCACACTCAAGGTGTAGTCCTCAATGGAACTATGCCTATATGGAATGAAGGAAGCAGTGGGGTACCCGGAGATTCCATTTTAGGCCCACTACTCTTCAACATCTTCATAAATGATTTACATGAAGGAATAGAAAGAGAACTCATCAGATTTGCAGACAACATTAAACTGGCAGGAATAGCCAACACTGCAGAAGACAGGCTCAAGATCCAGATAGATCCAATAGACTTGAACATTGGGCCCTACAGTATCTAGCAAAATGAAATGCAATGGAGAGAAAAGTAAGATACACGCAGGCAGGAAAAATCGAACGTACAGATACAGATTAGGGGAAACCTGGCTCAAAAGCAGTAACTGTGAGAGGGATCTTGGAGTCCTAGTGGACAATCACTTACATATGAACCAGCAGTGTGTGGTAGCAGCCAAAAAAGCCAATGTAATCTATGTTGCATTAATAGAGGGATAGAATCAAGATCATGTTAAGTATTAATAGTGTTTTATAAGGTCGTAGTAAGATCTCACTTGGCTTACTATATCCACCATATAAAAAAGATGTAAAGATTCTGGAAAGAGTATAGAAGAGAGCAACAAGGATGATTATGGTCTGGAGGCTAAACATATATATATATATAGAAGGTTGCAGGAATTGGAATTGTCTAGTCTCGAGAAAGACTAGAGTGACATAATAACAGTGTTCCAATATTTGAGGAGCTGTCACAAAGAAGAGGGGGTCAACCTATTTTCCAAGTACCAGAAGGCAGGACAAGAAACAATGGATGGAAACTAATCAAGGAGAGAGGCAATCTAGAACTAGGAGAAATTTCCCAACAGTGTGAACAATCAACCAATGGGATGGCTTGCCTTCAGAAATTGTGGTTGCTCCATTACTGGAGGTTTTTAAGAAGAGACTGGATGTTCATTTGTCTGGAATGGTATGGATTTCCTGCTTGAGTGGGAAGTTGCACTATAAATCCTCAAAGGTCCCTTGCAACCCTGTTATTCTGTTAAAATCCTCCTGTTTTTCCTTGTTACCAATGTGGTATTACCTTTTCAAATTGTGAGGTTTCCTTTTGATGGGCTTGTGACAAAACAAAGAAATACTGGGGTAAGATTCATATTTCAATATAGAATTTTCTTAAAGTGAATATAAAAATTAAACCAGAGACTTTTCTTTTAGGCTGGATAGACAAAGAACTTGAAAAAAACTGGAACCTTGCTGTATTACATGTTGATAGCAGCAATAATGCTTTATGAGAAAAATGGAAAGGTACTTTAATTTCCACAATTGATGAGTGCTGGAAAAAGTGATGGAACTAGCCGAGATGGTTAAATTAACTGCTATAATCAAAGAAAATATAACCTTTGTTTCCAACTTTGTTTCTACTTGGAAACCTCTTCTGGATTTTGTGTCTTCTGGATTTTGTGTGAAACATTGACTTTGGGTTTTGCTGATTAGGTAAGTTTGTTATTATAGAAATAGCTAGTACATGTTAAGTGTGTAAAAGTAAAAAGTTGAAGCTGTAATTTTATTTTATTCTACTGCATTAAAAAAGAGTTGGAAGTTAATGCTTTTCTTTCTCCCCCCCCCCTTTTCCCCTACACATCTTTCTCTCCCCATTCCCAATATTTTCATTTTCATTTGTATTTTATACTTTGATAAACTTGAAAAAATTATTTTAAAAAACCTGTGAGGGTCCTAGAACTAGAAGATAAATAAGTTGCATTGGATGCATGTAATCCTATTTTGGAAAGCAACATTTTATGAAGGAGGTTGACAACCTATGGCATATCCAGAATAAGGGACCCAGAAATACAAAGGCTTAAAACAAAAGTATAATGAAAGGGTTGGTTATGTTTAGGTGGAGGAACAATTAGGGCCGATATTATCAGTCTTCAGATATTTCAGTGCAAACACTAGTGAAGGATGCAGCTATGGCTTTTTGTCATTATGACGCATCCTGTATCTGTAAACTTGGAGGGGATTGAAGGAAGAAAGGGCACTTCTAATTCAGCCACTGCACTTATGGTGATCTGGAGAAGTTGCTAGATATCAGCAACAGCACACCCGAAGATCAACCCTCTTCACTTTAGTTGTCTAGATTGTTGGCTTACTTTGGGGCTATCATCTCTCAGCATTCTACAAATCGACAAAAACACCAGTGAAATGCAATTGAGTCAGTCAGGAGGAAAAAAGGAAACACAGGAAAACGTCTGCCAAGATCAAAGGCTGGTTGGCAGTCCTAAAGGGATGAAGCTTCCAGCTCTTATTATCAACCATCAGACTTAGTTGAATCACTATTGATGCAACAGCCCTGTTATAGCTTCTAGCAGTAAGATGAAACCTTCCTCAATCTGCCAGTTAGCTATTCAGCTTCTACTTATATACTTCAGTGTGAGATGTGCTACTGTCAAATGCATAAGTGCCAACATATAAAAAAGCCATATACTCATTTCTTCTAATGCGCAGGTAAAATTTGCTTCTTTACAATTTCTACACTATTCACTCCTGAAATCAGTAATCTTTTTTCACAATGGATGCCAACATATAATATTTCCTAATACAAACATATTGTTTCCTCTCCACCCCCCTGAAATACTACATCTATTGCCATGGCTGAAACAGTAACTCCCCAGGTATTTGGATGGTGTTCTACTACCCAGGGCTTCTATAGCCTTCAGAACAGGTCAGGAACTTAGACAGCTAAGTTTTGGTCTTAAGGTGTTTTCTGCATACAGTTGCTGATTGAGATTACTGCCAGAGCAGATGCTTACTTGGAGATGATCCTTTGTGTCTTTATTCTCCTGCATAATATAGGCGGATCTGCCTATTGATAAGTGAAGCAGCTATTGCATCCTATAATCAGGGGTGGGATCCTCCCGGATGGGGCGAACTGGTAGCTCCAATGAGTGGTAGCTCCAACGATCGGTGTTTGGGTGGGTTTTGGGCCCTCCCACTTGCCCCTGCACTTTGGGGCTCTTTATCCGCTCAGCTAATTGGTGTGGCAGAGCGGATTGCCACACTAAAACAGCTGAGAGGCGCTTTAGCTGGGGTTTGTCCTAGCTGCGCATGCGCGCACGTGATCACCGAAGTGGTAGCCAGACTGGTAGGATCCCACCCCTGCCTATAATGCACCGAATGGATGGAGGAAGAGTTGAAGCACTGAATTAGATAACATTTCCATAATTTATAGTTGATATCCTCCATCAAAGTAAACTCTTAATATAGAACTACCAGTATTAACAGGAAAATAGTCCTTTTCTGTAATGGAACTTGCTGTTCCATTGCAAAAATAATGGATGTGGGCTTGAAAACAACTCAGCAATTTAGCTAGTAACAAAATGTGCTGTACCCAGTAGCTATTTTTTCCTGTTACAGATTTACTTCCTTAATTCAAATATTGTCTGCTATTAGAAAGAATTTTGCTTCTTATTTAATATACAAACAATAACAAAAGCCAATGCATTTTTTTCTTTAGTAGTAATGGATTCATTCTCTGCAAAAACCTCAGCTGAAAAATAAGTTTTCATTGTTCATAAAAACTTGTTTGGCTAAGTACCTTGGGAAGAGGAAGTGCAAAGAAGCATAAGAAACTGCTTAATAAAGAGCTAAAATCCTGAGAACTTTGTAACATCTTGTAGGGATTGGTCTTCATCACGCTGATCCATGCTATTAAAACTGTATACCATTTAGTCTTTTTAATGTGATTGCTAGCAGCAATTTATGCATCATTAGCCAAACTGCCGGTTGATTTATTACGTATGAAGATACACATTCACCAGTTCCCATCATTCTGTTCAGCAGCAAGATCAGAGCCAGCTGACAAGAATTCTGAATTGTAGTATTGAGTGAATGAACTTCCTTATTAACATCGCAGCAGGTATTGGACAGAGATTTGTGTGGAATTATTGAATGAAAGGGGTCCCCCGTCCCCTGTTACGAAGCACTTACCTATTGGGAGGACTACTGAGAGTTTATGACAATAATGTGATTGCTCAATCCTTAATGGGACTTTGCCTGGGCCAATAACTTTGGTGACTATTGTTGCTGTTGTTAGTGGTGGTGGTCACACAGTCAATCAGATATTTAGATTGGATTTGGCATTTTTATTATGTATCAAGCAGTGGCGGGATTCAATTTTTTTTACTACCGGTTCTGTGGATGTGGTTTGGTGGGTGTGGCTTGGCTTGGTGGGCGTGGCTTGGTGAGCGTGGCAGGGGAAGGATACTGCAAAATCTCCATTTCCACCTGACTCCTGGGGGAAAGTTACCACCGGTTCTCTGAACTACTCAAAATTTCTGCTACCAGTTCTCCAGAACTGGTCAAAACCTGCTGAATACCACTTCTGGTATCAAGTCCTTCTGAAGACCTGAGATAGATAGATGTTGCTGTTTCATGGTGTTAAAAGTATTGTCACAGGATATAAGCTATTTCAAGTACAGCTGCCTTTTGCAATTGACTGATGGTGATTTTGTCAATGCCATTACTGCTACTTCCATGTGGGAAGCACCAAGGTGCTTCTGTGATGAAAGGAGGTGCCCAGTTGGGTGCTCCTTTCATATCTCCCTTAATGAACCCACCAAAGTGGTACCTATTTACCACTTGCATGCTTTTGGACTGCTAGGTCGGTGGGGACTGTAGCAAATAACAGCAGTACCCAGGCTTCGAATGAGGGCTTTCAACATTCTAACTATGTGAGCCACTGCACTCCTTTGTCAATGCTGATGGAGTTCAAGTGGTATTCCAGATATTTTGGGATTGCAGCAAAATTGCCTATTACTACAGATACTATTTTGCTTCCTTTTACCACAATCATTCTACATCTATTTGCAGGTCTTCGTATTCTGTGATTTTCTCCAGTTCTTTCTTTTTTATTCTGCCATCTCCAGATATTGCAGTGTCCATTATCTAGACTTTTTTTTGGTCTTTCTTATCAATGATTGTTAAGTCTGGAGTATTATGCTTGTCTATTTGAATTCTAAAGTCCCAGAGCACTTTCACATCTTTATTTTTTTTTGTTACTTTCTTTTGTGGTCCCATCAGTTCTTGCTTGCAGGCAAGTATTTCTTGCGGATATTCCAATGCATCATTGTTGCTCTTTTGTCGTGGCATTATTTGTAATCAGTCTGGGCCATCTTCTTGCAATTATTAGCATTATGTCAGGTGTAGTAATGTTACAGTACTTTATGTTGTACAGAAAAGTCTCAGTAAACATTGAATGGGATGCCCAACTTGCCCTGTCTCCTAACTCTCATTCTTGCCACCTGTTAGCTGAACAGATAGAAGAAATCAAATACAGCAGCTTACATGGCGTGGCACATTGTTATCATCTTGAGTGTGCCAAATCTCTGTTTTGATGTGAAACAGGGAAGTGGAACAAAGCATTTTTTATTGGCCAGCAGGTGAGTCCTGACCAGTGGAGGATGTTCTGGGTTAATTTATTGGTTAGGAACAGCAAGTTCTGATTGGCTGTCAATTTTCTGCAAATATTATAGATTTGAAAACAAATGATTCTATTCCAAACCATTATGGTGGTTATCTGATTGTGCAATGAAAGGAGATGGGTGATGATAGCCTCTTAAAAGTGTCCACCTAGAAGTATCCAATTGGTACCAGTGGAGGCAGGTGGGTGCAGGAGACCAGGTCTACTTTTATGGAACTTGACATTAAGGAGCAAACATTTTCAGCTTTTGACAGCTGTCAACTTTCTAACCATTGGAGAAGTGTGAGTAAAGAAAATTGTCAAAGAACACTCTGATTTGATGAAAATAAAAGAAGAACTAGAAGAACAAGTAGATATGATGACGATGGTGACAAAACAGGAAAATGGGGGAGCCAGAGAGTTCTTGAAAATGTTTATTTCACTCAAGACATTCTTTGACTTCAGGTTGTGCCCTGAAGCCTTTCATGTCTTTAAAGCAGAATGCATTTGCCATGAATCTTTCATTGCTTCCTTTCCAAAACAAACAAGTCAAGGCTTTCACACTGAGACAATTAGACAGAAAACCTTGCAGATTCTTTCCTCTGTCTCAAGGGTCTTTTCTCTGAGACCAGCAGGGGTAAGAGAGGGGTGTTGTCACTGCTTAAGCATGCCTATGATCCAGTACTGTTGCTCAGTTAACCTTGGACTGCTTTGCAGTTCTTGTAAACTCACTGAAGTTAGTTCCTCTAGAAGTGTAAATAAGCAAACAGTGGGAAGGCTACTCTCCAAAAAAGTACAACAGCAGGGATGGAGAAATATTTTTGCCCTCTTTTATTTGGTATAGTTCAGAATGAAGGATCTTTGGTGCTGTGATGGTGTTACCTAGTTTGGTAATGAAACGTCTGCAAGAAAACAACCCAGTTCAGAGGGTACCAAGGGCCTCTCATTTCAACCCTGAGCTAAAAAATATTCTCCTCTATCGATATTTCAGATTATTTATCATTCATGTTTTAATACCCTCACAAGGGGAATTATCCCAACAGAAAAAAAGCTACTTATTTTCAAAAGGAACTTCCTTGGATTTATTTTTATCCTAGAACATCTCACAGGAAACATTTGATCTTCAAAGTCATATCCAGCATTATTTGAAAGGGTGAGGAAGGAAAGAAAAGTTAAGGTGGAAGTTATGGAAGTGTGATTGAAGTCCAACTTCTTTGGCACATTTATTGATATTACTTGTACATCCAGAATGAAATTTTCATTCTGCTGTGAGGCCACCATGTTGCTTCTTTCCCCCTCTCCTTCCACTGCCCAAGCAGGCTATGCTGGAAAGCCTGTTTGTTGAAGTTGTAATTTCAAGATATATTTTTAATATTGCTTGGAAAGATATTACATCATATTACTTTTTTAACTTTAACTGCCATAGGTTTCAGTCCATATCATGTATGGAAAAGTAGTAATGGAAGTAGTATTGAAAAAGTAGCATTGGAAAAGGTTCCCCAAATTCTGCTTCCTAAAAGGTATACAAAAGCTATCTGTATTCACGTTGTATTTTATTCAATGCGTGAATGCAGAAATACTTTATGCAGCACTTTTCAATATTCAAAGCACTTTGATATGGCAATGGTGACACGATTCTCCATAAGTGACTGTAATATTATTGATAATGTATGGAATCTTACCGCTCCTGTTATGTTAATGATCAACAGTATATTTTAGTTATTATATCTATTGACAATTATTTGTCAGATCAAGAAAGCAAAAGGTATAGTAACTGAAACATGCATGTCTGAATGTGCTATCTTCCTCTCTCACTCTATGTTCTTGTGAATTAGGGAAAGGCTTGTCTGAGGTTTTTTTCTCAAATAAGTTTTTTGTAATGGACTTGAGTCCCACTTGTTTGATTGCGGCTCTTCTCTTATCCTTCAAAGGTGTTCCCTATGCTGAGCCATGGATTAACCATAAACTAAATAAGCATGTGCTTAGTGCTTACATCATCAAGGCTAACGGGACACACAGAGTTTTCCCCCTAGCAATCGTGCCCCAAACACTTCACTGCCACACTTGACCTTACCCCAAACTTTTGTAATGGTCCTTATCTGCAACATACAATTTTAATTTGCATTGTTTAAAACATTATTTTCTTTGGTATGGTGAGTGATAAAGTTTGAGGTTTTAATGTCTTGTTAGTTAAGCAATAGAAATTGGCCTCATTTTGGTTCTATCTATGCCCTCTATATCATAAAAATATTTTCTTTTTTAGGGCTTTTACCCCTGTTTCCCAAATTAAGTTCAAAACATTCTACAATAATGCAGGATTTAGAGCAGGCTGGAAAATCCAGATTCATAATATTCCTTCTCCTTTCTTTATAAACATCCAAGTTTCCATTGCTGAAATGATTTGGGGTGGGAAATCAAATGCAAAAATGTGCTAAACCTCCAGTAGGCTTTACTCATTTAAAAACATGAAAACCAGCCTCTGAAATTATCACTCTACTGCCTCAGGTGATGTCACTGCACTGCAGAGGCCCTTCAGGGACTTCTTAGCCTCAAAAAGATGCTTGCCTTTGATTTAAAGCCTGTGATAATAAGCTCCACTGTAATGGTTGAATTCCGATTATTTTAAAAACTATTAGAAGCTATAAATTTATTGAGGCTATTAGCCTCAGAAATAAAAGAAATAGTTTACAAATATCTTGTCCAAAACTTTGGTTATCGCAATAATACTTCTACTTTCTGTTAAAAAAATATGTGCCCTTTTGACAATGTCTATTACAATAATTTTCTATGAATCATATTATTATCTTTGGTAATAATAGAGATTTTTGTCCTCTTATCTTTACAGACCTTAAAGCTCAGTTTCCTGTTTGCAAGTTGCTTTCTAATTTATTTACAGCCTGATCTCTATCATGTTTTCTGGGAAGTGTCTTACTGAATTCGTTGTGCCATATGATCATAAACATGTTTACTCAAAAAAAAGTTCTTCGGAGTTCAGAGTATGCATTTTCAATTAAGCAGATTTAACAACAACAATTAGGCTAACTACAAGAAGCTGGTTGCAAGAATCCAGATGCCAACTAGATGGCAGCAAAGGGAAATAGAAAATCCAAATCCAAATACACACACACACACACACACACACAAATGCACAAACATACATACAGATACACAGGTGAAATTTAATAAACAATTAATCATATGTTTTCACATCAATGAAAACTAATTTAAAAATACAGGCTCAAGAATACAGGTGCATTTTTGATATTCTCAAAACTGTTCTGGTATCTATTATCATTCTGATCCACCCAGATCTGCAATTTGGAGAAGGATAAACTAGCTTTATTTAGAGTCACTTGAAAATGTGACTTTAGTTTCAGGTAATTAGGGAGCAATCAAACAACGATTTTGGTAGGGCTGTTGTAATGCTGTTAGAAAGGGAAACAGGAATAATAATGCTGAAGGCATTATTTAGGTGGCCCAACAGACCAACAGAAGGATCCATGGATTTGAACTTTGCAATTAATAACATAATAGATTTTGAAATGAGATGTTCCTGGGATCAGATCTTTCAGGTAGATTTCCTTGAAATCTTTCAAGTAATCTAACTGGAGGCAGCTAGTTTATCCTTCCCCAAATTGCAGATCTGGGTGGATCAGAATGATAGTACATACCAGAACAGTTTTGAGAATATCAAAAATGCACCTGTATTCTTGATCCTGTATTTCTAAATTAGTTTTTCAGCATACCATGTGTGACGTTCATGATATGCTCTACAGAATCTTTATGTTGCCATTCAGATTTAAGCAGTGTGACCATTGGAACTGGTTTCCTTGGAGTTTTCTTTTGTTTATAAACACAATCTTTTTAGGAGGTAACCTTTTGAATTTTTAAAGTAAGTTACTAATAGGGATTTGATTTACTTAAATTTTAACCCTTATTGTGTAACCCACCTGGAGTCAATTTGATTCAAGCAGAGGCAGCATACAATCATCAAACAGCTAAACCAAATGAACTGCAACAAAAGACATTTTCTCCAGTTATTGAGGCCGGTATCCAGGCAGAGTATGGGTAGTTGACTCCTCCTCCTTCTTCGAGACAGAGTGG
>JAOYMU010000252.1:61871569-61885131 GCA_025802295.1 Psammodynastes pulverulentus | reverse complement strand
AAGACCCTCCTGGAATTAGATGATCCAGGAATTGAGGAAGGGGAGGTACCTGAAGATCAAGGAGCGGGAGTTGGTGGCGCTGTTGCGGTCCAGGGGTTGGGTCAGGCTGAAGCCATAGTCCTGAGGTCCAGAACTAAGAAGTGATTGGGGCATATACTATTTTTGATATCTTTACTTTTTTTTTCTACTACTAAGACACTGGTAATGTGAAGGAATCTCTCATATTAATATTTTAAGCTGTTTAACTTTAATCTTAATTTGATTGATAATAATTCTCTTTTTTTTAATCTGATAAGACTTGTTAATACTCTGGTTACTCTAAATCCCCTATTTTCCTTCTTGTTTTTTCTATATATCTTTTTTAAAAGGGAAGGCTACTGTGCGTAGAAAATTTGGAAAAATATTTTTTATCTGAAAAGATAATTGAAAACTCAACATATTTTATGTGATATATTTGTATATTTGTGACCAATAAAACTTTTTATTACAAAAAAAAAGATCCTACCTTGTGCGATATAGTGGATATTGAAGTTTCCTGTTCTATTAATTGGTCTGCCATAGTTTAATTGTACTTGATTTGTGTCTTATATGCCACCCAGAATTGCATTTATGTGAATTGCATGACTATATAAGTTTATAAACAAATAAATATAGAGAAAGACGATGGTGGTAAGAGATGGGGCTCAGACTCATCTTTTACAGCTTTCTATTTGCCAGTCTCCTTTCACCTACAAACTGAGATGGACAACCATGGAGTCAAGCAATTTGAGGGCTAGTGGTATATGAGTAGTGCCAAAGTAGACTAATTGTACAGGCTCTGGCAGCTGAGATATCAATCTCTTTTATCTTCTGTCATAACATCTGCATGTTATCCCAGAGGAGCTCTTCAGGATAGTGAGTATCCTAATTAATCTAGGCTGTCTTGCCTTAAATGAATCATGTTCTGCTTGCTGTGATGAATTTGCTACTTACTTTGCAGATGCTTTTGTGTATGTGTGTGCACTTAATTTTGAACCAATGGTACAAGACAACATAGTCTTAGGGCTTCAGTGGTGTTTCATATTTTGGTTAGTCTTTGTTAGAGATCCCCACTAATGTAGAAGGACAAATAAGAATGGTGCAAAAAAAAAAAGACCAATTATTGATAAGTGACCTGAGGAAGTTGAAATCTTTCCTGGTTGGATGAGGAAGATATGACATTGGTTTTCTTCTGTGAGTAAAAAATATTTTCCTAACATGATTATAATTCCCAAGTAAGTTTGTGTTTCTTTTTCAACTTTTTTTCTCCAGGGAGCTGAACTTTCTGAAAGATCTAGATGATTTCTTCCTGTATATATCTATAAGTGATAATATGGCAGGACTATTATTCAGATTTCTTTGGAGAAGAGGCATAATGTAGCCTTTTCATTTATAGAATCAAGCCTTCAGGCAGGCTTTTGTGTGAAAAGAGCAATATGGTAGATGTTACACTTTTCCTTATCTATAGCAGTTCTGTACTAGGTATTTTACTGAATGAACTTGTAAAGATCCTCAATGCATCCTCCTAGAAAGTCAACAGAGCTGTGTTCAGTTGTTTCTCAATTTATTTATAATATCTCTGATAGCACAGAAACAGGGCAGAATTTATTTATTTATTTTTGATTTATTTAGTTTGTCAAGTATATATGAGAAAAAAAGAAAAATAATAACTTAGCAGTATGTCAATGGCATTTTTCCCCCTTCTGATTTTCCTCTTCATTCTTAATTATATGTTGTGTAGGATCAGAAGACACATTCAGGTACACAGATTAGGGACGAATCTAAGGCTGAGGAACAAATATTTGCTAATCATACTGTTCAGAGCAGGGATAACAAACTGATATTACTCCAGATGTTATGGGATTACAACTTCCATCCTTGTGGGGCTGCTAGAATTTGGAGTGCAACAGCTTCTGGAAGATGACTATAAATGTATGCCAGAGTAACAGTGAAGAAAAAAGATGGACTTGGTTTTTTTTTTTTTTTACAAAACTCCAGGCTGTATAACTCTACAGTTATACCAGATGATGATGACCAGAATCATCTAACTTTACTTTACTTTAATTTATTGTCATTGCACCTTGTACAATGAAATCAAATGCCATCTTCAGTGTACATTATAGCTATAAAAATAAAACAAGGGTTCTGTACTGCTCTTAAGTTCAGAGTCCATTCTAATATTTGAACTAGAGGAGGCACAGAACAATTGTCTCATTGCTGAAAACTTTCCAGTTCATGAGGAGTTTTTTGAAAAAAGATTCAAATGCTAGCCAGAAGATAAAATTATTTGTTGTTTTGGTGCCTTCTGGTCAGTGCTGGCTCCAGGTGACAGCCTGGACTGGTTTCCGTTGTTTCCTAAGTGAAATTCAAAAGTACTTTGTTGTTGTTTGTTTCCTAGAATTGAGAAAGAGAGACTGGCCTAAAGTCACCCAGTTGGCTTTGGGCCTAAGTCAGGACTAGAACTCACTCTCCCAGTTTCTAGTCTAATGTCTTCATTCCTATATCAAACTGGTTTTTCAATTTAAGATAATCTGCACTTAATGCACAGTCTTCCATTCATTGTTGAGGGCTCATACATCCAACCATTCTTTTGGGGGACTATTAGGTTCTTTATTCACTCTCAGATAAGAGCAACACTTTTATTAATAAAAACTTCAGTTTTACGCTTTATATTCCTTGACATGCTACAGTTTTTTTTAAAGCAATATCTGCCCCCAAGTGGAAACCTTTATCATTTCACTAAGGTTTAGAAACAATTTCAGTAATTATCTTTTATAATATTTATAATAAATATTATAATTTATAATAAACATATCATTATGTGTTCATTTATCAAACGGTACCTGAGAAACAACAATGGAAGAAAATGTGTGAATTATATTCATCGTGTTCTTCTTTACTTTTTTTTGTTTATATAAATTGAATAGTGAATTTTGCCTTCTCCCTTTTCTTTTGTCATTGTATGGAATGCTTTTTGGATAGCCAAAGAGCTCATTTGTCTATAGTTAGCTGTTGCTCTAAAATGGCTGAAACATCCTTCAAAGATAGTCATAGACATGCAGGATGTTTACACTCATTTCAAGCAACAGCGCCATTCAACAAAGGATCATCATGCTTTTGAAACTTCCACTGAAGGAAGCCCTTCAAAACACTTCACTTTTAAGGCACTTCAGTAACAAACACAAGTAAGCTACCTAGTGAAAGAGAAGAAGCAGTATACGTTACAGGCTCACTAGCTTAAATATCTTTAGTTTAATTCCTAGTAATGTCATCAGTTAAACCTTTCTATCTAAATCTTGGGATTTCAGTAGTCCTATCCTGTATGAGAAAGGTGATACATACCCACCTCCTAGCTGATATTCAAAAATGGACAAAATAAGACCCAGAGAATTTTTAAGGATCTAAGGCAGAATTTCCCAAACATGGCAAATCCGTTGCAGGGACTTCAACTCCCAGAATTCTTGTTCAATTCCCAGAATTCATGCCAAGGTTGAGAAACACTAGTCTAAAATCTTCATCATGACCACATTAACAAGTATGCTTCCAGTCCCTGATTCTTCAGAAAAGCAGTCCAATACAATGGAACTCATTTGGCTTAGGAATGAGATTGGTGATTAGTGTAGTTTGAAGAGCAGACTCTGCAGTTTGAATGTGGGACACTTGGGCAACTAGTAGAGTTTCCTGGCTAGTAAATTGATAGCATGAAGAGTGATGTATTGCAGAAACCATCTTTCCATCAACCCAAACTAATATGACTGGGGAGGATAGTACACAGTGACTGGAAGTACATCTGCAGCTGCAGCAGCTTGAAGCAGTCAGCAGAAGCTCGAAAGATCCTAGCCCCATTCTCAATTAATCAGCAACATCATTAGGGAAATGTTGTTGATTAATCACAAGGCAGGACTAGTGTTGGAAGAAGATGGAAAACATTACTTAAAGGCTCAAACTACTAGAAACCTTATATGGACTTTTTGCTGAAAGCAGAGAAAAACAAATGGATGATTTGGGGATTAGAAATGAGGCAAAGAGGTTGGAGAAAAGTTTAAGGTAGTAATTACTCAATAGAAAAAAGATGAAAGATAGAATTGTATATTTTTCTTTGACTTTAGTATGTTTCTATAGCCCATTGGGGAGGAGATGAAGGTGACATTATGAAGATATGTCCTCTAAAACAGTTAGTGAAGCTAACTAGCTGTGGTTAGCAGGACTATGATTTGATTGCTTACTATTAAGTGCTGTACCTTATGATTCTTGATGAACGTATCTTTCTTTTTATATATACTGAGAGCATATGCACCAAGACAAATTCTTTGTGTGTTGAATCAGACTTGGCCAATAAAGAATTCAATTAAATTCAATGTGAAGGTGGACTGTCTGACATGTCGAGGCCAGAATGTTCATTTGATACCTCCCCTTTTCTGTTTTTTTAATGTATCATATTAATGTATTCTCAGTTACATCTACCTGGCCCACCAGAGCAGGAAGGTAGGGTGAGTTGCAGGTCCCATCTATCGGACAAGTACATCTAGTGGGACCAAATATGAAAAGGGACCATTTTTATGTGGTGGCTTTCTCTTTCTATGGAATATGACCTGAAGGTAAGATTAGCTCCCAACTTTATACTTTTCTGGCAGGCCCTGAAGATGTGGTTCTGTCAGTGGGTCTGGGGAAGCCACATTGACATGGAGCTGATTAAGTGGCTGGCTTGATTATGTTTGTTGCCACTGCATGGGTACAGGGTTTATGTGTTTCTGTATTGTGAATTTTTAATTTTATAAACCATCTAGAGTCATCGTGTGTGAGTTGGGTGGCCGTATAAATTTCATAAACAAATGAACAAACGAACAAACTCCTATGATTCCTTCTCTTCCTCTTCCTCTTCCTCCTGCTCTACCACCCTTGTTTGCTTTTGATCTATTTTGAAAAACTGCATTTCAACTGATTTGTGATATTGACTTGAATGAAAAAGCTTCATCTATGTGATTGCTTTAATTACTGAAATGCTGTATTATTTTGACCCTTTCATCTGTACATGTGGCCATGAGAAAGTGTCCCATTGCTTCTTTCAGAAAGGCTTCAGAAGGACTCTTCCTTTTCAATTGATTTGGATACCATCTCCTGTCTCTGGGCCTTCAGGCCTATGGCTGAATTTTTACAAAGGCATACAAGATTACAGCAAGATCCTCATCCTTAAAACCAAAACCCAAAATCTCACACAGCTGAAAAGAAGAAAACAACTCATTTTCTTCCATGGGATGGAGGTATGGAGTTTTCTTTGTGTTATTTTAGCAGCTTTTTAATGGATTGGAAGTCAAGGCAGATGTTTTATGTGTGATTTCAAATTAAAACAGGATAAGATGAGTATAAGCTTCCAAAGTTCACCTGTTGTATTTTGATAGACTTACAAATGACTACATTAACATCTAATTAGCTCATAAGGGTTTTAAGGTATGATCTGATTTATCCTAATTGCTGAGATGTATAAAATATAATGTTTATATCAGCCAAGGAAAATATTAAAATAATAAGTTGGTGAGATGTACATATGCCCTTCAAATGAGGAAAAACCCTGATCAGATTTTTTTTAAACCAGTTATAAGATTGCATGACATGACTGTGATTCAACATACAAATGAATATGAAGGAAACTAATTTTTAAACAACAGATTTGAATTTGCCCAATCAATTACCAAATATTATAGTATTAAAGGAATGCAAACAAAATAATTCATTGTCCATGTCAGAAAACCTTAGAACTTTAAATGTGCCTTCAAAGACACGCATGAACACACACAGAGATTTCCTACAACATAGTTTGCTGTAAATTATTCATGGAAAACTCAGGGAAGATACTGTCTGAAACAGATTTCTTGCCAACTGCTTCTATTCTTAAATGTTTTAACATTTGAAGAGATCTTGCTTAAGAAATAGGATGGGAACTGTGGCTGATTTTTAAAAGAGGCTTTTTCCATATTGAATTTTGTAAGACATGTTATTGAAAACTGATCCTTATTAAATCTAGCAAACTGACCTTCAAAAAACTAGCTGAGCATTAAATGGGAATAAAGCATTTTCTAATAGAAGAGAATATATGTAGTTCAGGGTTGAACTGTAGAGTCCTTGGTGGTATCTGAGTTTGGTTGTTTGCTTACAGATGTTTTGTTACCAGATTAGGTAATATCTTCAGTAATTGAAGGGTTTATATACAGTAGTTTGCCCTGCCGGTGTTGGTGGGTGTATTGCTTTCTCCTTGGTAGTCTCTTGATTAAGCTGTTGTTTACTGCTTGATTGTTTGTCTGAGCTGTAGTTCCTTGATTAGAGTATCAATTTTTTATTGTGGTCAAAGACCTGCATTAGGAGGGTAAGTTACAATCAATTAAAAACGTAGAATTGATTGTCTGATGTTAATCCCTGAATATCTGGATGTTGACTGACATTCATGAGTTCTGTGTCTATGGAGGAAAATAGAGATGTGATATCAAATGAAATTATACTCATCTTGATTATTAGATCTTTGATTTTTTTGTTGTTGAAGGCATTGTGGAGAGTTGATGAAATATTTGCTCCCTTCTGTGAGATGTCCAAGTTTTTTTGTAAGTTCTTCAGCTATGAGTCCCTGGTAGTGATACAATTGGATGAAGATTTATGTTGGGCTTGTGCATTTTGGGGCATCCATTGAAGCATGAGAAGATGAGTACACTGCTTTTGATACTGTTCTTTTGTGATTTGACCTTTCTTAGTTTGGTCATTAACGTTTCTCCTGATCAGATCATCTAGTTTCTGTATTGGGTTGGTGTTTAATGATGTTGCTTTCTTTGACTTCCTGTAATTATTTGGCTTTTTATATGAATTGTGATCTGTCGATTATAACTGTGGTTTGGTCTTTGTCTACTGGGAGGATGATGATGGCTTGGTCTTTAGGTTTTTGAACGTTGCTCTATCCTCTGCTTTGAGTTAGTTTTGCTTCTACTGTATGTTCTTCTGGTCTGTAATTTGCCTTGTGTTTTCTTGGATCTCTGTGGCAAGTCCTGTGTTTTAAGTACTGCTTGTAAGACTACAAAGGATTTTAACTGTTTTAGTATTATCTATGTTATAGAAGAGGCCTTTCTGTAGGATAGGAGCTGTCCAGAGTTTGTTATAAGATGGGTGGCTATATGTTTTAAATAAATTTATAAATAAATTGTATTCTGCAGTGGATAATGGATAACTGTACATGTTGATAACCCAATGAGTTTCAGGTACTTCTTTACTTCTGGTATTTAGCATAAACATTTCAGTTTGGAGTTTTGTTTGCCTTTTCCAGCTTGTCTTGGGTATATAGTCTTGATGGAAGTTGTCAGCATTTTTGTGTGCTCTGGGATCATGATATGTTCCCAGATGTTCCTTGAGGTTATTCATGGTATGCTGATATTCATTTCATTAGAGGTAATCATCCATGATCCTATTATTTTTGCCCTACTTCATTGAGTTTATTTTTGTAGCCTTTTAATGGTCATCCATTTTCTAAACCCAGATCTTGTGTCCCTATATAATCACAAAGTGCCTTTTGTACTGATTACTGATAGTGTAGCTCTCATTGTATTACAGTTGCTTTTTTATTTTTTTCATTCCTGAAATGATAGGAATTTTTTTCCTCTGACTATAAAACAAATGATCCTGTAACTGATGGGCAATATCTGGTAAGGATTAATTGCATTTGTTCAGTACTAAAACTAATGAAAAGGGAATCACACATTTTTTTTATGAAAACAACTGCTATCTAATTTGCAAGAGCTGATGAGAGGCTGGACATTACAAGCAAACACATATATTTTCAGATGATCTACCTGCTTCATGGAATGTCATTATTTCTTAAAATCGAGCATGCTTTCTTTTGTTGTTAGCAATAAAACTTTAGGCAGATCTTAACATAATTTGAATAAAAGTTGATAGAGCTAATGTGAGGTCAAGAGGCATGGTGGTTAAGGCATCAGGCTAGAAACCGGGAGAATGTGAGTTCTAGTCCCACCTTAGGCATGAAACTAACTCAGTGACCTTGGATCAATCAGTCTCTTTCAGTCCTGAGAAGAAAGCAAGGGCAAAACACTTCTGAAAATCTTGCTAGGAGAACTTCAGGGACTTGTCCAGGAAGCTGCCAGGAGTCAAACTGACCTGAAAGCACCAATAGAAATGGGGAGGGGAAAGGTTGGGGCTCAAAGCATCAACTGCCCTTTGGACTCTTCCTCATTTAGAGGAAAGATTGGGGGCTAAACCATTTGGATTGCTCAAGGTTAGGAAGCTGCTGCTATTATTATTTTTTCCTCAGGAGTAAATATGGAGCTGTTTTTAACTGTGAAAAATACTTGATGGAAGTACTGTCTGTAGGTCGTGTCATTTGCTGGTTACATCATCATTCATATGTCCTCATTTGCCTCCTTGTCTTTCCCATGGAGGCCTGTTTGTATCAATACATTTCATTTTCATCCCATCAGATAATTGTGAGTAATATTGCCAGGGGCTTCACCACAAATTGCTTTTGGTAATTGGGTAAAGTCTAAGCCTTTGTGGAAGGAAGATAGGGAGGGAGGAAAGAAAGAAAGAAAGAAGGAAGGAAGGAAGGAAGGAAAGAAGGAAGGAAGGAAGGCTTTTCATAAGCCAAACCCTAACTTTTAATTTGCTTTCTTTTATTATAAACCTTTAAATGTAGGATTATGGAATAATTGACCCCTATATCTATAGTCTACACTATTTTATCTTTGTTTTATCTTTGTTATTTTCTTTATTTTCTGCTTCTAGTGGAAGTTACTTAAAAAATGGATTAATATACTATAACTTTTTTCTTATTTTCTTATTTTATTACTTCTGATAAGCAAATCATGTTTCCTCTTTCTGGACTTAAAAATCACAGCCAATTGGCACCCTCAGAACTTTACATGAGACACATTCAGTGTGGAAAAGAAGCAAGTGTTATTTTTCACATGCAAAGAAGACCGCTCTTGAGAGTAACATCAGCCTTGCAGCTAAAAAAATATTTTATGTAAGCCCCGCCTTTTCCCACCCAATATTTTGAAGGAATGAAGGGGATTACCAGAATATTTGTTTGTAAAGCAGGAATCTACATGTGTTTTCAGCAGAGTGGTTTTAATCATCAGACTGTCAACTATAATATTTCAACATATGTACTCCTTCAGTGGCAGGAAATTACAGGATTTTAAGGTCTGGGTGTGGGACAGTGTTCAACTGAATATGTGAACATTTTAGGTGTGTGCCTCCTGTTATAACAGGCAAAATGTATGTTTACTTTGGCTGATTAAAAAAAAAGCCATCTTGGAATGTGCTTTGGGACTTGAGTATGGGAAGATAAACCGCAGAACCTGAAATTCATTTGCTGCTAAGTCCAAAATATAGTAGTCATGAATAAAAATGTAATATAAATGCAGTATATAATTTAAATCAATTCATTTTATCTTGATTTACCTAAATGGCTTAGCAATGGCAAACAACATTTTTATTAAAATAAGCTGGCTTTGATTTGAAGATTGCATCCCTGTGCAAAAAAGTCACCTGTTCAAAGTGAGGTTTTGCTCTAAGCAAGACATTTTAGTGATCGGGCCACAAAGAACATGTGGTAATTTACGAGAAACCAGAAAAAAATTAAGGTGGAGATAAGATTTTATGGAGGGGTGGATGCAAATATAGGTGGAATATTAAGGAATTATGATTGCTTTGTGCTATAAAGTGAACTGAGACTGACCTAAGCAACTGTTTAGATCAGAATCTCTCCTTGCTTTTCTACTGATCATCACAGATGTGGCTTTTCTAATATGTCTGAACCAGTGGTGGGAGTCAATTTTTTTTACTACTGGTTCTGTGGGCGTGGCTTGGTGGGCATGGCAGGCGAAGGATACTGTAAAATCTCCATTCCCACCCTACTCCAGGGGAAGGATACTGTAAAATCTCCATTCCCTCCCCACTTTGGGGGGAAGGTTACTGCAAAATCCCATTCCCTCCCCATCCCACTAACCTGCTTTTCAGCTCCGTTCTTCTGTTCAGGGCAATAAAAGGAGACCCAGCTGGGGTCTCGGGAGGCAGAGAATAGATGCTGGTTCTCCGAACTACTCAAAATTTCTGCTCCTGATTCTCCAGAACTGGTCAGAACCTGCTGAATACCACCTCTGGTCTGAACTCTTCCACTGTTGCAAGATGAATATTTCATGGTCATATCCTGCTGGTCCTTTGCCTAATGAGCTGAAGTGAGGTTTTGACAAATAAGGTAGCATTGTCATAGTTAGACATATTAATGCTTCTGGAATTTTTTAAAGAGTATATGTACTGGGCTGAGCATATGGAAAATGAAGAAACAATATGTACATATATTTTATTTCAAACTAGACCCCACCCCCAAGTCCTAGAATATAAAATGAATTCATATGTAGATTTTGCCTTGTCACATTTATAAGTTTTGGACTAATCTTGAATACAAATGCAATTATTCTTACACAAATTTAGAGTGCAGTTCTTAATTCCCAAAAATATATGCAAATGTATATTTTGCAAATTCAATACAAAAGCATCAGGCCTACAATATTTATACAATGTTAATAGCGGATCCAAATTACAAAGACTTCACCAGAAAATAAATGCAATCTTTATTTTTGTATGTTTTAAAATGTGAAATAGTAATAACAATAGCGCTTAGACTTATATACCAGTTTATAGTGCTTTACAGCCTCTCTAAGTGGTTTTACAGAGTCAGCATATTGCCCCCAACAATCTGGGTTCTCATTTTACCCACCTTGGATGGATGGCAAGCTGAGTCAATTCTGAGCCTGGTGAGATTTGAACTGCCAAATTGCAGGCAGCCGGCAGTCACCAAAAGTAGCTACTGTACTGCACTCTAACCACGGTGCCGCTGTGGCTCATAACAGAAATAGCATAAATGGATGGAAATAGTTTATAATTAGTACAGTAGAAACCTGAATGGATTTTATTTCTTACTAAATGTTATAGAACTGCAAGCTTGTAAAATATACTCTCCTGATTTAAAACCACGTATATCTTTCTGATGCCATAGAAGTCAATTGCTCATTCTGATCATTCTCATCCTTTTCCTTGTATCTTCTTTTCTCTTAATATACTTTATAGGATATCCTATTTTTTGGCCCAACAACTCATATTAATATCAATGTGGTCAAACATGTTAATATGTTTCATATTAATAACAAAGAGGACAAAACATGTTTAACCCAAAGGTGCTTTTTCACAAGGCAACTGTACTTTCTTGGGGTTTTTTTTTTTTTTTGGAAGATGTTTTGCTGCTCATCCAAGAAGCTTCATCAGCTCTGACTGGATGATGGAGAATGGAAGGATTTATACTCCTTGCAGATAGTCACTGAGAGTCACTGAGGCCACTAGAGAGATGGGCTAATTTAGCTTGATTTTATCCTTCCCTACTTATTGATATTGACAAATATGAGGAGTGCAAGGGATATGGGAAAGAGAGTAATTGGTTCAGAAAAGGCAGATAAAAGTAGACAATAATTCCCTGACTGCGCAGGTGCAAGATGGCGGGTCGCCTCTGAGCTCGGATGGTAGCTGAGCTTGGTTGGCAAAATGTAACATGTTGCCGGCCCGAGTTATGAGCTTGGTCAGGCCGGCGAGTGAGCGGTCCATCCCAGCAGCTCGTTGAAATTAAAATGGGCTGCTGGGGTGGGTTTTCCGACTTGCCAGGCGGAAACTTAGGGCGGGTGAGTGTTCGGAAGGGTTCGGGAGACGCCGGCGGACCTGTTCGGGAGATGCCGGCGGACTTGTTCGGGAGTGTTCGGGAGACGCCGGCGGATCTGTTCGGCGGATCTGTTTGGCGGACTTGGTCAGGAGATGCCGGCTCAACCGGTTTCAAGAGAAGCCCGGAGGCCCGAGGGCCTGAAGGCCTCAGAGGCTTTTCTGCGGCGGCGGCGGCGGCGGCGGTGGTCGTGGAGTGCTAGGGCCGTGGTCGCCGGATCGTCGCGGTAGCCGAATCGCCGAGCTTCCGGGCTGCTGGGAAGCTGAGGGTGGTGAAAGAAAGAAGAAAGAAAGAAGAAGAAATTTGGAACGTGTGGAGGTGAAAATTTGTGGTTCGGGAGTTGTTTGGTTTGTGGACTTAGATCATGGAACGTGGTGTATGCAGTGTGGAGTGTGGAATGTGGCGGTGGAGCTGCAAAGTTGAAGAGAAGGAGGAAGAGAAGGAGGAGAACGAGTAATATGGATGATGAATATGTAATGACTGGTTGGAGTGATGAATTCGTGACTGCGATGGCTTGGAGGCTGAGAGGCTCTAAAATCCCTGTTTCCTTCTGAGGCAATGGAAGAAATGGAGAATGGAGGGAAGGAGCCCTAGCCGACAATCCGGGTTGAATCCTGGCGCCTGCCGGGAGGGCACCCTGCTGGAGGTTTATGTGAGACATGATTGTTGCTGGAACCTTGGCTGCCAGTGGCCAGAGATTACAACTCGCTTCTCTCATCTCTCGACGGAAATGGGTTACTGGACTTTTTGAGACCGACACTCCCCCCCTGATGTGCTAAATCTACTATAGAACCCTAAGTGGGCCTTGGCTAGATTCTCACTGTTAGGACATAATGTATTTGTTTTTTATCATCATTGTTGTATCATCAGTTTTTATTTCTTATTTTAACACCTAGCTATATTTTATATATATATTTATATTTATATTTATATCTATATCTTATATTTATATATGTATATCTATGTTTATATATTTATATTTATATATATTTATTTTAATTACCTATACGTTGTGTCCTACTGCCAACGATGCTCTTTTTACAAATGAAATGAACTCTATGATCCGTCCAAAGAAAGTTATACTTATGTACTCAAGGGCTGACCTATTAGCATGCCGAGAGTCTCCTCTCGTGCAGATCTGGCCCTCCACCATAACGAGGGCCCACCTCAAGGAGGGATTTTTTAATCAAGAGAGGTGGGCGAAGCGCAGTCTTAGGGGTTTTTTAGCTAGGGCCCTTAGTTTAGTTTTAGGGGGTTCCAGGGTGGTGAGGGTGGGAGGAGGGGTACCTAGGGGATTGCAGGAGGGGTTAGAGCAGGTAACTGGACCGGGTCCGGGATATGGGTTTGTGGAGGGGGGAAAGGGGGTTGTCCCATCAGAGGGTGGGTTGTACAAAATTTCTAGGGTCACGGGGAAGGGCAGGACCGAGGGGAGGCAGGGTTATTACCATCAGCATCAAGAGGCGAGGCGGCGGGACCGCTGGTTGCGGGCGCTCCCCCGCCCCGCCCCCCTGCCCCCCCCTCGTGGGCTAGGTGGTCGTGGCGGACCGAGCCGAGGCCCTAGGCTGATGTTTTGTAACGCCAGGTCCGTGGTTAAGAAAGCCCCCCTCATACACGATTTAATATCGGAGGGGGACCCGGACCTGGTGGGAATTGCAGAAACCTGGCTGGGCCCGGAGGGGGGTCTCCCCCTCGTTGATATGTGCCCCCCAGGTTTCTGTGCCTTCCATCAGCCTAGGGCCTCTGGCAGGGGTGGGGGGGTGGCGATTCTGATTAGGGAAGGTCT
>JAOYMU010000252.1:61722452-61732822 GCA_025802295.1 Psammodynastes pulverulentus | reverse complement strand
CGGAAATGATAGCGCGCGATTGGTCGAGACGGACCACGTGACCGGGACTCTGAAAAGGTCCCGGAACGCAGTACCGCTGAGTTCCAGCGGAAAAAAAGCCCTGGATATAAGGGCTGTAAGATTTTTTACCCATCAAGAGGTTTTGAGGCTGACTAAGGAGCTGGGAGAAAATGTCTTTTAGGTATGCAGAGCTTTTGTACCACAATGTTAACTGAAATATAACAGCAAGGGCCCTTAATTTATTCAACCAGCAAAAATTGTCTTAATGCTAAGTAACAGATCACTTGGCTGTAAAATCAGGCTTAGTTTTGGAACCTTTCTGCCTCTTCCCTATCCCACATTTTTGTGCCTTCAGGCATGATAAAGAGAACAGAAAAGTTTGCATGCTCATTTGTGCCATTTTAATTAATCCTAATAATGATTTTGCTGAATTAGGCCTTAATCTATATTATAAGGCTGCCAGAAAAGAAACTAAACCAAACTAAACAGAGCACTTGGCTCAGGATTCAAATTGCATATAAAGTGGTAGCCCAGCAATGTGACATAGATATTTTACGATATTATTACACTATTCAGTGGTTTCCTTAAACAAATGGGTTGGTTCTGGGTACATCAATAGAACAAAAGCTTATTGAAAAAAACCTGCATTTTTATTTAATGGCTTAACTAACAGCTTCAATCATTAAGACATTTTTCATGTTGACAGGAAATAAAAATATTAACAGTGCAAACTTTGATTAGCAATATCAACATAGATTTTTGCGGTATCAATGTGCATCAAAGGAAATCATTTTCCATCCCCCCCCATATTTTCAGGCATGTCATATTATTAAGCCAACTGCTGGCTGCAATTGTGAGATAAGTCCAAATCTGAAACAACTTGGAATTGGAACAACACAAAAGGATATACATTGATGGTTAGAAACTGATGCAATAAGCACATTTATCAAAAAAAAGTAGAATAAGTGAACCTAAATATACACATATACATGAACAAAAATTATATTGGAAACTGAACTGCATACCAACTGACATATTGATTTCACATTTAAAAAATAATATTTTTGGTAATAGTTGTAGCAATAGAATTTAGATTTATATATTGCCCCATAGCACTTTGCAGCACTCTCTGGGTGGTTTGCAATGTAAGCATTATGTATACACTGCCCCCAATAATCTGGATCCTCATTTTACCAACCTCAGAAGGATGGAACGAAGGATGAGTCAACCTTGAGCCCCGTCAGGATCAAACTCCAGGCTGTGGGCAGAGTTTGCCTGCAATACTGCACTTTAACCATTAAGCCACTAGGGATCCTAATGTTTCACAATATATAAACTAGTGCAATTTTACTACTAGAACTTAGATTTTTGCTGAAGATTTAAAACCCTCAAGACTGATCTGTTTTCATTTTGTGTAAACATATCCAAATGTCAAATGCTTTTAAAAATAACTTGCAAATCTTTTTCAGCCGATGTCATAATATATATTGGCTATCTGAAAATCTGAAAATTATTTTGGTACTATCTAAAAGATCTTCAAAAGTCTTGTGGCATCTTGAAAATAAATACGTTCATCACAACCTTAAGTTCTCATGGACTGCAGTCCATTTTATTAGGTAACAATAATCCCAGTCCAGAAAATATACTTATACTGTAGCATATTTGTTAGTCTTAAATTTCTTTACTGCTTTTGTTTCAATGGACAATAAAACTAAAGTATCTTGTAGAACAGTTAGACCACACAAATGGATTAACATTCATCTTCAAAAGGAGGCATTGCTAAACACATGCATAGCTATAACCGAATAATGACAGGATCACATCTATTATAATTCAAATGATTGTCTATGTCAGGGGTGTCAAACTCAATTTCATTGAGGGCCATATCAGGGTTGTGTTTGACCTCGAAGGCCAGGGTGGGTGTGGCTGAGGTGGGCATGACCAGCTTGACATCACTCATGTCAGGGGGGGCCTGTGGTGGTCTGAGTGCTCAGCCAGCGAAAACGGGCTGCGACGGCCTCCTTCAACCCTCTGCCAGTGAAAACGAGCTCCTGAGTTCCGTTTGTGGCTGCAATGGCCTCCTTCAACCCTCTGCCAGTGAAAACAGAGCTGGGGAGGGTCACCTGCGGCCCTTCTGATCTCCATTTTTGCTGGCAGAGGCACCACAGGCCAGTCCTTTGCTGTTTGCTGGGTGGCTTTGTGGGCCAGATCTAAGCACCCCACCAGCTGGATCTGGCCCCTGGGCCTTGAGTTTGACACTCCTAAAAAAAGGTATGGCCTTGTAACAAATGGAGTAGTGCAAGAATTCACATAGTATTCTACCACCATTGAACTAAGATAAAAAGAACTCTATGTCACATCTCTGAGAATGTCATCAACATTTTCTTTTCCACTGAAAAAAGACATATTAGAAAGCATTTTCTTGTCTATCAAATTGTATAAGAGGATGGCTTTAAAAATGTAGAAAATAGTTTCAGCATAGCACATTGTTTACAACAACAGAACTTCTCTGTTCCACCTCATTTGGACCATAAATGAGCAAAGTTTCCTTAGAGCTACGCAACTAGAGACCTTTCTACTGAAATAAGATATAAATGCAAGATGGAATACTGGTGGCACAATAATAATCTGATACAGAAGAGCCCAAACTTTCTGGAAAATAGGAACTAAGAATACCTGGTATTCTGCCAAGGCACAGGCTTTATTTTGGAACTAATATACCATAACTTCACAGGTGTTGTCTGTCCCCCAATCCAATAACTGATTCTAAAGGTTCATTTTCTAATGCAATTCATGCTAAACAATTTGCTTTCAAATTCCTTTCCTATGTAAAGGGCAGCTTCCAGGAAATCAAGAAAAATGTGAAGTGTCAGAACGATCATGCCATTTTCTTAATCAGCTTGCTTATTTATTATCAAACATCTTTATCTTCTTCTTTCCCAGGAGTTCCACTCAGTTTGCAGCAATACAGAAATAACAGTTGCTAACATTTTTCTAGCTTCCAACATATCACAAATCATAAATCTTGGGAATGGTATGAAGAAGCACAAGACATTTTCAAATCATAGATCTAACTTGGATTCCAATCTCCATACATCCTGGTAGCCTTACTTTCATGGTAAACAAATTCCTTTTCTGATGCCACATTACTTAACTTCTCCTTTGCTTTCTCTATCTAAATGACCACCTTTTATTACTGGCTCAAATCTCAATTTCTTTCTCCACATTCTATTTTTTTTCTGATTCTTTTATTACTTACCATGGATGTTTGGAATGCTTTGGTCCTGCTGGGAATTGTCATTACTCCCCCAGCCTTGTCCTAGAGTTATTCATTATTCTCCAGAGCTGCTATGGCTGCATCACTTCTACTTTACTCTAGCTAAAGCCACTACATTACTAAAACATGGGAAAGTTTAGTGATTTTTATGAATCTTTGATCAAATGATTACAGGGGGTGGAAAATTCTGCAGTAAAACTGCTGTTATGTTTTGTCTTTCATTGTTGGTACTTTAGTATGTATAAGGTGCATAAATCTAGAATGCAACTTTTTTTTTTTTGGGTTGGGAGCTTATTTGAAAATGCAAGTTAGAGTCTGATTTATTTAGTTTGATGTTGGGATATTAGTCGATGCTATTTCCGGGCACAACTTTGAGTTATATTTGTTGCATATAACTTACTCTTGAATTTAGATAAGCTATTCTGTTCAACTATACATAGACTTTGCTATGCATTCTTGAGTGGCAAGTGTCCTTGACATGGGTATATGTGATGGAAACATATTGGTGCTGCCTATTTGAAAAGTGTCCTTGAGATGCGATAACACAGCTGACTAGATAAAGCTTTGATAATAAAACTATAAGCAGTGGTAGGGTTGACAGACAGGTTGGTATAGTGGTAAAGGCATCAGGACAGAAACTGATAGAGTTTACATAGAATACCAGAGTTGGAAGGGACCTTGGAGGTCATCTAATCCAACCTCCTGCTCGAGTAGGAGAGTCTATTCCAAATATTAGCCTCTACCTAGGATTGAACTCACAGCCTCCTAATTGTGAGTTGAGAGCTCCACCTCTAGGCCACTGCACCACCCTAGTAAGACTAGAGTTCTAGTCTCACCTTAGAGACAAAGCCAGCTGGGTGATCTTGGGCCAGTCACACTCTAGGAAGGAGGCAATGGCAAATCACTTCTGAAAAACCTTGCCAAGACAACTGCAAGGACACGTTCAGGCAGTCTCTGAGAATTGGACACAATTAAATGAAAAAAAGCAGTTGAGTCAACATCAGTGGAAATATTAGGGGGCAACAAAGAGACTAAAAAAATAAAAATTCTTTACTACCATCTAGTGGTCATCTCTATTGGATCTTTGGAAATAACAAATGACAGTATAGAAAGATCAAAGCAACAAGGCAAAAAGACTCTGGCCATCAGAGCAGGGGTGTCAAACTTGCGGCCCACAACCTGCATGCGTCACACACTGACCATGCCCATGCATGGTTTAGCAAAGGGAAAAAAGTGACCACACATCACGTGATGATGCTGTGATGATGCAAGTTTGACACCCCTGTTCTAGAGGATATGTGGAACTGTAGTAGAGCAATAAGTGATTATATAATGATTGGAATCCTCTCTTTCATTTACAGAGGCCTATATTTTTCACAGCATATCTGTGTCAAGAGACAGAGGCTTAAAGTCCAAATGGACACGCAACATTATCAAAGAAGTTATGAGCTCCAAGAGCTTGGTTTCAGGGTGCCCAAGGATGACATCTTCTAGATGAAATTTGCCCAGTCCACGTATACACATAGAGAGGCATGCACAGAGACTTAAGAGAGAGGCTGGCTCCTACAAGAAACAAAGGGAATATGGGCCTGCAGGCAATCCTTCTCTGTAATATGCCCTGGGCTTTGGAAGACATTGCCTGTGGAGATAATGGCTGGTATTACATAATACAGTGGCTTGGTTCCTGTGTGTGTGGTTTGGATTGGACAGCCATATTTATTTCTACTGGGGTGTATGATGTTAATGATTATTTCCTTTGTAAATTTCAAGGCTTTATCTGAACTGGATAATATAGAAGTATCTGTAAGTAAACAAGTAATAACAATTCTGAATCTCTCAGGTTTTTGTTCTCATAATGGGATAAAAGAAAGCAGTCTGATATTTTTCCTATAGGAAGCTGTTTGAAGGAGAGAGCCTAGAATTTCAGTCTTTCAGTTAAGGGAAACAAAGCAGAGGCAATGAGAAGATAAAGCTTCTTGATTGCTTGAATCTTATCTACCTTTAATGATCAGGAAGACTAAAGAGTTGATGCTTCTAAACAATGGTGGGATTCAATTTTTTTACTACTGGTTCTGTGGGTGTGCCCTGGCTTGGTGGGCGTGGCTTGGTGGGCGTGGCTTGGTGGGTGTGGCAGGGGAAGGTTACTGCAAAATCCCATTCCCTCCCTACCCCACTAACCTGCTTTCCAGCTCCGTTGTCCTGTGCAGGGCAACAAAAGAAGACACAGCCAATCAGCTGGGACTCAGGAAGCAGAGAATAGATGGGGCAGAGCTAGTCAGAGGTGGTATTTGCCTGTTCTCCAAACTACTCAAAATTTTCGCTACTGGTTCTCCAGAACTGATCAGAACCTGCTGAATACCACCTCTGCTTCTGAAGTAGCATCTCCAAAGCCCCTTCAGAAAAATCTGGATCCAAACAGTGATTGGATCTATAAACAACAAATATTATATTCTGTACTTAAGCTAGATAAAGACTCACACCTAAGGAGTCCAATAATTTTGTCACTGATACCACCCACCACAGGAAAACAAACAGCTTGAATTATAAAATTAAGCAGTACAATCTGAGCTGCAAGGGAAATGCTAGCTATCGTCATGGGGGCAGCCCTTCATGGAGACTATCACGATAGTGCACATTGACTATTGGGGGAAAAACAGCATCCTAAAACATGCTGCAGAATTGCAGGAGGGTCAGATCACTGTGAGCAACACTGTAGAACTCCATGCCGGTAGGAAAATCATGATTGTGACAAAAGTCTGAGATTGCTGAGGGTGATTTGTTTTAAGTTTGTCATTACTGAAAACTACAAAAATTGGACCACTGCATGCAATTATACAAATGTGGAGTTGTTTGGAAATTAGCATTTTTATTTTGTAACCTCCCCCCCCCCTGTAGATCAGACGATATTACAACAGCAGATAGGTATGTGTTTGGTGATAAAACTGAAGGTGCAACTCTTGCCAGATGCTTGGATTACACGCTCAGCAGGATAACAAAAAGTTCTATTCCTTGTTTTTGCCTTGCTTTGCTAATTTATTCTTGGTCCTAATATGCTGCAGGTTCTCTAGTAAAAAGGGGCCAACCTATTTCCCAATTAGAAGTTTGTATCTTCTCTCTTGCATCTTAACTAAGTATTCTTCCATCAGGGCAGCTTCATACCCAGTTAATTTTCCAATCTTTCTAGTCTATCTTTGAAAACAGTGTGATAAAGCCAGCAGTACCTAGCAGTAATCAGCCAAGCACAGCAACTGGCACAGTTTCAGAGATTGCTAGTTGGACTGATGCTGGGGAGGCCAAGTTCAAGCAAGTGCTCAATGCAAGATATCTGGATGGTCAAGTTACCCTTTCGGCCTTGGTTCCCCATGTGAAAGATGGAGCTGTAAACAGGGCAATGACTGTCCTGTCTGTAGCATAATAAAGAAGAGGGTTAGACAGTCTCTGCCCAAACCAGTGTAAAAGGGTATGAGGAATATAACCCAGTCGGCCTTTCTACTAATCTGACCTTGTTGGTATGATAGAATAAAGCAATATTTGTAAAGTAAATCTGAAAGCCTCTCCTCTTCCAGAATGCTAAATGCCTATCGAAGAACCTGAACTATCACAGGTAATAAAAGTGTTTAAATTCCAATAAAGCTCCAGGTGAAGATAGTTTCCCCACTGAGCTTTAAAATTCTTTCAAGCTCAATTGATTCCAATTCTTTTTCTTCAAAGGAGATTTAGAGGTGCTGTGAACAGTCCCTTTTTCACTCTGAAAATACAGATGTTTTCCATTGCTTAGGGTGTTCAAATGGTTAAGCTGCTCTTTTCCCCCCCAAGGATATTCCCTTTAGTAAAGATCTGCTAAAGATTACCTGTCCAATTATGTTTTTCCAGACATTGCTCTATTAGACAATTGCATGAAGTCTTCCAAGATAGATTGGGTGTAAAATATAATGTCCAGGTTACCACATGAGGATCTGCCCAGGTTGTTTAATGCAAAAGGAGAAGACCTTCTCATGCCCATCCACCTGCGCCCTTCCCAGCTGCTTTAATTTCCTATTAGTTCTTCTCCTTCCATATGGCAGCATCAGAGTTCTGCTTATTAGAGAACACAGAGGACATGGTGAATGACAAGGCTGAAGAGAAATGAATGGAGGGATTGCCAGTTGCCTTGTCAGTAATGTACCAGGGAATTCAAAGATACAAGGCATGGCAAAATAAATCTACCATACCGGGAATGATGTTCTAATGGGATAAGTATTGCTGGCAAAGTGGTAGACAGAGTCCACATCATGGGGTTTTTTTTTCCTACAGCAGACAATCAATTAACATAACACAACCTGCCAAACACAGAGAAGGAAATTGCTTTAAATTCAGTTAGAATTCATATTGACAGTCATGCTACCAAGAATTAAGGGAGCCCTGAACAAGACACTTTGGGTCATAGGATACCACTGGCCTTCCCCCCCCTAGCTGTAGAATCCCAATTGCCATCAGTATATAACAATAGATTTAAAAGGGTCTCTATATCCTTGCTACATACCACCATAGCAAAATGAATGGGTGTCCCAGATGAAGTTGCAGATTGCGGTAGATTTCACAACAGGCCTGTTGAAGAATTTGGGCTATTGACTTTTGCCTCAGGACAACAACCCTTTATAGTTGACTATCAAATAAAAATAAAATGATCAAGTGATGTAAGAACTAGCAGCCTGTCAAGGACAACCATTTGCTTGTCCACTAAATACACTAGAAATGAGGCCTGCTAATATGGGTGACTTCTATTAATCCACTTTGAAGATCACCAACACTTTTTAAAAAGAGTTTTTGCTTTCCCCTGATTGTGCTTGTGAGTGTCTGTCGTATTCCAAGCAACTGCTTACTACAATTATGAGAAAGGGGAGAGTGTCAAAACAGTAGCAATAGCATGCATATGGCAAGTCACATAAAAATATAATGCATTATAAGGTCCATGCTAAACTCCAGATGCAGACACTAGGGTATGACAATGCATATATGAGTTTTGCAACTCAAGACCCTTTCTCTATTTCGTTTACAGCTCCATAAACCATGTTTTATTTCCTGTCACACAGGAGGATTTACAACAGGAATCTAGCTGACTTTTGAAATGTTCCTCTACAAGCAGCAATCCTGGGTAAAATATTTTGAATAGCTGAAGTGTCCCCTACCCCCAGGTGCTAATTCATCACACCTTTGCTAATATTATTGTTCAGATGACTTTTGTTTCGTTGCAGAGAACACATGGCAACATATTTTCTAATGCAGAGCTTAGGACTGGACCTTTCTTTTTTCTCTTGCTTTTTCACTTGCTTTGAAAATAAGACAGATCACATACCAGGAATGGCCCTTCATCCTATTCCAGCCCCCCAAGAATGCAACTACTACACATTTTCTCTTTAAAATGTCTGAATTGGAAAGAACATATAACTAGTATAAACAAGCAACCAGCTACAAGATTGAACTCAACATTTCACAGGATCCTAATCAGCAAGGCACATTAGTGCCTTCAAACTTTAAACTTTATTACAATACTGGTTGCCTAATATGGATTATAGAGTGTTTCCTTATCACCCGATAACATCTGTAGAAGAGTTAGAAAATGTTGATTTATCATTATTATCTAACAGGTAATCATCAATATCTATCTATCTATCTATCTATCTATCTATCTATCTATCTATCATCAATCTCTATTCTTTAAAAAGCCTAGTAAAAATGTTGTTGTTGTTTTAACCATTTACTTGAGTCTGACTCTTGGTGAGTTTATAGGCAAGTGTTCGTCCTGTCAAGCACAGCATATTTCAATTGTTGTATGTTCAGTTTTGTATCAGGTTTGTTGAATAGTGAGTTGATGAAAGGAAGACGAGCCAGTAAGTAACACAACAGGTTTATTTAATAGAACTCAGAACAGACTAACAGCAACACAGGCACTGACAGCTCTGCTTTTATAGCCGAGCTGTCAGTGTAACAGCCAATCAGGGAGTCTTATTTTCCCGCACTTTCTATTTTGGCAGTTGGACTAGGCTAGTATGTAACAAGGTTTAATGTTATCAAGTCAGCATGTTCTTTGCTTGCTCCTTCTTCTTGTTCCACTAACCATTCCTAGCGTCATTGCCTTCTCCAATGAATTTTAAAATTAAAATACTAAATGCATTTATCTCAGTGGCAATCTATTTGTAACTTCAAAAACCTAATATGACTTTTGAATTGTAGTTCTTGGATATGTGGGATAGTGGAAGCATTTAACTCTTCTTTCCTGGATAGTTTTGGAAAAATGCTCTTCAAAATGCAGTGTTAACTCAGTTGCTGATAGCAATATAGGTGTGTAGAAGGGTGGTTAGACAGTTACCAGGATTAAACCTTCCCTGAACAGGCACTACTGATCCTATACAAAATTACTTATTAATAAAGCCAAAATTAGGCTCAAATTGTAGGCAGTATTTAGTGACACAGGCAGTTAGGGACTTAGCTTGTGTTATTTTGTTACACAGAAGAAAACCCTCCATGCCACTGCTAATAAAGGAATTGGGAAGAATTTCAGATGCCATGTTTTGCATGGTTTCCCTATCCTTTTTTTCTAACCCAATATTATGTCGCAAAGAAATTATATGAAGGAAGTCCAGACTCTGTACTTATGTCAGTCAGCATGATCATTCTCCAAAAACTGAATAGAATGGGGTTAGATTCGGCATACTGGGAGAAAAGAGTAAAAGAAAAATTTGTAAAAGTTTGTAAATGAGCCAAATCCAGCCAAAGTTTAAGGGGGTAAAATCCTTAAAAACATCTCCAATTCATCTTGGTGAACAACTTTTTTCAACTTTGGCACCTTTAAGATGTGTGGATTTCTACTCCCAAAATTTTCTGCTCCCAAAATTCTCCAAGCCAGTATTCCTAGTTCCCATCCTTCTATCCTCCTGGTCACCTGATCCAAAGAAAAGGATATAGATCCCATTCTACAGCTCTGTGGACACCTTCACACAAACATACAGCTGCTTCTGGTAAAAGCATTGGAAGTTATTCCAAAAGCCATGTGCTGCATACTTTCTCTATCTTATTTATGCAAACCGCCCCCCCCCCCAACGCCTCTATGCAG
>JAOYMU010000252.1:61602993-61618269 GCA_025802295.1 Psammodynastes pulverulentus | reverse complement strand
CCCTGGTGATCGTTGCTAGCCACTCTCTATGTCCAAATAAAGCTTAAGAGCCCTACGCACATCCAGTCTGTGCCACATCTGCTCCTCCCTAAGGATTGGATTGGGATAAAAACTAGGGAGAACTATTTCTTGTGATCTATGGAACCAAGAATTAATTTTTGGCAAAAAGGTAGGGTCCAGCCTGAGGACCACCCTATCAGGGTAAAAGGTACATAAGTCCTGTCTTATTGACAGAGCCGCAAGCTCTGAAATTCACCTGGCCGAATTTCAAGGAATGTCACCTTAAAGGAAAGCAACTCCAGTGACACTGTCTCTAGAGGCTCAAAAGGCTCTGAAGCCATCGCACTCAGGACCAAGGATAAATCCCACGATGGAAACCTGTGAACCATGGGAGGTCTCAGATTAGTGGCCCCCCATAGGAATCTCCTAATGGTCGGTACTAACACTAAGGACTCGGCCCCCTCACACCCCAACACCGATGAAATAGCCGCCAACTGTCTACATAGGGTGTTTGGGGCAAGGCCTTTCCAAAGCCCCTCCTGCAGGAAATTAACCAACTGCGATACAGTTACTTTCGTACAGTCTAGACCTGTGTCCGAACACCAACGGCAAAAAGCGTTCCAAGTGGCGTCATAAATCCTCCTAGTCGAAGGATGCCGGGCTGCCAGAATGATTTCAATTACTTCTTGAGAGAAGTTCTGCGCCTCTAAATTGGCGCGCTCAAGAGCCATCCTGCTAACTGGAGCCACTGCGGTTCGGGATGTAGGATCAGTCCCTGACTGAGCCGAATCCTGCCTTTGGGGATCCGCCATGGCTGGGCGATGGAGAGGGAAACCAGGTCGGCAAACCAAGGGCGTCTGGGCCAGAATGGAGCTACCACCAGCACTGTCGCCCTGTGTTCCAAAACCTTCCTGATAAGGGCTGGGATTAGAGGAAGGGGAGGGAAAGCATACAACAGCCCCCGGGGCCAAGGACAACGGAGAGCATCCACCCCCTCTGCCCCTGCTGATGGAAAGCGGGAGAAGAAACGTGGCAACTGGGCGTTGGTCTGGGACGCAAACAGATCTAGTTCCGGTCTGCCAAACCTCTTTGATAGCTCCGCAAACAGAGTCGGATCTAAGCGCCACTCTGCCTGGTCGACTCGGGATCTGCTCAGCCAGTCTACCCAGATATTGTGGACCCCCGATATATGTTCGGCCCTTAAGGATAGCAGATGCCTCTCCCGCCAGAGGAACAGCTGACGTGACTCCTCCATCAGGGCCCTGGATCGGGTCCCCCCTTGCCGGTTGATGTGTGCCTTGGTCGCTACATTGTCTGTTAAGACCAAGACATGCCGCTGTTCTACAGACCCTTGGAACTCCCGTAAGGCAAGATGGACGGCCCGGAGCTCCAGCCAATTTATGTTGTTGGCCAGTTCCTCCTGAGACCAGGTTCCCTGGGCTATCCTCTCCTGGCAGTGGGCCTCCCATCCTAACAGACTGGCATCGGTCATGATGACAATCCTCGAAAACCGTGCCTGCCATGATATCCTGAGAAGTCCACCAACGTAGGGACTGTCGCACGTCCATGGGCAGCTCCACCCTCGTCCCTGAGTTGGCTACCCCTCGCCTCTGGAATGGTAAAAGGTACCACAGAAGAGGGCAAGCGTGCAGCCTCGCCCACGGAACTATGCCAATGCACGAGATTAGCTTCCCGAGCAGCTGGGAAAGGATGGCCAGAGAAACCCTCTTGGAGTGGCGTAGATCTGTCACCAAAACCTTGATATCCTGCCGCCTGTCTGGGGAGAGGAATACCTTGCAGGAACCCACGTCTATAATCGCCCCCAGGTGAAGCAAACGATAGGTGGGAACAAGATGGCTTTTCTCCCAGTTGACAGAAAATCCATGCTCTTGAAGGACCTGCGTGGTGGTCCGCAGGTCCTGAAGTGCTTGCGCTACCGACGATGACTGGACTAATATGTTGTCCAGGTAGCATTGAATTCTGACTGGGTGGGAGCCAAGGGATGCCACCAGAGCCCTCAACACCTTCGTGAATGTGCTGGGAGCAGAGGCCAGACCAAAGGGAAGGGCCCTGTACTGCAGATGGAATGTCCCAAAGCAAAAATGGAGGTACCGGCAGTGGTCCGGGTATATAGGGATGTGGAGGTAAGCCTCCGTGAGGTCTATTGAGGAAAGCACATCTCCCTTCCGGACGCCTCTCAGGATGGAAGCTAGGGAATGTATACGAAACCTGTGATACAGAAGAAATGAGTTTAATTGCTTCAAGTTCAAAATAGCCCTCCAGCCCCCCGAAGCCTTGGGGATCAGGAAGAGCGTTGAATAAAACCCCTGGAACTGGTCCTCCAGGGGAACAGTCTCCACAGCTGCAATCTTCAGCAAGTGTGAAACCGCCTCCATCATTAACCTCAGCTTGGATGGATCTCGAGGCCTGGGGCACCTGATGAAACACCTGCCCGGTGGTGCCACAAACTCCAGCCGGAGCCCTGCGCGAACGGTGGAACGGACCCACAGGTCCAAAGTGGAGAGAACCCAATGGTCGCTGAAAACTGCTAACCTGCCACCTATCGGGATTCTGGGAATGGCGTCAACGGGACCGACGAAAGGGCCAGCCCCCAGCGCCACGAAAGGGCTGCTTAGATTTATACTGAGCCCTGCCCTTGTCCCGAAAATTCTGGGACGGTTGGAAATCTTGACGCTGGTTAGCAGCTCTGTAAGGCCTAGAAGGAGCCATTGAATATTGCGGCCACTGGCTGTAAGCATGGAATGGAGCGGGGGGTTGACGGTCCCCTCTCCTGGGTAGGGATGGAAATCTCATCCTCTTGTCCCTGGACTCCACCAGGACGGGGTCCAGGACCTCCCCAAAAAGCTTGCCAGGCTTACACGGGGCTGATGCTAAGCGCCACTTTCTCTTAGCATCTGCTTACCAGTATTTCAACCAAAAAAGGCGTCTGGCAGCCATAGCGGAAGCCATGGCCCGGGAACCGAACTTAGCCAAGTGATATGTTGCATCTGCCGAGAATTCTGTGGCAGCAATAACCGTATTAAAGTCCTGATGGGCGCGTACGTCTGATGCAGGAACCCTCTGTTGAATTTGCTGGAGCCATAATAAGGCAGCCCTCGAGAAGAACGAGGCTGCCGATGTGGTCTTTACTGCCCAAGCCGCCACTTGATGAGCCTTTCGCAGAGAGAGATCATTTTGCCTGTCCTCCGGCCGGAGGACGTCCTCAGCCTCCGCCAATGGGACCAATGGAGAAGCCAGAGCCATAACTGCCTCGTCCACTTCAGCGGTGCTCAGCATGGAAGCAAGGTCAGTGGAGACATTAAAATATTTTTTGTCAAACGCTGTTGGGTTAGCGTATGAGCCGGGCACCTCCAACTGCTTGCCTACCACTTGCAAAAAAAGCTTGGAAGTAGGTATAATGTCCACCGGCTCAGACGCTTCTGAAAACAGCATGTCCGTGGGCTCCCGTGGTTGTCCCACGGAGGCTGGAGTGTCTAACCCCAGCCCAGTGACCGCCTTGGCCTTAGTGAGCAATGCCCGGAACATGTGGGGTTTAAATAGCCCCTTGAAACTCGGTTGTTCCTCCTCCAAACCCTCCTCTTCAGAAAGCTCTGCATCAATTTCACCCTCCTCTTCCTCTTCCTATTGGGTAAGTGGATCCTGAGGGTTGAAAAGGGATTGAGCTTGCACAGAAACCGATGGTTGGGAAGGACCACCGGCGAAAGGAGGGTTGGGAACTTCCACACCCCTCTGAAAGCCTTGCAATTGTTGTTGCTCTTCCTGTACCCTGGCCTCATAACCCCTTCTCATGGCCTCAGAAATGAGCCATTTATAGTCCACAGTAGGCTGCCAGGGCAGAGGATTCAATGAGGAGGAAGGTAGTGGAGCTGATGCTGTGGTTGGTTGAGAAGGCCCCGGTAAGATAGAAGGCCAAACGTGATGCTGAATAGGCAAGGGCAAAGGCAAAGGTAAAGGCCCAGGGGAAAGGCCAAGTGAAAGAGAAGGCCCAGCCCTCTGCTCCATTATAGGCTCTAATAAAAGAGGTCGCTTGGAAAGAAGGACCGCAGGCTCGGTCTCCTGCCTCCTTTCGGTAGCTCTTGGGGAAGGCGAAAGGGAAGCTAGCTGTCTGATAGTATCTTCCACGTCAATAGAGAGAGGCTCAGCAATTGAAAGGAGTCCAGATCTCTCTTTATCCCCGGTCCCCTTCTCTCTCTGCCTATCAATGGCTGACTGTAACCTCTGATCTGCCCTCTCCTGGGCCTTGGAATTTCTGGCCTGTGAAATGGCTCGGGCCTTGAGCCTGTTAGCGGCCTTAGACGAGTTTGCCCTCTTAGACTTGGCCTTTCCTGCTGTCTCAGGAAGGGAGAGTGAGGACTCCATCGTGCTTGAGCAGCACAAGCACCTTTATAGTGCAAAAACGGCCCCCAAAAGCAAGGAGGGGAGAAGGGAGATTCACCTACTGTCGAACACCTGATCTCCCTCCACAGCAACAAACCCCCATGGAATGACAAAGAACCACCAAGTCGATTGTAAGAATCAGACTGCAAACCCCTGACTGTCAGCGAGGAGAAATACAGCCGAAATGAGGCAAATTGAGCCTCTGGCCCTTCTGCACATGCGCGGCAACCTGGGCAATCAAGATGGTGACCGCCGAAGGATAATGACTCAGCCCTTCCCAAAATGGCGGCCGCTCACCTTCCGGAAGGAACCTCTGTTCCTACTGCGCCTGCATGGCCCCTAAAAGGCTAAAAATGGCGGGCGCAACACCGCCTGGCAGATCGGGCGGTCGGAGCCTTTCTCCCGGCGAAATCGACCCAGGCTGCCTCAGATGCGGCTCCTGCCGGTAACACCCCCTGAGGCACAGCGATCGAGCTCCTTATCTGGAAGCCGATCGCTGCGTTGCTCGCTCCTCTGCGTTTGAACGCTGTCAAACTCCTCAGAGGGAAGTCGACTGATAGCATTTGGAACGAGTACGATCGTGCTCCTTATCGGGAAGCCGATCGCCTTGAAAGCCGTCCTCTCACCCCTGGCTAGCAAGCCTTTGGGGTTAACCGGCTGAGAAAGCGAAATCCAAACTGGGCCTGCTCACATCCTGAGTCAACGGCCCTTTATTCCGGTATCTGAAGTAATAGTAGACTTGAAACAAACTAAAACAAATAGTAACAATTAAAAACAAATACTAATCACACTCACCTATTTACCTATCCTAAATTAAGAAGAATAGGTGACACGTCTAATACTAGCAAAAGACAGAGCGAAACTGGGAGGTGATTGGCTGGAGAGGGGGGCGTGTCCTCAGTTTCACACTCTCTGTCTAGAGCTAATAATAGAAGAATCAACCCATCACTTATCTGGATACCATCGCTTCACACAGGAGAATGGTGATCTCCCTGTCCCTATACGTCAGCGCCCCGACCCTTTGTTTTCTGAGTATTACTTCCCTCATTTCCCTTCTCACAAATTTAACATGGATCTATATTTCTATTCTTATCTGTCTCTTCATGCTCCCTTCAATCTCTCCTTTCTAAGCAAGTTCACTTCCCTAAAAATGAAACATCTGTTATTGGCTGATACCCATTTCCGCTCTTCATTTTGTGTGACTGAAGACTGACAGGAATTGGAATTCAACCAAAGACCCAGAGGTAAATCTGGGATGGGGATGAATCATGCACATATGTACAGCTATATCATCACTAAAGTTTTATTTATTTTTAAATAATTTTCTTGATGATTTTAGAATAAACTAAGCCCAGAAAGAAAAAAAGAAAAGGTGTACAGAAAGAAAAAGACAGGAAAAGAAAATAAGTGAAAGGAAAAAGAAAGAAGTAACTTCTCCCAGCATCCAAATCCACAAAGAACTACTATCCTGTGAGACTGTATCCTCACGGTCTCAAATCTCAAATCAGATAATACGATTGTAACAGTAATGTTTGTCCCCACAAGTAGCAGGAAAGGACAATTGTCAGTGGACTAATACATTTTTGAAGCTGTTCTATCACATCCCTAATCCTTGTTTCCGACAAGCACTTTTCAGAAGCTGGTGGGTCCTATCAGCATATATTGATTTTCATTACTCAAAAGAATAAATCACCAGCCAGCAGCTCTCTTCATTTGAAGGACACCTCGCATCTCCTCTGTCCTTCAGGATTTCACTGTGTTGACTCCTGTTTTACATTAACTCTTTTTCTTTCCCTGAAGATTTAGCCTCTGTTTCTTCTAAAACAACCTTAAAACCTTTTCTGAGATCTACTGATGCAGATCAACTTCCATATCTCTTGATTTGGAGCATCATTGTGGCCCACTGGTAGCAACTTCATTTGTTGACCTGATAAAATTCCATCCTTTCTTCTCAGCTAAGGAATAATTCTGTTCACCTGTTGCTTTGGTCTCTAAGTATTTAAGTGCTACTGTACTACAACCTTACACTTGTGGAAATATATGGTAAGTTGTTTCAGAGTCACAAAAACTCTATAGTATAAGTACTACATACATAGTACTATACTGAACTCCAATTTACTATGAAATCATGTTTCAATCTTAATAAAGACTGTTACAATGTGAATATATTTTAATCCATTCTTTGCTACATACTTTTTCTTGAATTTCAGTTAAAATCGTCCTCTCCTTACTTGATTTGCTTCCTCCTTTGTTTACCAACCCCATTTTTAATATACAGTAGCTCCTTTCCTTGCAAGATATCTTAATATATGCTTATTTGCAGTTTCAAATTATGCTATATAGCGAAGCACGGTATCATTTCTGGCCTACAAGTTGTACTTGCTATGATTTGTTTCACCAGGATCAGATCTAGTGGCTTGGGAATTAGAATAGACAGCCAGAGATGAACATTTTGGATTTATTTTCGGAGGTTCTGAGGAAGCTGTAAATAGATGCATCCTGCTTCACAAATGTTTAACTCTTCCAGAAAATCAGGTCTATTGCTCTCCATCCTTGAGAGGAAAAAATCAAGCATTGTCGTTTGGAAATGCTTTGGAATAGGGCACCAGTGATAAACTGGCCAATTTCTGCTTGAGGGTATAGAGAACCATGGCCCATAACTGTAGGTTGTTAACTACTATATATAGTTAAAGAAAGAAGAACAATATGCTAGCTTTTAAATATCCTGGTTACACATTCAAAATTTTGCCATAGTTATTTTCAGAGAATTGTAAATGACAGTAGAGCAATTATTGGGTTGTGTGTGTGTGTGTGTGTGTGTTAGGAGAATAATATTACCATCTTTTATGATATTTCAGCAGTATTAAAAAGAGTGGTAATTAAGATTATTGAAAATATTTTTTCACCACCCAGAAACATTTTTGACTTCTTAGAACTTTGCTGATAGTTTTACCATACATTCAAAAGCAATTGATTCAGCAAAATACAGATCGTTTTTTGGAAACCCCCTTATAAAGCTGCTGTTCACTTGCCAAAAGAGTTTGGGGTGGTGATGGAGAAGAAAGTCCTTGCTTCACCACAATTTCCATCATGACTTTAACCCAATTTTCAAATTTATGATGAAACTCGTTTATAAAAGAAAACAGAATAAATATCAAATAAAACATTTTGTATAGATTCGCATTCATTTTAATCAGGCTGTTTATTGGATGGGGAAGAATAAATAAAAGGGCATACCGTAGAAGAGCAAAGAAAAACACTAGTTTGAGTAAATCATGGGACATGACCACACACTTTCATTTCAGCAGGAAGTCTTTCAAAAGAGCTCAATTCACGTACTCCAAAACTGCATTCAAAAATAACAAATCCCTTGTGACTTACAATAGCCAAGGTCAGAAAATTAAACATTGAACTTCCTTTCCAATTTTCTAATTTTCCAATTCAATTTAAGTAATATTTTGATTTTTTTCCCCCAGCAGGAAGGCAGTGTGAGTGTTAAACAACTCTATATTTTATTTCTGAAGCTACACTTATTCCTTAACAGCAATCTAGATTTCTCCCCTCATCTGGAGAAACCTCATTTCTTTGTCCTCCCTCCAATCTGCTAGGTGGCACAGTGGCTTGGTGGTTAAGATGCTGGGCTTGTCGATTAGAAAGCCAGCAGCCCAGGTTCAAGACCTGAGCTCCACGTGATAGGGTGAGCTCCGGTCCCCATCCCAGCTCCTGCCAACTTAGCAGTTCAAAAGCCTGCAACTGTGTGTAGATAAATAGGTACCACTTTGATGGAAGGTAGCAGTTCTCCATAATATCATGCTGGCCACATGACCACGGAAATGTCTTCAGATAGCACTGGCTCAATGACCTTGAAACGGAGATGAGCACTGCCCCCTCCCCTATTGTTAGCAACAACTAGCAGAGTAAAATCTTCAGGGACTCTTTTACTTTACCTCCAATCTGCACAACAACCAACCACCCAGAACTCCAAAAACACTTTATTTCAAGGCCTGTGAGAGTGACCAGGTTTTTAAGGACCTGAGAAATATCATCAGCTGCAATCCAGAGCTCCCTAAGAATTTGTAGTCCTGCAGATGAAAGTTCTGGCCAATTCATATAATTACATTTAATATTCCAGTTTTGACCTTTCCAGAGTCAAGATGCATGCCATACGTCACTTATGCCCTCATCCATTCACAAATGGACTATTGCAATTCACTTCTTTAGAGTTGGCCTTGAAGACTGCCCACTAGCTAAAACTGGTGCAGTTTGCATCTATCAGTACCCATATAACACCTCTCTTCTAGAAACTGCATTGACTACCAATCAGTTTCTGACTTTAATTTCAAAGTGCTGGTTATTATTGTTAAAGCCTTATGTAGCTTGTGACCTGGGTATCTTCAAGCCTGCTGTCAGCTATAGAAACCATATGGAAGCTTCAAAATGAATCTGATTATGAATGACCCAGATTCTGGGGAGAACCTGGATAAGGGGTATGTACAGATGATATCCTTATCTCTAGGCACTTGCAAGGCTGTGGAAAGTCCCCAGGAAAACACCTAATGTCTTGGAACATCAGGGACCACCCTATGTCCCTAAAGAACCTCCCTCTGTGCCAGGAACATCTTTAAATCTTATCTACTGTGTGCCAGACCTTCTGGGTGATTCCTGTATCTCTTGTGTGCCAGCTGAGCGGAGTGGAGTATAAGAAAAATATAAATATAAGAATCTCTGTGTGGCCAGGACTTCCTCTTTATTAGAGGGGCCTGTCTTTGTTCAGTAACCGCTGGTTCTTTGGTGTATTTTTTTACTAAGCCATACCTCTCCAGTGAGATTAGGGAAGGCAATGGGATCCTGAGAGAGTTTTGTCTAAAGTGACCCTGTAATCAGGCCTCCATAGGGACGGTCCCCCTTTTATGGAACAGCTTGTGAACATGCTTCCCCCCCTGATGAATTTCAGCAGAGTTGTAAAAATATGAGGATTCAATAAGAGGATGTTAATTTGGTCCTACCCTGGTAGATGGCATATCTATCTATCTATCTTTCTATCTATCTATCTATCTATCTATCTATCTATCTATCTATCTATCTATCTATCTATCTATCTATCTAATTTAGATCCATCACACTGTCATTACAGAATTGCAGTTGCTTCGTTTTTTTAACCTCTTGGTTTTTCTTTTCTTCTTGTAAACCCACTCTGATTTGGAGCGGCATACACATCTGAGAAACAAATAAATACATAAATACATGTTTATCACGTCTGCTAACTTAAGCACAGGCAAACTATTAGGCCAAGAGAAGGGTGGAAGTCTGCTGTGAATGAAGCCGAAGGAACTTTGAAAGGAATCATTTAAAGGCAGTTTCCAGTTGAAAAGTCATATTAAAATGACCGCAGGCATCTTGCACAAATAGGAAACAATTCTCTCTTTTGGAATGAGCAACTTTATGGCTACATCCCCTATTTTCAGTGAGGGAATTTTTTAGAAATTGTTTGAAAGGCAAGGAAGAAAATATAAGATTGTTCTCTGTGCCCTGTTTCTGCTACCACGCCTTTGAACAAGCTATGCTTTGGGTTTTTTTTCTTCTAGGAATAAGAAGAGTAAAAAACTGTTTCCTAGAAAAATGGTATTAACATATAGTGTATTGTCTCCTTAAAGTGTTTGTTCCTCCACTAAGTACCAATTAGTTTTGAAATTTATATGTAGATTAAAATTGTGATGCAAGAAAGACATGCCATGTTTATTTAAAGTCTCAGTTAATTAGCAACCACACCTGCTACTTAAGCATGAAATTAATAATATCATTTTTTTCCTCAATAAAAATGGAAGGTTTTAAAAATGCATGCTTACTGACGCATGTATTTATCAATGAATATTATGAGTATTATGCTGTTTGGGGCCCACTCTGTAGCTGGAGGTTCTTGTCACCATAACCTGATCACCACTTGTTTGGTTTATGCCAGGGGTCAAACTATGGCCCTTGGGCTACATATGGCCCCTCTGAAGCCATTAATCCAGCCCACATGGGACCATGAGGCTGCCCACCCACATCACCCCAACTACCCATTGACCCCCACCTACCTTCTGGAGGCCAAAAATGGGACATGAGGAGGCCTCAGGAAGCCAAAAATGGGCCCATTTTTGGTCTCCCAGGCCTCGAGAGAGAGAGAGAAAGAGAGGGACACACACACACACACACACACACACACACACACACACACACAAGCAGAAGTCCCTCACACACACACACACACCTTCACTAACCTGCTTTCCACCCCCAGGAACATAACAAATTAAAGTTTAATTTGTGTGTATTGTTTAATGGACTGCTAAATTGGCCATGCCCATCCAGTCACATGACCACCTAGCCACTCCCATCCAGTCACATGACCATTTTGCCACACCCACCCAGCAGGTCTGTGAATTGGCCCCCTGTTTAAAAAGTTTGAGGACCCCTGGTTTATGCAATGCACAATACATGGGGCTGCCTTTGAAAACCACCCAGAAACTGCAACTGATAGAAAATGTGGAAGCCCATATATTAGGAAATCAGTCCTGATAAACAAATAAAATACCTTTTATAGAAACTGTACTGGTTACTGAGTTTCTGGTTCTGATCCATAGGATTTAACACTGAAGTACTTAAAAAGCCACTTTTTCTGTGCAGAACGGGGCTTCCCAACTTGTCCATTGTATTCCCATCAATGTATTTAAACCCACTCAGGTTGGTGAGGTTGGGAGAGGGGTTATTTTTTTTTTTGAGTTGGATCTACCATATTATAAAATAGTCTTCCTCTGAGAACCTCTTTGAAACTATAAAGACAGAGTTGCTCTGGAGGATTTTTAGGAAGAAAGTGACCACTATGGTGTTGATTCATGCATTTATGGGTTTTTAGATAGTAATTGGTTTTTGTGCAAAACCAATTAAACAACCATTTTTTTTCAACTCAACAATATATTAGCACATAAACTAATAAACAGATCTTTGTTAGAATTGGTACTTCTCTGGATTACAATAACAATGTGTTTTACAATGTAGGACTTGGTAGGAATAAATAGCCGAGGAGAAGATTCAGGACATCATTCTTCATTTTGTAGGTTTTGCTTCCAAATCAATTGTTCCTCAGATAATTATTTCACAATGGATTTTGAATAAGAATTAAAGTGAATTAACAAGTGGAAAGAAATTCTACCTATGTTGTTTTGACTATTTGTCAGAAAATCCATCACATCCTGTATTTTTAAATGTTCTTGCTGAAAAAGAGAATGATATATATTTTCCCCTCCCTTCCAGGGAGTGGTTGTCTAAATGAGCAGATGATAATTATTTTCAAAGTCTTGATGAAAAGGCTTTACTTACAGAACTTTAAACATATAGAACTCCTGACAAGAAGCTTCAATGGCTTATTTGCTGATTTGTGTTCAGATAAATTGTTATTTTGTAGCCATATGAATTTATAAAAAAGGAGGCACCAGATTTATGAAGTTTGACATCAACAGTTTCTAATCAAGCCCCAGACTTTTAAACCATTAAGGTTTGAGCATAAGTATTCCAAGATTTGCTAAAAATATGAAACTTCTTAAAATGTTAATTTATTCATCAGAGATGCATATTCTATCTTTAATAATATATTTGAAAACACCCAAACCTACATAAAAAGTTTCATGTCAAGGAATTTCATAGAACAGAAATTGCCACAGGTATTCCAGAGTGGTCAGTTAAGGTTATTCTAAAATTATCATTTTGAACTGACAGGATGCTGGTCTTTAATAATGTATGAGAGAACATTTATAAAAGTTTTAATATTCTTGAATGTTTTAAGGAGAAAGTGTAACAAGGAAACTGAAAGCAAATTTAAATTATGGATGACTTTGGAACTTAAGATGCATGCATACTTACAGTGTTTAGCTGAAAATACTCTTTGGCTTTTTTGCCCATCTCTTTGGCTTTTTTGCATGATACCCAGTTAGGCATATAGAAATGCCATTTGGACCTATAAACTTCATACATCAGGTTTATCTTATACATCATTTTAGAAAGCAGCATGCAATTTAAAGATTGGAACAGTTTCTACTTCTCTTTAGAGATTTCATTGATGTAATTAAGGAAGCAACTAAGCTATTACAAATTTAGAGCTATACTGAAACTAGTTTCAATCCTTTTTAAAGCAATGCATTTTTATTCATTTCTTACTATCACCTTGTGAGACAGATTTTTTTGTCAATGAATGTGCATCATTCGACATTTTGATGAATTTCCATTGGGATCTTTCTTATTAGACATAATTTTTGAACATTTAAATGAAACAACCAAGGGAAAAAAGAAAAAGAATGAAGATCAATATTAAAAGAACAGCATGATTATACAATAATTCTGTTATGCAATACTTTCAGTCTGGTTACAGAATTAACTCACTTTGTGGATTTGCATAATACCTGGAGCTGTAAACTAACCAAGTCGGCTGAATTTGTACTATATTTTAAGCCACAAAAACCTTACCAAGATTAAAAATAATCATGCTTTGCATTTCTGCAAATGCAGCCACTTGGTCTTTTAAGTTTAAACATGATCTATATGAATCAGTACAGTACTCCAGATAAATTTTAAAACAATCACATTCTTGATCTCAAAAACATGCCTTAATAGGAAGATTAGATAAAATATAAGTGTGAGGTTATAAGGCTTGTAAAAGCCATTTAACAATTTTGGAAGATGATCTTTATGTATGTGCCTCTGTGTAGGTGTATTACAGTTACTGTTATTTTTTTTTTACCTTTTATTAAGGAGACTTGTTAAAAGGTTAAAAAAAATAAAGTTTTTTTAACCTTTTAATAAGGAGACTTGTTTCAATGGTGAGGTGTGAGCAAGGGTGAATGCAGCCTGGATGCATTGGTGAGAATTCACTGGTGTGTTATGTGATAGACGAATGCCAACCCATCTTAAATCTAAGATTTACAAGACAACCATCCACCCTATTGCACTGTATGACACTGAATGTTGGGCAGCAACAATAGGACCAAAAGCTATCTCCATACCATGGAAATACAAATGCTCCATTGTATATTGGACATCTCCCTTCTTGACCACATCACAAATGACACCATTTGACAGCATTTTGGTGTGGCACCAATTACAGAGAAGATTAGAGAAGGCTGACTCTGCTGGTATGGACATGTCCAGAGAGCAGTACCTTCCACTGTTGCCAAGACAGCCTACCAACTAGAAGTCAATGGCCAGTGACCTTGTGGGTGTCCAAAACAGAGATGGTGAGACACCATCAACAAAGACATGCAAGCCATGGGCCTGCACCCCAGAGATGCAGCCAATCGTGTAAAGTGGTGTTCAGTGATCTGAAAAGTGGATACTGCATCTGTGGGAATACAGTAGGAAGAAGAAGAATAAGGAGACTTGTTCGTCCAGCTATTTGAAACAGACATCAATGTGTTTCTCAAGGAAAAAAGCATACTATTCTCCAATAGGGCCCCAGTTCCCAGATTAAATGCAAATATCTATACAGGCAAGATTAAGAAAAATCTTCTGACAATCTGGAGAGTTTTTAACACACGGAACACGTTTAAGATTGATTGATTGATTGTATGACAATAAAAAAGTGCCAACTTTAATATCGACATAGATCTGGTCTTTCAGATCTCCAAAATATCCTATATCAATTAAGTCCATCCACTTTGCTACTAATCACCATTGTCTTCTTTTTTTACTATTTTCCCCAGAAATACGGACTTTTCAATAGAGCTGGATTTTTGCACAATCTGTACAAGATATGAAAATTTGAGCCTGGTAATTTGAGCATCTGGATTGATTTGTTCTATGGTCTCTCCCCCACTCCCCCAGCTAGCAATAGTGCTCTTCTCCAAAATCTTCTCCAAAGTCCAAAAATCAAAGTTTTCTCCAAGAGTCTTCTCCAACTTCTTCTATTCCTTGCCATATTTCTGAAGATATTCCATTAATACCTGTAGCGTTTTTGACTTGGTAATTACCAGACTACTGATCTAATATCATCTAGTACTAGAGATTGTTATAAATATAGAATATCTTTTGACATACTGTACCTTGGATGTTAATACTTTTATGGTACAGAATTTCAATATATTCCTTCCATCTTTGATCTTCTTGATCTTTGAATATGTCCTTTGATGACTTTTAGAAAACCAACTTGAAGAATCTCCCTCTGAACTGGAGACACTTTTGGAAATCTTTTCTTGTTTTTTTTTAAGTGTGTGTGTGTGTGTGTGTGTGTGTGTGTATTTCCATCTTCAAGGTCTGAGATCCTGAGATCTTTGTCTCTATTGACTTTGCTTTTCTTCTCTACTTGGCAATTTCTACTTTTTGTTCTGATATCCTTATCTGTTCTTAGTCTTTTCATATTCCTCCTTAACAACTTTAATTTCTTTCAACAATTGATTTTAATTTTACATCAAAACAGGTGCTGAGGAAGCCTGACAGCAGAATAAGCAAATACATACATGCATAAATAAATCTTTTACATCTACATCAGTGTTTTTGTATTGGGTAATCATCATTTTATAGTGTAGCAATTAATTTTAAGGAAGAGCATAGCTCTTGACATTTTCTAACAGATACAGAAGGGTTGTTTCTTGACTGTGTTTTTTGTACTGACAAAAGTTGTTTTACTCCAGCAGAAACATCTCTCCTTGATTCATATCAGAGAATTTTTTTTTTCTGATTCCAATTTTCTCTTCGGTCTGTTATGCAGCACCTCTTCCAAATCTTCAGAGGATCGAGGAACAGCCTGCTAAATGGCTTGCCAAGCTTCAGAAGTGGTCCAAATCAGTGGTGGGATTCAAATAATTTAACAACCAGTTCTCTGCCCTAATGACCAGCTGGGTAGGCGTGGCTGGG
>JAOYMU010000252.1:61376712-61389189 GCA_025802295.1 Psammodynastes pulverulentus | reverse complement strand
AGAGATTTAACCTGGAAATAAGGAGAAACTTTCTGACAGTGAGAACAACCAACCAATGGAACAACTTGCCCTTGGAAATTGTGGGAGCATCATAACTTGAGATTTTAAATAAGAGATTGGACTGCCATTTGTCAGAAATAGTGTAGGGTCTCCTGCTTGGGTGGGGGGTTGGACTAGATGACCTAGAAGGTCCCTTCCAACTCTGATTATCTGAAATATCCCCAGAAAGTATGCCATTAGAATGTCTTTTTAAAAAAAAACACTGCCGAGGTCTTTCTAACGAACAAAAAAACAAACTGAAGAATCAGAATATTAATCCAGGTCCTGCAGAAGAGGTGGACAATTTGCTATTTTCTCGCATGAATCAGCATGGGTCACTCTGATAACTCTCTTTCCTACTGCTTTGGATTTTGAAACTCTGTTCTGCTCATCCAGGAACACTAACTAGCAGTCAGAAAACACAACAGAACCTCCTTAATCTCACCACACATGGACAGACTCAACTATATTTTCCACTTGGAAGCTGAACATTCTAGACAAAAAGACCAGAACACATCCTTGCCAGTGCCCAACACCCAAATTAAAAGCAGACAATCAAGCAGAAAACAATACACTAATTCAGTAATTACAAAGGAGAAAATGTAACCCCAGTAACACTGGCAGGGCAAGCTTCTGCATATAAACAGGGTGCAAACCCCACATTCACTAGCGCTGATGATTTTACCTAATCGGGTAATAAAATATCTGCAAGCAAACAATTAAGGTCACAGAGCATCAAGGACTCTGACCGTTCAAGCCTGAACTATAAATATATATTCTTTTTTATTGGCCAAATCTCCCCAGAGTACAGCAATTAAAACACAAGAGAATCCTATAAAATTACAATTAAGTTTGCAATCTAAATGGATAATTTACTAAAACAGATACTGAAAAAAAGGACATAAGTAATACTAGAAGTTATAAAACACTGTGAGAATGTAAAGCTATGGTAACTTTTGTTTTCAAAGACCAACAATAAAACTTGCAACCGCATCTCTCATGTTTCTGCCTGTTTGGATTAGGACAGAACAGTTAGACTAGAGAGCAAATTTATGGGTGCTTATGAAACTGAGTAGGAAATTATTCACTTTCTTTATACTGTGAGAACATTAAAAGACTGACCTCCCAGGATGAATATTATCAAGTTTTTGTATTTATTAATGCCTTTATTTTTATATCATTGATATTCATTTTTATGAGGTTTTTATTTTGACGCTTGCAATATTGTGTTTATCTTGCAAGAGTTCTGAAAATCAGATTATTTTCTATCCCACCTGCTGTTTTGTCTGTTACCCAGTTCCAAAAGATTTACATCTTAGATGATTGCTGCCCATTGTATCCTAATGACAGCAGCTTAGTTTTAATGACTAAAAAGTTGCTACCAACTGTACATTCAGTGCCAACCAATGCAGGTTCACAATAGCTCCTGTTGTGCTAAAAAATACTATGCATACCTCACTTATCAAAATTAATAGAATTTTTACCTCTTCAAGGCAATTGTTCTGCATTGTACTGAATTCTCATACATAGCATTTAGAAACTTGCCTGCTGTTTCTATAGAACTGATCCTCACACAATTAAAGACAACATATAGGGAAAAATAAATGTAGAAACTGAGTTAAAAAAGGCTTAAAGACACAATAGGTCACTAAAAACAAAATCCAGGACAGAGTTTTAGGTCAAGCACAGTGAATCTAGCCAAGAATGAGCAGTAAAAAGAAAGTTGCAATGAAGATCAGGGTCAGGCCAAATAAATCCAGCTGTGTAACAGGCAAGTATACAATGAAAGTACCTATGCACAAAAATTATTACAGCAATGAACAGTCTGGAACTGGAGACTTGAATTGTTGGACCTTTAGTGTAGGCTTAGCGTTCCATTTATTCCTAGAGCTAGACAATGGTTCACCTCTTAGCTTCATAAAAATTGAGTATCTCCTATTTAAAAGTGATCCGTCTGGGCTGTGAAATTCTACACAAGTTCTACCCCTATGCAATCATCCAAATCAAGTTCTAGATAATTGCATAGGGGTACAGAAAACTCTAGCTTTGTTGCCACCATCCAAAGTTTGCATCTTGATGTGTGTACTCTGATGTACATTTTTAGTTTTTCAAGGAGAAACATTGTTTGAAGTGACCTTACTATGCCAATCTGGTTATTTGCCAATCTAAAGCAAGTAGGACATGGCAAGCACTTGTGACATTGTACAAGTCTCTTAAATGTCACTGGCTCCATCCGGAAAGCTATTCAATCTGTCACTGAATCCATATTTTCCTTAATGTCAGCAAAATAATCTGCTACCAGCCTCTATTGAAGTGTAGGACGTGATTGGATTCTCTTTTATTGTGGTTAATTGTGTTCCATGGGAATCAATTGTTTCTGAACAATTCTCTGAAACTGTTCATAAAAAGAAAAGAGGAGGAGACATAAAAAGATATAGGGGTTTTTTTTTTTGCTTTTGTTTTTACTGATTATTGAGATTTTCAAACCACAAATGAGTTTCCTTCAGCTTTCAAACTTCAGTGTATGGAGACTCTTTTAAAAGCCGGTTTAGGGTAAAGAGGTAGTACACTAAGGATCATGATGCTTAAAACATTAAGCCTCTTTCATTCCCAATGTATTTTAAAGAGGTATAAATTAATAGTTAGTGCACACTGATCACACATAATCCCTGTACATTTGTATATATCCGCTCCAAAATGTCTGCCCATTTAGCCTCAAATGTGACAAGAAGTAATGGCCATGTATTTGTTTTCCCATTTGCTGCTTGTAAAACCTTTGGGAAAGGAGAATTGAGAATCTCATGTGGCTCTTATTAAATGTTTCGGGGACCACACTTAGACAGGATACAAGAATGAATGATCAAATCAGAAAGTGACATGTTCAATTGTAAAAAGTAAAACATCTTTCTTCTACCTGAATTATAGGATGGCTCCATCCCTTTGGCATCCATTCCATCCCATTTATCCAAAGGTATGATTGAAAAAATAACAATTTCAATTTTTCTACTGAAACTGCTTTGGGATGTCAACTTTGGGAGATGCAGGTTGTGCATCCATGATGAATGGAGGACATAAGCTTCAGAAAATTGGAGTGGAGCTCCATTTTAAACATAAAGCAGAATCAAGTTTTGTCTGGAACAGTGCAAAACAGCAAAGCAGCTCTCAAAGGATTTTTTTCCTATGCAAATCCCAATATTCTGGAGTGCTATGCGTGTCACAGTTCCACATTATCTCTAAAATATACCCATTTAATGAAAGACACCTGGAAATATAGATAAAATCTAGGTCTTCTAAGAGAGCCTTGGTGGCGCAGAAGATAGGATGCAGTAATTGTAATTGCAGATTTCTGCTAACAAGCCAGCTGCCTGTAATTTGGCAGATCGAATCTCTCCAGGCTCAAGGTTGACTCAGCCTTCCATCCTTAAAATGAGGTAAAATGAGGTAAAATGAGGACCCAGATTGTGGGGGCAATATGCTGATTCTGTAAACCGCTTAGAGAGGGCTATAAAAAAGCATTGTAAAGCGGTATATAAAACTAAAATGCTATTGCTATTGCTAAGTGTCAAAATAGTGCCACCATGTCTAGAATTCTTTCAATTCTTGGGCTGATATTGACTTGGAAACTAAGGCTACCATATCTGGGTTTTAATCTATATAAAATCTACAACTACATTATACTGTATGTGTGTATCTGTATCTGCACTTTTTTGTGTGTATCTATTTGTGTCTCAGTGTGTAATCTAGGTAACTACTACAAGAATTTATAATGTGATTGTCATCCAAATTGTTGCAGCCCAGATTTGGTAGGCCCAATAGGAAGAAGCTATTCTATATTAGAAAATACACAGAAGGAAAAAAGTCACTGCTTGATGGTGAAGTAATTAAAATTATGCCCTAAAAAGGAAGTGGGCCTTTTCAAATTGCATGGATTGCAGGATGACAATAACAGCTTCATAAGTCTAACTTAATGAGGCAAGAGGGTAAGTTGAGGCACAGATAATAAAGCAAACGAGCTTTACTATCTCTGTTCAGGAGAGATTCCTAACAAATAAGCATTTGTGACCAGAACTAAATAATATGGATATCCTTTGGATTTCTGTCCTGAGACACAAGTCAAACTAAACTGATTTTGACTTCTTTAAGATGAAAAAAGACTACAAATTGACCTGAGCAGAAATTGAATTGTTGCTAGGGTTTGAAAGAAATTTAACATTTGTTGTGGGGAGGAAGCAAGTGCAAGTGTTGTGCTTGCAAAAAACAATTCTACTTTCGGTCTTGCTTATAGGGAGAAAAAAGGGACAAAATAAAAACACTGACATATTACAATGTAATAACTTGAGATGATTTATTGGGGGTTTCCATTTAGACTACTTTGGTGAATTCTTGGACTTAAAATATCATTTAACTCTGTCCAAAGTTATAGTTCTTCCAGAAATCAGAACTGAAAAAATTCAAGATGCCTACACTTGTACTCCTGAAATGTAAGTGTTAGATAGTGTGTAATTAAAGGTATCACTACATGGAATATTTTGGATTTGCCTGTTAAACAATATGGAAGATTGCCAAAGTAAAGACTTCCCTCCAAATCTGAGAAAAATAAAATTGAGAAACTTAGTTGGTGGGAGATAGAAGCTTTCAGGGTTCTTCCTCCTAACTCAAATAAAGTCCTATCTAATAGTCTCACAGAAAATTTGCTGCCCTGATCGTATCAAGTCGCAATACTAGCAAATGGTGTTCTTTAGAGGACAGATACAGAAGGATTCCTCAGACTTTGTTTACTTCCCCTACCACGGTACCACAAAACTTCTCTGTTCTCACCAGCCTAAAATGACCAATAGCCACCAGGCTGATCTAGGCTCACCTGACCATGCAACTAAAATAATGGTTGATGAAGCATGGCAAATAGTATCCACAGTGAAACCCAGCTTAAGATAAAGAGCAAAGCACCGCTTTAATTCTGGTAACACAAGAACAATTTAAGGCTGCCTCAGCTACGGGGCGAGAATCAAATGAAAAACTCATCATGAAAATGAGAGACAAAATGATAGTTGTGCCAGTTAAATTCCAGTGAGAAAAGATTCTGAGAAGCTCTGTCAATTTTGAAGTGGATCCAAATGAAAATAAAACTGTCCAATTTGGTCCAAACTGAGGTAGATTGTTTTCCAAATGACCAAATCACGCACAAACTTTCTGTTGCCCACACTCTACCATTATTAAAAATCCCTTTGCTGGCCAAGTTTAAAAACTGGCATTCAGTTTGTCCAGCTGACATCCTTCATGTCATTTGTTCTGCAATTTTCATAAATCTGAATTCATAAATCTCCTATTTAGCATCTAACATAGAACAATCTCATTTGAGACTTCAGAGATCACAGTAAAAACGAAAAGGGTAATAAAATATAACAATTTATTAATATTGATCTATGACACATGTAGCATTTTCTTTTGACCTTTTAAAAAACTGCACTTACATCTTTAAAAAAATCTTGCTAATAAACTAGATCACTGGTCCTATATATTTATTTTTTCATCCCATATGTTCCTCATTATAATATCCAAAACCAATAAACAATTAGGGTATCTTTTCAACTCTGAACTCAGTTTAACTATCAGAATTGTCAAAGAACAGCATTAGATTAAGATGTTTCTAGCCACTTTCCCAAAAAATGGTTCTACAAAATATAAATAATTTCAAAAGGAAGACTAAAGTGGATGATTATTAGAATTAATATAATGGTAATTTTAATAGGCCATTGTTACAATGATGGATTGTTCTTATATAATCAGTGTAGAGCTCATAACAGCATTTAATGATCAGTGTTAATTAATATTCTAATATGATTGTTCTTGTATTTCATAGTTAATCATGAACAATTCTTTATTAAAGAAAAGTTTTATGAATTATAGTTTTATCCTTTTCATGCAGCCCTTGAATGTCATTCAGCCCTTGCAAAGTGTCAGCTACTCTGAGATTTTGAATTAATTTCCATAAAATTCAGGCTGCATGGGGCAAAATGTGGCTTATAATGCCAAAACTACAGTATTATAAATTGAAGAAATAATGCAAGAATATACCCTTCCCTGCCTATATTTCAGAATATAGTTAGTTTATGATATATGCCCACATTTCTTTATGGATTCATAATCACCAGATGGGAAAATTGTAAGCCTAAGACTCATAATGCAAAGTTGATTGATTGATTGGTTGATTTAAAGACTACCATAATCAAATGAACTCTTGCCAGTTTGCAATCCAATGAAAAATAGATCTACATTAAAACTACAATTTAGTGTTAACCATCTGAAAAGGATATTCCTTCTAATTAGTTCCGAGGCCAAAAATTTATAATCCCGTCTCTGTTCCCTCACACGTTGTGATATTTGTTTTAGGGTCTGTATTTCTCTTCCCTTATAGCAGATCGGGTCATTTTTAGTTATCTTATATACAGTATCTCTCATTTTTTTTCTTGTAAAACGGATGTGGACCTCTTTAGGCCATCGTCTGGATATCAGAAACTCTAGGAAAGAACCTGCTGCATGAAAAGATTCCAAGGATGGTGTTGAGTAGACTTCTCATGTAGGCTATTTCACCAGCTAGGAGCCCCCAGAGGAAGTCATAACTTCCAGACCCGATTCCTCTTGTCTCCAACAGGAAGGAACTTAAGGACCTCACTTGGGAGAAACATCAGTGGAACTGTTCCAAGAGAAGGAGTGAATCCTGAAAATATCCAAGAGCCAAGGCATATACGACTGTCAATATTAATGTCAGCATTTTGCCTTGTCACCCAAACCCTACCAAAAGCCAATGCAATGTGGACCAGATGGATGGTTTGGGTTTACTGACTTTCACCCATCAATGTCTATGCTACTGCATTTTCCATCAAGTTCAGTTTACAAGTAGATGTCAAAGCTTGCTTTCAGAAAAGCACACAGCAGTGGTTTGTATTTGTGGTGATAAGACTGTGAATCTTCCTTCAGGCTTGTCTGTCAGGCTTTTTCCAGCCTACATTTTAGGAGGTAGTAATAAACTGCCTGTCTCCTGCCTGGATCTCATGTAAAACAAACAAAAAACAAAGAACAAACAAAGCCAAAGAAAATGAACAAAAATCCCCAAAGCCCATCTTGTTGAAGTGATGGTTGCACTGCAGAAGTGGTGGGATTAAAAAAAATTACTACTGGTTCTGTGGGCATGGCTTGGTGGGCGATGGCAGGGGAAGGATACTGTAAAATCTCCATTCCCACCCCACTCCAGGAGAAGGATACTGTAAAATCTCCATTCCCTCTCCACCCCACTAATCTGCTTTCCAGCTCCGTTCTCTGTGCAGGGCAACAAAAGAAGACCAAGCCAATCAGCTGGGATTTGGAAGGCAGAAAATAGATGGGGGTGGGGCCAGTCAGAGGTGGTATTTACCGGTTCTTCGAACTACTCAAAATTTCTACTACTGGTTCTTCAGAAGTGCTGAATACCACCTCTGCACTGGAGAGTGGAAAAAGTGAAATGCCTATGCTGCCTGTTATTATGGGGACTTGGTGGCACCCAGAAGTTTGATCCTGACAAGCTCAAGGTTGATTCAACTTTCCATCCTTCTGAGGTCAGTAAAATGAGGTCCCCAGATTGTTGCTGATTTTGCTGATTTTGTAAACCATTCAGAGAGCGCTGCAAAGTACTGTGGAGCAGTGTTTATGTCTAACTGCTAATTATCTTGATATCAAACCTGATGTAGTTAATGCATAGGCTTTTGCCTTTCAAAACTGGGAAGGATTATGTGAATTAGTTTTATATGTATGGTAGTTTAAATATTTGTAATTCTCTCTGTATGTTAAACGCATAGCAGTAAGTGCATAACAATTTCATGCCATGATAACCTCTATGATTGTGTAAAACAAATGTGATGGGTAAATGTTTTTTTATCCCACCTTTACTATTTTTATAAATAACTTCAAGGCAGTGAATACACCTAATACTCCTTCTTCCACCTATTTTCCCAACAAAATCCTGTGTGAGGTGAGTTGGGCTGAGAGGGTGACTGGCTCAAAGTCACACCAGCCAGCTTTCATGCTGGTTGCCTGGTGCCTTAACCATTGGTTTGTGATATTTGTCTATGTAGCTTTCCACCCATCAGAGACCTTGCATAGGAGTATGATCCAGGTAGGAATTTAAGCATCACCACTTGAGAGAAACATAGAACATATAATGCTTTGTTCAGTTTCTTATACACATTTCTGCATTATGACAAAAGTCTATGAACCTGGTCATGAATTGACAACTACAATACTGCCAGGATATTTGGCTGTCCTAAGAGCAGTAAGCACCACCCGAGTTACCTTCTGTTTCATTTTGTTTCCTTTTCCACTGCCTCCACTTGCTAGCTTGTCCTCTCTTTCCTCCTCATATGGTCCAGTATGGAAGAACATAGACCTTGGGAAGAAAGTAGAGAGTAACAAACTATTAAGTGAGGAGAACAAATGACTCAGACTTGGGAGAGAAGAAAATGTTAGAAAAAAACTCATTATAACCTGCCTTGATATTGTTTGGTATAAAATGGAGTAGAAACTCTGATAGGCTTTCAAGATTCTGTTATGCTGCATTACCACAATAAAGGGCATTTCTGAAATCCAGTCTGCTTACCTTTCTTGACCTTGGGCTGATATCATGCTTTTGCTGATAGGAGCTTTTGCTTTGTCCAGTCTGATGATACATCGTATGTATGCATAAGATTGTGTGATTGTACATGTGTGTATATGTCCAGTATGTGTAGATATATTTTGTGTGTTTGCGTGTGTAGGAAAGGACATAGTAATAGAGACAGCTAAGTAGATGGGGAAAAGAGAGTCCCTCTCTAAAAGAAATGGGTGGTTCCAAAATGTGAAAAATAAAGAGAGTAGTCTACTTGAAGTCTACTGATATAATTATAAGCCCCTCAGAGTTGCCTTTGGCAAGGTGGGCAGGATATGATAGATAGATAGATAGATAGATAGATAGATAGATAGATAGATAGATAGATAGATAGATAGATAGATAGACAGGAGTATGTAAATAACAGCATTTGTGTTGTGATGTCATGGCATACATTTTGTCACTTGTCTCTTTGTTCTCCATATGGGCACATGTCTTTTCTCATTAAGTTTAAAGGGCATCCTTGGCTCTTTTTCATCTCAAAAGCAGGACAACACTGAATTATTTCCATTATTCCACAATAAAAAGAGAAAGAGGAGAGAATTAGATGTTGACATTGCTGTTTCCAGTGGTGGCCTCTGGGCTCAGTATTTGCATTAACACACAGACTCCTCCCTCTTGCTAACTAACTTTAGTGCGTTTGTTATTGGCTTTGTATGGATCACAATTACACCCTAATTACAATCAAAACAGATCTGAAGAATGAACCCAATTGTTGTTAGGTTCATTTTAAATAATAATGGCAAACTAGCGTGCTCCAAGAGCTTTGCATAGTGTCCTTTCTCATTCAGAAAACTTATCTCTGAGGAATCATATTATTTCTGTGCGGGTAATGAGGGGGGACTGTAGTGTGAAGCAGAGAACATAACTTATGGCTGAATCTGCTGCCTCACATACGTATTTCCAGTTTCTCTAATATCATTGTTTATTCTTTTTACAAACATATGCATTTTGTATAGATTTTTAAAAAATACATTACTTTAATTGTTGGTGAGCCACAAAGCAAAATCCGATAGTCTTGCATAATTAGCAAGAAAATAGATGTGAAAATAATCCTAGAACAGAAATGTTTCACAAAATAATTTCTCTTTTGCTTGCACAGAATTTCTAGTCTAACCAATAATAAAGGTGGGCTTTAATAATGACATATTATAGAAATAGCACTTAGACTTATATACCACTTCTCAGTGCTTCTCTAAGCAGTTTACAGAGTCAGCCTATTGCCCCCAACAATCTGGCTCCTCATTTTATCGACCTCAGAAGGATGGAAGGCAGAGTCAACCTTGAGCCAATGAGAATCGAACTGCTGCCAGTAAGCACTATTAGCCTGCAATACTGCATTTTAACCACTATGCCACCATGGCTCTCAGGATGTTAACAATAACATATTCATGTTAAATTTACAGCTAACAAAGGAACAAAGCAGAACAGTAAGGTCTAAAAAGTGTTGGAGGAAGAGTATGCATTTAGATTAAAATAACTTTCTTCACCCATTCATGATCAAAAGAATGATGGTGAATAAATCTTATATAAGGATATAAGACATAGGATTGGCAACAAGGTAACAATACGAGTAGGCCAAATTATTAAAATAATAATGCAATGCAATGTTAGTGGATATATAACATTTCCAATGAAACCTTTAGCATCAAGAAATTATTTTTGACCAATTTAGTTTGAAATTACTAGCTGACACATTCTGAAGTTCCTTCCCTTTATTCAATATTATTATTTTCCATAACCTATTTACTTTAAAGTATATCTTCTCCTGTATGGCACATGAAAATAATGTATTATTGTTAGCTTTTAATTTAGAATGTTTTTGTGTAGCCTATGGCCACATCTAGCGGGCAGTGTTAATCCAATGAGACAAGTTTTTTTGCATATTGCTGGTAAAAGTGCAATGTGAAACTCACAAATAAATTCAGGTGAATTTAAACTGATTTTAAGACATGGAATGTTATACCTGAGGCCTTTCACTGCCAGTACTTATTTTCACAGTGAGCAATACTTCAGAGTAGTACAATCTAGTTCTGCAATGGAGGTTCTCTCAGAGAGAGAAAAGCAACTATCGACTTAAGGGAAACAAATGTGTACGGTGACAATATGAAGATGGGACAGAGAGAGCGACACACACAGAGCTCTCTATTTCAGCCAAGATGCCAGCTGCAATGAATGTTTAGACCATCTTACTAAGACTATGTAAGTAAACATACAGTTTTCATTAACTATGCCTTTCCCATAATTGGTACATAAGTATTTCCCATGACTCTGTAGTTGAATAACTTGGCTGGAGGCATATCTGGCCATTAGGAGGAGGGCTTTAAATCTGTTGAGTCCCAGCCATGCTGGGAGACTTGGCACTTCCACATATGGCTTCCTAATACCAACCCCTGTCTAAAATGTCATCAGAAGCTTTCATAAACATTGGATTTAGCTTCACATAAATTACTGCTGTCCTGCAATAGTTTGTGCCAGAATTTAGTGAAAACAACACACTGAGTAAACAGAAGTAAAGGCACAGGAATTATAATCCTAGTCCAGGAAAAAAAAATGTATACCAAGGACAAAGTCATAAATAGTGATAAAATGCAAATTTTATCACATGCCACTGAGATTAGTTATTATTTATATCTCTACTTAGCCAATGCCATATGCTAGCTTTAAGTTATAGTAAGTAAAGGGAAAGAAGCATACAAATCAAAGCAGAATCATGCATACAGTACTTATAAAAACTATTCTACAGAATTAAAATTATTCTGCATGTCTTCTCACAGACTACAGACATCTAATATGCTTCCTTAAAAATATTTATGTATATGTATATACATACTGAATGTATATATGTAAATATGTATTTTCAAGGAGTGTATTAGATGTCCGTAGACTGTAAGAAGGTATACAGAGTAATTTGGGGGCATTCTGATAATGTTTATTTGCAGTGTCTATGAATAACAAAGATATATGTATTTCTTAAAAGTAGCAACATTTTGCTAAATTATGTGTAAACTTCACCCATAAATGGCTGCTAACAGTTCTTTTTGTTAGGGAATAGTTTTGCATGGTGCATTTTATTTATTGGTCAATGACCAAAATAAAGTTTCTGTCTCTCTATATAGATATCAGTAAAAAACAATAATGTTAAAACTCCACTATAATTTTTATTGCCTGAAAAGTTTCAAAACAGCAGAGTTAGAGAACATTTTAAAATTAAAGTTTCCAATAGCATTGAAAAAACCAAGGTAAAATGCCAGATGAATCTTTCCAGGAACAGAAAAAAAACCATTTCCAGGTATTGCCAATGTCTATGGCCAAAAACATATTGTAATATTAATTATATCCTTTTGTTTTCACTTTTAGCATGGCCTTTGCTAAAGGTGAGAAATATCTTAAGTTCACAGGGGGGAAAATAGTGGGGGGGGGGGAGCCTCATCTATAAGTTTATAGAACTGTGCAACAAGGGTTAGTTTTTTTCTCAGGTAGATGGCATATTGTAAGGATGAGGACAATCTTTTAATATCTTTCTTATTTTAAAACATCTCTTTATTCTCTTTAATATCTATAATATTTTTAATATACAGTAAAACCTCTATTTGAACGCCATGGCGCTCTATTTTTCAACCCTTTCGCCGAGGTTTTACGGGTTTTACGGGTAAGTCATTTTTGGTAATCCGGACGAGTCTGATCTTACTCATAAGGAAGCTATCAGTGGATATTTCCCAAGAACTGACCGAAACTGTTTATAGGGGAAACTGCATTTT
>JAOYMU010000252.1:61309980-61320914 GCA_025802295.1 Psammodynastes pulverulentus | reverse complement strand
CTTTATATATTTGATCAATTTTTACAACATATTTTTTTAAATGATTCCTCAACTTTTCCTGGTCAATTAATTTTTTACAATATTCTTCCCTTGCCACGCCCACAGAACCGGTAGTAAAAGATTTTTAATCCCACCACTGCATAGTGCCCTTGGCACACTCCCCTAGACCTGAGCATGCAACTTACTCTCCACACATATGTGAAAGGTCAACAGAGTTGGGGGTCATCCTGATATTTGAAGGGAGAGAATTCCAGAAGACAGGAGCTACAACATGAAGCCTTGTCTCCTGGTTCCCACCAGCCAACAGCATGACCCACTTGCCTGACCAAATTAAATGTACAGAGAAAACTGGGAAAAGATGGTCCCTTGGGTAAACTGACCTCAAGGCAGGGCTATAAAGGGGATATCTAACATTTTGAATTGGGTGAAGACTGGAAGTTGAAGCTGACAGATCCACCAGAGTTACTCAACGTTTTACTCTACTCTAGAATGAAAATATCTACCTACTTCATAGTATACTAGAAACTCTAATACTACCATATGCTGAAAAAAGTGAGTTCTTCAAAAAGCAGAACGGCATGGAGGGATAGAAATATCAAACATTATGTACTAATATACTCAACTCTCAGTTTTGTATCAAAATGAAACATGATTTTATATCCAGGCATTTTTGCTTCTTACTGCAAACATTAATTCATCACAATGGGCAGTGTGCTAGTCATTATAATTCTACCAGTATTTGCACATCCATGCACATTGATTCCATTTATTCTGTCACTCTCAACTATATAATATTTCTCTTTGATACATTAATTTTCAGCTCTCTATTGCTTGTTGCACCATACAGTTTATCTGACACCTGCTGAAAACCAATCACTTTCTCAGTCAAGAACATGACATCAGTGTATGTACATTCGTGTCCCCAACTAACATGCCTATAAAGTCACTACACTCATTCATTTTTCATTTCTGCATAAATATATCAAAGGGAACATGATGCATGCCTGTTATAGTCCCTCTCAATGCTAAACCATTTCACCAAGCCATTTATATGTTTTGCATGTTATGTTTCCATCACATATCAGTCTCGTTGCATTGAATAACCAACACTTAATTCCACATTCATGCAAATTCAAGCCTATTTGTTTTATCATTTTCTTTCTCTAAATCAACATATCTATAATAAACTTTATTTCTCACACTCATATGCTTCACAGTGATTTGCTGAAAAGCAAGTCTGCACGCATCCTTCCAGACATAAAGCCATAGGACATTTCCCAAATTTTGTTCACAGTCAATTCTCACAGTCTTTCTGTCAGGATTCTGCCAAATATCTTCCTTGGCACATTTAATAAATTAATTTGCCTATTGTTGCATTTATTTCTGCTATTTTTCCATTTATATGGGGAACAATAACTCTATTCTTCCAAATGTGAGCATATATAGTCTTCCAAATATATTAAATTGCACAGCCATTCCATAAGCAAACAAGCTATTTCCAATATATTTCCAATTAACATGTATCCTTCCAGATTTACATTTTCAACAATCTTGCAGCATTTATGGCCTGCTTCTCCTTTCCACCACCCCCTCTTGGGCTCTTATATTTATAGCATCCATTTTTATTCCTCTTTAATTTCAATTTTTCAACAGCACATTTTTTTACTATACACATCTTTAAAATAATCCATCTGCCATTCCGTTATTTCAGTTTCATCCCAAGTAATTTCATCTCTTTCAATTTGAAAGCCATTCATAATATGGGGCCAGAGGTGGTATTCAGCAGGTTCTGACCAGTTCTGGAGAACTGGTAGCAGAAGTTTTGAGTAGTTCAGAAAACTGGCAAATACCACCTCTGACTGGCCCCGCCCCCATCTATTCTCTGCCTCCCAAGTCCCAGCTGTTTGGGTCTTCTTTTGTTGCCCTGCACAGGAAAATGGAGCTGGAAAGCAGGTTAGTGGGGTGGGGAGGGAATGGGAATTTTGCAGTAACCTTCCCCCAGAAGTGGAAAGGGAATGGGGATTTTACAGTAATCTTCCACTGGAGTGGGGAGGGAATGGAGATTTTACAATATCCTTCCCCTGCCATGCCCACCCAGTAGTGAATATCACCACTGTATGGGGCAACTCCTGTGTAACCCTCTAAAATTTGAAAACAATATTTCATTTCCATGAAAATTGTTTGCATGTTCTCTTTTCTTTATTTGTAAGTGTTGTTTGTTCAATTTAACTACATCCTACATTCTGTCTATTTATCTACAATTTCTCTTTTTCTCATTTGTTCCAGCAATAATTCTCTTTTCTTTGGTTCCTCTTCATCCATAGTCTTTTTTGTTTCATAATTTTCCATACTGTCCATATTCCTATGGCATAATTCCATGCATTTCATGCAACTTCCATATTTTTTCTTATATTCATTCTATTCATTGGGTTGGGGAAGTATTCTTCATTACATTTTCATAGAGAACTCATATTTTTCCTTCCTGTAATCACTTGGCTTTCACTATAGACTCTTCTAGGTCCATTTTTCCTCTGAGACCTTACTCTTGACACTATCAAGTAATAATCTGCCCTGTATTTAGAACCGCTTGTCATTATTTTGTTTTTCACTGCTTCTCTCAGTTTTCCATCATAAATGATTAAATGAATCTTGCTTTTAAATCTCTATTTATTACTTTGCCAAGAGTACATATGAATAGGTTTATTTCCAAATAATATGGTCAAAAGGAAAGATCCTTTTAAAGTCAATTCTTCATAGTCATGACCCTCATTCGTTTTAGGTTCTATGATTGGCCAATCACTTTTTCCATACTTTTCATCTTATTTTCAGTCATTTGTGACAGCTAATAGAGTATTTTCCCTCTGGAATACATCAACTGATTTTATCATAGACTTCGGTTAAGACTATTTGCTACTGTACAACATGCGGCTCTATAGAGATCTATGCAATATACTGACACATACTTGGAATGCAGTTTCACTGACTGCTTCCTCTATTGGAGAGCAGATCTGTATATGCCATAGTTGAATAGCTCTCTCCCATGCCAAGTTAACCTGCCACCTCAAGACATTGAAGAAGGTTAAATCCCACGGCCCATGTTTAAACCAGTTTATCCAGTGCGTATCTACAAGCTGTAAAAGAGGTTGCCTAGGGCTACCATTTATGAGCTGTAGAAATGTGGATTGCCATGAGACAGCAACAAAGAGATATAGTTCAGATATGCAGGGAGCCCCCATTTTTTATGTAAAATAACTCTTAGATTGTTTTATCTATTTTATTCAGGAAACATATTCTCTGTCCTCTCCTTTCCTCTCCTCTCCTCTTCTCTCCTCTCCTCTCCTCTCCTCTCCTCTTCTCTCCATATAGGGCCTATAAAAAAATGTTCAATTGTTCTACCTAGTACAACTTGTGTTCCATGCCTCCTCAATATGCTCAGGCTGGTTTGCAATGATATCCAATAATGCAACCCTATATATGTTTATCCGGGCAGCACTATTGCATTCAGGAAAGATGTATTTCCAGTGAGCAGTCAACACCACTGCATTCTTTGTTGGTTCTTGAGATTATCTCTCTAAATTTACTTGTTCCCGAAAGCTTGCTGAGATTCCCCATATTATAGATTGGCATCATTTTGGCTACATAATAATCCATGCTCAGGGAATTATCTTCCAGAGTCTTTCCAAAAGCTGCTGCCAAATGAAAAGTTTGAATGAGACTGCATGGGGTATAATAAGATTAACCAAGTTTAATTAATTCTATATTAAATGAAAATGTATTTATTACTGAGATCTTACCTACTTTTTGAGATGTGCCATTAATAAGGCTATGTAAAAGACTAGGCATCCTGGGCAGATAGCATTTTATGAACATACATAAAATGCTATCTGCCAAATGGGACACATTTGTAAGGTGGGCCTGCAAGCCAAATGTTGCATCAAAACCATTTTTTGCTCTGTGCTCTATAGGTATGTAAACTAGAAGTGAATAGCTTTTTTTATCATTTAAGATAATTTAATTTTTTCCAGGAGTCAGAGTTTATTAAGTCGTTTTTTGTACAATTAATAATAGATGGTGGGTAGGGTGCATAGTTTTGCTTTTGGTGCAGTAAGAGAGGCATGAAGTTATGTTTGATTGCACAGTTAGCCAGATGTTTAGACTGGATATGGTATTTTTGTCTACCTTTCAAGTGCTTCCCAAGGGCCTAGGGTAGGTAAATATTGTTTGGTGGTATTAAAAATATTGTCACAGGATGTAAGCTGTTCCAAATAAAATTGCTTTTTGCAGTTGATGGATGGTGATTTTGTTTCAGTGCTGACAGAGTTCAAGTAATCCTCCAGATGAATGAAGGAGAATATAGATGTACCAGGATAATGTTGCAGGATCCAATCTTAGTCAGTCACCAGGATCAGAGGGTTTGTTTTCTGAGCTTTTAGAACCATGCTGGAGCCCATCTTCAGGGAACTTCTCTCTAGTAGTGTATCTAGTAGTATATAATAGCTTTGGGCTATTCTTTGTGTAGTATTTATATGTGTGTGGCTTTTTAGGTGTTGATTGGGGCGTTGATGGCTGGCTCTTAATGATATTACCAATGACTTAATAGCCAGACATCAACACTCCTGTCAATATCTAAAAAACCACACACAACAGGCACTGTATAAATATCACACAAAGAATAGCCCACTCTGATAGAGAGAAGTTCTCTGAGGTTGGGCTCCAGCACAAGCTTGGAAGATGAAACCAGTGACCGACCCAGTTTGGATCCTGCAGCACTCCGATTTTTTGGGATTGCACCCAAGACACCTATTACTACTGATGCTATCTTTGCTTTCTTTTGCCACTGTTGTTCTACTTCTATTTGCAGATTTTTGTATATTGCAATTTTCTCCAGTTCTTCCTATTCTATCCTGCTGCCTCCAGTACTGCATTGACTTGTTTCTCCTTCTTATTTAGAGGTGTTAAGTCTGGCTAGGTGGCAGGTGCCTGTTGGTTTGAATTCTAAAGTCTTGAAGAACTGTAGCCCCTTCATTTTCTATTGCTTTGTTTATTTTGTGGTCCCACCAGTTTTTGCTTGCAAACAAATGGGATATTTTGCAGGTATTCCAATGCACCATTGCTACTACTTTGTCATGCTACTCTTGTAAATCAGTGATATTTTAATAGCAGGTAACTAGAGCAAGGGTCTTCAAACTTGGCAAGTTTAAGACTTGTGGACGTCAACTCCCAGACTTTCTGAGCTAACATGACTGGAGGAGGAATTCTGGGAGTTGAAGTCCGCAAGTCTTAAAGTTGTCAAGTTTGAAGACGCCCGAACTAGAGGGTCACTATCTCTTTAGCTTCTTTCCACAGGTGACATTTACTGTCTTCTCACTTCTGATTGCTATGCATTTGTTCTTAAGGCTTGGGCTTGTGCAACCGGTATTAGCTCCTCTGTCTCTTTTGTCAATTTTCCTGCTCTTAGCCATTGGCAGGTCTTATTATCTGTTTTGCCTACTATTTTTTTTTAATGTATTAGCCATGTAATAATTTGCCTTGTCATTCTCTTTACTTCATTTGGTGTTTCTTATAGGCCAATTTGGTCTCTCCATTATTCAGTAAGACTTGATGGTATACTAGCTTCAGTGCATCTTCATCATTGTTCTACAGGTATTTTTCCAATGCCCTTTTTTCTTCTTTAGCTGGTATGCTTGCAACATTCCACACCCACCTATTTTCCTTGGTACATAGAGTCTGTCAATGTTGCTGTGTAGATGAAGGGCATGATTCATTGTCATTACTTTTCTGATCTTCCTCTCAAGGGCTTTTAATTCTGCTAACATGTATCTAATGTCCAGTCTAATGACTAGAATTGCCTAGGTATTAATTGGCTTGATCACATTTGCTCCACGGTGTTTGGATTTTTTAGATCTTCTTCACTCTCATGATGTGTTCAAACCTCCGCGATTTCAGTGTGTGGTTGATGGTGTCAGCTTATTATTATCAATTTCTGCAGCTATAACATTCTTCTAAGTCAAATGACATAACATATAAATGCAATTTGCATTACTTTTTTTTTAACCTCACAAGTTATCATTGTTAGCAAACAACACCTGTCAAGGATCCCTAAAGCCTGATTCATGACTGCATATTCACTTCTTATAGACAGAACATATTAACCAGAAGAAACATGATAATGTGCCATCACAGATGTATCAGAGCCAATAAAACTTTCACATGCTCTTACATTGCCTGTAACTTATTGCTTTACTACAGCATGAATGTAAATGTACTATGGCTATAGACTAGACACAGAAGCATCTCATATTAAAACAATGGCAAACCACATACATATTGCTGACAAGAAAACGATATGGATGGGTCCATGAAGTCACCAGGAAGAGACAGCAACTTGAAGAAGTCTTAATTTCAAGCATCAAAACTCCATATCGATGTTTGTGAGGATTGAATCTTATTGATGTAAACATAAATGGGTAAGTGAGATTTCAATGTCCTAATATTGGTCAGAGATAAAATGTTTGCATTGCTTTAATTTTTTTATTTATTTTTTTTGCCTTTGATGAACAGTACTTCGTTGGCTTTTTTATTGATTTTGATCTTGCTGGTTTAATACCATATTATATTAATATATATGATGCTGGAAAAAATTCAACCGACAGCAGATCATTCTGAATTAACATTTTCCATTCTGATTTATTGCTATAGAGACATAAACAGTTGTATCCATCATCTCTTTCTCTTTCTGACAGAAATGGAAATGGAGAACCATTAACCCCCAGATATAGCAATTTGTGAATCTTCTAGCCCAGTGCCAAAAATTCAGTACTTGGGGTCAGGGGTACAATTCAAGTGATATAACAACCGGTTTGATGAGCGTGCGTGCGCAGAGGCTTTGCAAATCGTCTTCCCCTGCTATCTCTGTGTCTTAAACAGCTGATGCGCAGTAATCCGCTGTGCCGCACGATACAGCTGAGCTCGAAAACAAGGATATAAAGCACTGCCTAGAGCCCAGGCAGGTGGATGGGCCCAACAGCAAATCATCAGAGAGAACCGGTTCGCTCACAGCTGATCCTCAGAGCTACCGATACACCCAAATGGGGCCAAACTGGTAGAGTCCCACCGCTGCTTAGGGTACAATATGGCTTCTATCAAACTCCATGGTGCTTGGGTCTGGTGTCATCCTCTATGAAATCCAAGTCCAGTTTAAATAAATAATCCTATGAAAGGAGAATCAATTGTTGATGTGTCATCAACAGGTAGCATTTATACAACTGATTGAGCAATTGATTATGCCTTAATAATTTTTACAGAAGATAAAATCACAGCCTCAGTAATAGTCCTCATAAAACACATTTCAATCTGATAAAAGTCATTTAAAAAGATATGAGCAAATAAAAGTGGTTTTTGATCTACTTCAAGTCAAAGGCCCTCAATCTTCTCCCTGGAAAATGTTCCAAAGTTGAGAAAATTCTCACTGCTATGTAGATACATACTGCACCTTACTAATGATCAATGTTAGAAAAGGACCCTCCTCTTTTATGAATGTAAGATGGAACCAACAGAAAAACCAATGCAAGATGAGGGCTGTTGGATGAAACTTTTTATATATCTAATCTGGTTCCTTAGCCAATTAAGCTTAGACTGGTAACATAATTTAAATATATGAATAAATAAATAAATAAATAAATGCACACATATGTACATATACATGTTCTATTTTTATGAAACTGTATCAATAATGATATTAAAAGTTGCAACTAATACCATGAGGATCTATATGGAAGAATCACCCGGTGTTTCAGTTTTGCTGTTTACTAAACCAAGTTACAATACAAATGGATAGCAAGCAATCAAAAAGGGTGCCTAATAGAGGTTGATGGCTTGCTGAAGACAAAGCCCCATAATTTGGAGCAGATGGTACTTTTAATAAGGCCAACTTATAACAAGTTAAAACCCATCAGAAAGTAAAATAACTGAGATTCCCATATGACCCCCTGATTTAAATTATGTGTCCAATGTGCAACTTCTTTTCTAAATGCTGCTGATATACAGCCAATTTCAGCAGAACTAATTGGGATGTTGGTGCTATTTTGCTTTAAGACAGCCTTATATCAAGCTGTGAGGCAATCATTGAACAGTCCTATTTCAAACAGAAAGGAAATTGTTGCAATCGTTCCTCCATAAAGCCAAATGATTTATTTTTTTTAATCTGAAAATGTGAATTAACATTACAACGGTCATGCTGTCCATTAGTTTGTAATCTAGTTAAGACAGGGAACAAACGAACATCTGTGCTAGATAACATTATGTGCAGGTAAAAATCTGAAAGAGGGAAATGTGCTTTTATTCATACGAAGGAGTACAGCACAAATCTTAAAAAGCAAAATTCAGGCATGAGCAAAATATACAGCAGCTTTAATGTTACTTCACAGGGTACAAAGCACCCTTTCCCAAAACAATAATAATCAACATAACATAACACAATACAGTAATAGTATTATAAATCACATTCTAATGACATAAAAATGTAATATCATTTATACCATTATAGTGTCACCATGCCATGTCTATGGGGATTCTCAATGATCCAAGTCATGGATGTTCTTTTTGCTTTCCAAAAAGCAACTTGACTTTTTTGTTTAGAAAGTCCAAGAAAAATCCAACTGCCTTTTGGAAAAGTACTTTTGGGGTTCACCATGTCACCATTCACTGGTATTTGGCATTGCTTTTCAAAGCAGAAATATATTTAATAATTTCTTAACTGTCACCCTCCTTGCTTTTCCAAGGATCCAGTATTCAGACATCTGTTGTCTTTCATTCTGGAGGCAATATATAGAGCAATAATTTACTTCTCTTTATGTGATCTGTTCTGAAAATACCATTGTATTTGTTTATACTTATCTGCTGTATTCATTTATGTTGCAAAATGGTCCATGTGGCAAACACACACTATACACATACACACACACACACACCATATTTTGCAATCCACAAACTTTCTCTCAGACTGCCCTACTTAGTAGCACGATTTTTCAAGGCTTTTTAAAATTAGGAAAATTTTTAAAAAAGCATAATAAAAAGTAGGCTTCAAATATACCATTTTGATTTTGTAAAAAAAGAAAAAGTAAAAACAAACAATAAATTAAAATAGTCAATACTGTTGTAATATATGTTTAAATAGTCACAGAAATCAACAAATTAGTCTGTTTGCATTCAGGTCTATGAGGAGAAGGGAGTTGCTAAGAACATGTGCTGTTTAGATTAACTTCACACTCATTTCTACTTCTTATGGGGTGGGGCAAGCTATCTTGACAGAACAAATATGCTGCCGAAAAGAGTAGACACTTGATCCCACTTGTACTGTCAGCAAACAAGGGTGCCACAATGGAGCAAAGTTAGATCATGACACTACAAGGCAAGTCTTGATACTAATAGCCTGGCATGTATCTTGAAGGTCAAAGGCCCATGAAACTGCAGCAGCTGAATGTTCCATGCTCAATATAACTGACTAGCAAGCCCAGCAGATAAAGCAAGTGGCAACTTCTTTGCTGGAGATGGGATCAATTCCTCATACGATGAATTAACTCTTGGAATCTCCTGCAAAAATGTACATTGATTTCTATGAGATAATTACTTGTGGATAAGATGCTCATTAGTGAGATCCAAGAAACTTGATGCAAAGGGTTTTTATTATTTTTAAAGATAAACCTGAAAGTTGTACCACATTCCTTCATGATTACGTAATGTCAGTTATTTAAGGACAGTGAAATAGTTATTTAACTATTAAATAACTGGTAGTTAATCAGTTATTTAATGTGTATGACAGTTTCTGTCACAGACAGTGACAATGAGTAAAGCCATTCACTTGTGGGAACCCAAGGGAGATGGGCAGTTAAGAAATATGATAGATGGATAGCTGGTAGGTACATAGATAGATAGATAGATAGATAGATAGATAGATAGATAGATAGATAGATAGATAGATAGATAGATAGGAATTTATTGTGAAAGAGAAAAGCAAACAAAACCAGCAACCACCAATAAAGAATTCTACATAGAATCAGGACAATTAACCCAGTTAAGCCAATATTGCTATCTCTTTGAGTAATGTGTTGAGCTTCCACAATAAGTTTGTTACAAAGTAAATGATCATCTAGATCTCCAGTTTAGATTGTTAGCCTGGCCTTTGTGAAGTCCTCCTCTTCCTCTTCCTGTTTTGTGAACTCTCAAGATTGGCTTATGATCACACTCACACTCCCAGTTAATAAACGCAATCAAAACTCTTTCAATAAAACATTGAGGCACAACTGGCTATTTGATATTAGAATTAGTATTCTTTGGAATGCTTCTTTGATATTCCAAAGAATACCAAAGAATTTCAACTTCCACTTTCTTTTGAATACACAGAAACCCTTTCAATTATTTGAATTTAAAGTAATAGCAAAAATGTACTGGTTACAGTGTTCACTTGCTCTTTTTTCACAAGCACATCCACACAAACACAAATCCACAAACACAAATCCACACTTACCCAGATCCTTCTCAACTAGTCTGCTAGCCAGAAGGATAAAAACCACCAAGTCTGGAACCCAAGCCAACTCAAAGCGTGGGCGCGCTTCAGAACCCCTTTTATTTCCCAAAGTCCTTGCTTTGTTGATTCACAAGACTGGCAGATAATCTTGCCTTGTTGATTTTCAAGCTTGGTAATTGTTGGAGGGGAGGAATCCTTGTCTTCAGGCTCAAGTTCTTTTGTCTGGTTTAGATGTCTTTTTTTTTTGGTTGTTTCCTTAATGACCTGATTCATTTTTAACTACTTCTATAAGGTAGTTTCTAGACAAGATTCCAATCCTTTAGACCAGTGTTTCCCAACCTTAGTCATTTTAAGACATGTGGACTTCAACTCCCAGAATTGCCTAGCCAGCATATGCTGGCTGGGTATT
>JAOYMU010000252.1:61254829-61269274 GCA_025802295.1 Psammodynastes pulverulentus | reverse complement strand
TTGGTTGAGTTTGTACCCCGCCCCGAGTCCCTTTGGGGAGAGGGTGCGGGCTATAAGTGTGAATAAATCAAATCAAAATCAAATCAAGTACTTGTGCAAATGGAATCAGCCAAATGTCATACTTGTACAAATAATTTTTCTGCTAAATGGTGGAAGCAGTAGCAGAACGATACCGTTGGATACAATCAATGCTATTTTTTCAGGTGTGTTCAAGTATAATGAACAATGATGGAATTTAGAACTTCTTTCATATGTTGACTCTTGTATATTCAATCAAGAGGAACAGAAACTTGTATTTCTTCTAAAAGAATCAGAGGGTGGGGGAATTGAGGCAGCCCAATCATTTAAGCTGTGCAAACTTTAAACTAAATTTAATTATTTTAATCTAAAGTAATAATATTAATAATAAAACAAAGAGTCACATTTTCAGTTACAGTGTTTTTTGTAAATAGAAGCCCTCAGCATTCTGGTTATTTCAACTCTCTGAAGATAAATTTGAGTTTCTACAATGGGGCTGTAACTCAGGTCAAAGTTTAATAATGCAAGTTTAATAATGCAAAACTTAGGTTAAAATCCTGTACAAAACTTCTTGGAACTTAGGACCTCTGATTCTCTATGAATTTAGTTTTGTTCAAAGAACATTGTAACGTGTTTTAGATAAAGAAATTGAAGATTTGTCCCCATTGTAAAATAAGGGAATTATACTTGTGCTTTGAGACCTAGCAAACTAAGATTCCCAGTATTAATACATGAAACCATATTTGTGCAATTTGCTTTTTACTTCTTTAATAGCCTGCAGTACAGAGCAGAGGCCAAAATTTCTGCTTATTAACTTAGTTTTAATAAGGACCATTATCGACTTACATTATTCTCTTTACACATGCATGTCCCAGTTTTCCTCCAGCCCACTTCTTAAGTGTGAAAGCTGCCTTCTCTCACTAATTAAATTTCGCCATTACCTGTTACTAAAGGAAAGAGACCGAGAAACCTGGATGGTTCTTTTTGATGTACTTAATCAATTCCTAGAGGCCAAATAATTATCCAGGGGGTGATGGGATAGCCTCTTTATTTCATTGTCTTCCTTTTCAAACTGTCCATTATCTTGCAGTAATAACAAGTTATGTAGCCTATCATGCATTAACTAGTAGAGGCAGAGAATCACATAATCTAGTTCAGGAAACCAATTTTATATTTGAAAGTGACATCATCAGATTAATCTGGAGATAGTTCTACCTGATGGTGGTCTGATGCTAAAAAATATCAGTGTGTGTGTGTATGTGTGTGTGTTCAGCTGAAGAAGGACTATGGCTTCAGGCACTTGGAAGGATCTACCAAGGAACCAAAACAGAGCAAAGGCTCAAAAGAAACATAGGTCAAATGTATCCGCTCCAGATCTTTTAGATCTAGGTCATTATTCAGCACTGGGATGTTTCCTTTCTCTTTAACTCCTCTTTTGTTCCAAGCTGGAGCTTCATGATAGAAAGAATAAATAGGGTTTTCTTCAAGCCTGACAAATACTCTTGCAGTAGTTTTGAAAAATCCATCAAGCTTGCTTTACATATCCCCACAGAAAGCCATAGTATGAGAGACAAAATGTAGGACCTTGGACTCAGTGATGTCTAAAGTGAGGCTGAAAGAGTTACTAGGGTCTTAGGTTAAGCCTCTCTGATATGTAAGTCTCTAAGTGGTACTATTTCAGTGTTGGTTCACTAAAACATATAAAGAACTGTTGCTGGAATTAGGTATGTCTAGTTTAATAAAAAGAAGGACTAGGGGTCACATGATAGCAGTGTTCCACTATCTCAGGGGTTGCCACAAAGATGAGGGAATCAAGCTGTTCTCTAAAGCACCTGAGAGCAGGACAAGAAACAATGGATAGAAACTAATCAAGGAGAGAAGCAACCTAGAACTAAGGAGAAATTTCCTGACAGTTAGAACAAATAATCATAGTGGAACAACATGCCCCCAGCAGTTGTGAATGCTCCAACAGTGGAAGTTTTTAATAAAAGATTGGATAACCATTTGTCTGAAATGGTACAGGGTTTCTTGCCTCAGCAGGGGTTGGTCTAGAAGACCTCCAAGGTCCCTTCAAATCTGTTATTCTAAATTCTAAAATGCCGTGGAAGACTTTTTCCATCTCAAAAGCCCATAGTCCCCAAACATCCACAGGAATGATTACTACCTAAAGACTTTCACAAGTAGGGCTACCTTCCAGAACTCCAAGGCATCATGCCAGTGCTGTGGATTTGGAAAATTAAAGGCTGCACATGCGACCTCAAGAAACCCTGTCAGTCAATCCTGAGCCAGCCGACCCTGACTTTCCCTCCCCAATGGGATGAAACCTCCGTTCCAGCAGCCTGACTAGCCAGCCCTCTGCCAGTCTCTTTGGTGCAGTCAAGCCTGGGGTCGTGGTGAAGCCTTCTGAGGCATTGTAGCGGGGAAAGCCTCTATGGGTTAAAGAATCAAGGAAGCAAAAACCTCAGTATGTGTCTCAATAGCCTAAATTAATTTAAAGGAGAATTTCTTGTAAATTTGGGAGGGGGAAATAAAAAAAATGACCGTCAGTTGACAATGAGATGAGGAAAAAGAAGTGTTTGGGTCTCTCCAGCCAATTTTTATTTTTCAATGTTTAGACAAATGGTGTTCACAAGCTCTTCTCTGTTTTGCATGTATAAAACAAGCCACAAATCCCTTGCTCAGAAGAATATGATTTTTATAAATACTGCTTCTGAGTCTTATCACTAGTGGATATACGTGGAAATTAACATTACAATTTGCAGTATCAATCTGTCTTAATCAGAATTTTCTATTATTTGTAGAAGCAGGGGGTTACATCCTATTTCATGTTTCATATACCAATCCAGGAATGGCTATAGAGATATTTGCATGAGGAATATGAGCCTTGCAATTCTGTTTTTGTTCACCATAGCCCGCCTCAAATTCTTAGGGCAAATTTAGCATAACTTGAAGAAAATATTGTCTCAGTCAAGGAAAAAATAACCAAAAAAAGAGATAGCTCATTGGGTTAAAAAGAGGAAGTCAGCCACACTTCTGATCCTTTCGAAGTTCTTCAGATCTCAGTAGAGTTGTGAAAGTAAAACCACAGAAAAACAAAACACATTTTCAGACCCCGTTGATATACTTTGGATCACAGCATGAAGACAGAAGCAACTATGCCAATGTGATCATTTAAGTTCAGAATTGTAAAGAAACAAAGATTTTATATCTACGTGGATATTTCTGTTATTGCTGTGCATGCTTAGTAATGGCAAAACTCCACTTCAAAGCAAAATAAGAGTCCCTTATTATCAAAGAATAAAACAGCCTTGAGAGCAAAATGGCTTCCTAGGGGACATCAGCCCTGCTATATAACATTCATCGAGATGTAGTCACACACCTCTGCATGATAGCTGGGCACAGGTGAAGTCCTTCATCAGGATGGATCTTAGACAATCAAATTAGGAAATGATATTACACTGCAAACATATGAAAGACGATCATAATACTTGTTCCTTTTACACCAGAGTTCAGGACAAAGAACACAATAAGGGAGAGACTAAACATTAAAGTTACTAAGGACTCATTGGTTTATTTTTTATTTAAAATAGTTGTACAGCCACCTGCATAGTATAAAATAACTTTGGCCAGCTGGTAATAGTTGAATAAACACCAAAAACAAACAAACTAAAACTTTGAAATTGGATTCACAGTTATGACATTATGAGTAAAGGCTCTTAGCTGAAGTGGGCTTGCCATTATCTGCTTTGTATCCATTGATTTCTCTCTCACAATTTCATTGCTTGCAAGGATGTTTGTAACAGTGATGAAAAGTGTTTTTTGATGGTGCTTGAGATATTGTTTATTAACAATTCCACATCTGGGAAGAGCACTGAAAGGCAGATCTTTTAGTAGCAGGCACTTTCTAGTGCTTCATTCTAATGCTGTGGAATATAGGATGAAGAAATGTTGGTTTCTATGCCATAAAAAAGTCAGAGAACACTTGACAGAATGAAGTCCTACACTCTACATTATGTTCCCTACTTCAAGTCTCCTTTATGAAGAAACCATGTCTCTTTTGCCTGCCTGCTCCTATATGATTTCTAGCCTTATGGGAAATCTACCCTTTTATTTTAAAGTCAAAATGCATCTTTTTTTTCACAGTCTGGGTTGCATTTTTCCTAGGAGTGGCAAGCCATGTGTCATAAAGTAGGCACATGGTCAAGCTGAAAGAATGCTAAGGCTAAGACAAAAAGCAAACTTTGTTTAACTCTAATGTGCTTAAATAATTAAGGGGAGTTAATATGATCACTTACCACATATTTGTCTATGGAGAGTCTCATTCATCCAGGTCATGTGTCAGCTTTGGAAGCCATATTAGCCTTTCCTCACTGTCACATTTTTTAGTGTGGGAAAATGGGAGAGGGGAATTGAATGGTGAGGTTGTGGTTAGCCATAACAGAATTCTTCTTTGAGTTCAAGGTCATGTTACTCCTGCATCTGGAAGGTCAGAGGAGGAACCGATGTTGGAATGGGCACGGTTGGGGATTGGCATATGTAACTGGTGATGGGTGCAAGTGGGGTGGATTTGTAGTTTCTAACTGTTGAAGGAAAACCCGGAACTTTCAGATTCGGGTTTTCCCCAGATGTGTCTGTATGCCTTCTTCAATAAAAGGGAATTTTGAGATGAAGCTGGTCTTGGAGTTTTCTGTTAGAGTATGGTTTTTCTGGAACATTGACATCATGGTTGTCCCAAAGCTGCTTTTTTAAGAGGCAACTGGACTTTTTGTTTTTTCTTTGAAGTCGTTTTGCTTTTCATCTAAGAAGTTTCTTCAGCTCTTTCTTCAGCTCTTGGATAAGAAGCAAAACATCTTCGAAGAAAAAACAGACAGTCCAGTTGCCTCTTGAAAAAGCACCTTTGGGATAGATATGCAATTGTTTTTTTTTTCTTTTATCTCATGGGGGAAAAAAGGGCAACCTCATGGGCTTTTGAAGCTCACATATAGTCTTGTGAACTTCGTTTTATCTACGTCTGTGATGGAAGGAGGTATTCCACAGGAATAAGAGGCATTTCAATCCAAATGTTACATTTGACAGAAAGTGGGTGAAGACAGCACTTTCCTAACAGTTTATAGAGCATTCATTCATTCAATCAATTTCTATGGTCGCCCATGTCAGTCACTGACTCTACTGTGTATTCGAGATGCAGACAATACAGTCCTCAGTCTGACAAGGTTTTGTTTATAGGTGTAAACACTCATGTCATATGAGAACTCATCTTGAAGAATCACCACATATCATTCTTGGGTTTGGGCTCAACAACTTTTGTGTTAAAGAGATAAAGAAACCTGGAATGTCCACATAAACCTTAAGGCCTTCAGATTCTGTCTTTGATTATGGTTTTTAAAAAAGTATTTAGATCTTGCTAATATTATTGGTTCAAGGGTCAGATTTCTAGGAATTTTTGGATTAATCAAATCCCATTTCTTTTAATTTCCTAGAATCATAAGCAACTTGCAAATTAAAAATGATAAAGATTATGCTTTATCTTTGGACATTTACTTTTACTTTGTAGAGGTGTTCCCTTAAGATCTAATTATCCCAAATTAACCCTCATTGTGATTACTAATGTTTAGGTTTTGTTTTTGTTTTTTTTAAATGGTTATCCAGAAATTCTCTACTGCATAAAGCACTTGGGGAAAAAAAGAGATAGATATGTTGCAATGTGTAAGTGAAGAAGTAACATTTTTTTATTGGCATTGGCACCACTTTCATTTAAGAGGTTGTACAGCTAAAGGCAAAGGTCGAACTGGAACATATTGTAGAAATATTGGAACTTTGTCTTTGAATGTCATCATGCAATAACATGGAATATTTTTTTTCCCTAAAACACTCAGTTAGCAATTGGCTTTTGACCTGAAGGTTTTTATTCTGTCACAAAGCTGAACAATTGCAATTTAAGTGACCTAGTATCAATTTAAACTAATCTATTTCTCTGTAGATTTTTGCCACTTTCCTACCCTGAATATATCTCACCTAGAGTAAACCCACAATTCAGAGATTTCACCAATGGGTGGAAGGGCTGTCAAAAAATCATGATGGTGAGGCAAGCAAAACTCTGTTCCTTTTCTCTATGTGTTGCGTATGCACTGAAAATAAGGGGCAGAACTTCAATCATGCAATCAGAGCTGCCATTTTTATTTCCCCACCCATGGATCCTTCTGCCTTGGTTTACTGATGAACTTCAAATGCAGTAGGAAAATTTATTTATCCTTTTATGTATGCATAAAATTCCATTTGTCATATTAGAGTCTAATGGGCAGTAATAGTTCATTAAATTGAGGGTTTATTGTAATTTGATTGCAGAGTTAGATAGAATATCTTTTTCAGAGCTATGATTAAATCAAACATACAAAAATCAACTCCGGCTTAAATTTCTTTTAAATAATCAATGTTTAGCTGAGACTTTAATTATCAAGACTCTGACAAAAGTCAAATCAAGAGCTAGACAAGGAATCCTATAATGGCTGTATTCTCACATTGCCGTTGGTTTGGCTTTTGTTTTATAAATTGTGGTTTGTGACTTAGTATTATATACAAACAAGAAGACTATGGATTCTTAAGCAAACAAAGATTTAAATAAACTATGTTTGGGTGCACCATGTGGATGCACTACATTTGGATGCACAAGCTTAGTGAGAAGATTTAATTTAGTGGCAGAGCAAATACTATGCTTGTTTTAAATTGGGGATTTCAAATTAACATTCAGCTGAATGTATAAGGAAAAAAACTTGGTATTTTCACATCCCCTCCAAGTGTATAATGTCATTCACCTTTTGAAGACATCTTGGTGAATGAAAAAACAACAACCAGCAATCCAAACCCCAAGAACTCAAAGAAAAAAAATTAACTATTTCTGATGGAGAAAATGACTTAACAGACTGAAAGGAGACCCACATATTAGAGTATGTCTCCAACTGGGAGGCTGAATCAAGAATCTCCAGCAAAACCAACTGCAAATAGTTTTTGCATGTTGATGCCAACTTCAACCATGAGGCGTAATGTCTACCATCACCTCATTCTTGGCGCAAAGAGTCTTCGTGTCAGCAGTAGCTGTCTTCCCGCTGACATAAGCATTATCCAGAATGAAATGATTGCTGGGACTAGACTTGATGAGATGGGGTAAAGTGTGGAGGGCTTCGCTGCAAAGGTTACTTCCAGAGGTCTTTGCATGATCATTCTAACTTGTATGGTATTGTTTTTACTTAAGAGCTGTGATATCTGGGTTGCAAAGAGGTGGACGATCACTAGGCGGTAGAACAGAGATTAAAAACTGATAAAACTCTTCTGCCTTCCAGCAGTTTTATCTCTATTTCTGCAGCCCAGGAAGGTCTGGATTAATTTTTTAGATCAACTAAGCACGTGTTTAAAGCACCAAGGGCAGGGAGGCATCAGAGGTTTTTTCAACTTTAGTTGAACTTTTTTGTTCTTATCTACTGTGATTGACTTTAATCTGAATTGTTTTTGTTTTTAATCTTTTGGCATGGTGAATGATTAAAGATTAAAAGTTTGGTTTGAAGGTGTCAGATATCTTATTTGTTTCCATCTCATGGAACAGAGGTAGCACCATTGTTGGGCTGTGTTTAGGGCATCAGCTGACCTTTATCCAGCGCTGAACTCAGATATGACAGACCTGGATATTCTTGAGCTAGAATTTTAACAATCAGGGCAAAGAGTTTATTATATACATTCGCTGAATGCTAGAGACACCAGTTTTGATAGCTTTGTATATATCTGTGAGCATCTTTGTGTGGGCACACACAAACACATACACATTTTCCTTGCATATGTATGTAATTAAATTCAAGTGTTTCTGGTGTTTTTAATTTACAAAAATGTAAAAGAGCTTATATTGCATTACATATGTGTGAGAAATGATACTTTTTCTCAAAGCTAATTATCCAATTTGCAGAGCAAATACAAAATGGTAATATAAACTCACTGGGAACACAGATCAGCTAAACTGACAATGTTACCCCTGGATTTCCTTGAGAAAGTATTAAAAGAACCACAAAGCCCCTTGGGCCTCCATCAACAAATGCAAATTGAATGTGGTTTGCAGAGGCAAAAGAAAATATTGGCAGCAAAATATAGTGCGGGGTCAGTTCATTGTTTAAATGTCTACGTGAATGGAAAGGTTCTTGCATAATATCAGACGAGATGGGTATTCTCTGGAAAAGGGACTCCACAAAGGCAGCACCATCATGAGAGATGCCTTCTTCTTTTAACTGCTCACCTGGCCCCATTTGGTGAGATTCCAGTTGAAGATCTTAAGATCTAGGTAGTTAGATATGAGAGAAAACACTTCTGCGTAGGTATACATGTAGTATATCCTGTCTCGTGATTTGATAATAAAACCATAAATTCTTAGTTAGATATAATATAAATATTTTCAGAAAGAAGGTGATTGATCATTCCCCTAGTGCTGGATCAGCAGGCCATTTCTAATGATAGCCAGAAAAGATGGAGATAAATGATTCCAGAGGTGCTTTTTTCACACCAACTGGACTTTCTTGTTGTTGTTGTTTTCCTTAGAAAACATTTCACTTCTCATCCAAGAAGCTTCTTCAGAACTCATCATTGATTACAGAACTGAAGAAGCTTCTTGGATGAGAAGTGAAACATTTAAAAAAAAAACAAAGTACGTCCAGTTCCCTTTTCAAAAAAGCATGGGACATGGAACCATGACTGATTCAACGTTGACTAAAAGATCTCCATAGATGGAGGTAGTTGATTATATTTTGCTAAATAAGAAGTTGATACAATACTATGGGAATTGCATGGGAAAAAACTGCAAAGACGAGTGGACAGGGAGCCCTAGGTACATTTAGTTCACTTATATTTTTGCTCTTCCATGCAGAAAATATTAATGCTACAGCTTTGGGTCTTCAGCTGATTTTTATCCCCTCTACAGTTCCAGTAAAATTTAAGCAAAGGAGCAAAGAGATTTAACATAATGTTCCTGATAAAGCACAAGAATGGCAAATTTAGTAAGCTGGATTTTGCTAATATGGTCAAAAAAGGGACTATAATTGACTGGGAGACAAACAAAACCAGTGAAAGATTTGTTGCTTGCTGGAAATGTGGATGAGATGATCTAAGAAGGAGAATGACCTGATTTTAGTGGTCATACTCATCTTGGGGAAAATCTCTTTTATATGTGTAATAATGTGTTAGAAAAAGTTGTTAAGAGTTTTCAAGCACAATGCAGTGAATGAGAATACATCTAAAACAAAGAAGTAAATTAAGCATATTCTGGTAAGTTTTGGAATAATTCCAGGTAGTATTTAAAACTAAAATAGCTTCCTGATATGTCCAGAGAAGAGAGCATAACTAAGGGAAAATGTATGGTTTTCTCTGCAGCGTCAATAGGAATGTTTAACAAAAAGCCCATCAAATGGCTGCTTTATAAGTCAGACCGTCATAAAAGTGATGAAAATTACAGTAAAAATTGATGAAGTGACAAAGGGGAAGATTTATAACAAATTCTTTATAGCCTTAAATAATTGATGACTGCCAACAAACTGATCAAATGCAGTTAATAGGCATGCCAAATATCTTCCATTTCAGCCTTCCTTAAAAAGGCAATTTCCAGACTTGCTGGATCACAATTCCTATTGTTAGTAGTCGTCATTGGGCATTGGCTGGGAATAATGCAAATATCGTTGAACACAACTGAAATGCACCAGGTTTGGGTGGGATACTGGATTCCAGCCTGTCCTGTTCCCAGATTCCCTGTTCAGGGGTGTCAAACAGGTGGCCTACAGGCTGGATGCATCCCGTGCAGGCCACACCCACCCTGACTCCATGAAAAGGAAAAATGTCCCGAAACATCACGTGATGGCAACACGACAAAGAGAGTTTGACACCCGTATTGTATGTTGATGAATTTTTGGTAGATCAACAAAATGATGAGAAAAAAACCACTAAACTGGAAAAGAAAAAACTAGTCTGAAGATTCTCGCATCATCACCAATTTCCATCATTTTAAAACTACATACATGTCCAGACTCGGCAATAACCAATTAAATTCATGACAGGTGAATGATAGCTCCCAAAGCACAACTTCACAGTCAAGACCTTGTCAGACCAACCTCAACAGCAGAGCCAACATTATCCTACACAGCTAAATATATTGAAAAATACTTATAGCCACACTGCCTGGAAGCCACTTCTGCTCTTCACAATCATTGTTTTGGAACATAACTCACAAAGGAAGTAAAGAAAAGCTCACCCATCACAACAGTGATAGACAGATTGCATGCAAAGGCTGACATGACTTTCTTGGCATAAGATTTCAGGAAAAAAAGGGAAAGGTGTTACATATAGATGGTTTAAAGCCACTCCACTTTCCTTGCATTGGAAATTAGAGAGATTAGAGGGTGGGGGAGAGAGTTTGGGGATTGTTCCAAAAAGTCCTTTTCTTCTTCTAAACATGTTTGGGGCTGTTTTGACAATTTCCAAATTGATTTGAAGATCAGAATATTACAAGTACAGATTTGTTTATATGCATGTAAGTCCAGGACTCCAGATCATCTCCACCCAATCAGCTCTTTGTAAGTACTTACTGTGTACAGAGAATTCTGAGCCAGTCAGTGCTGATTGACTGGCCAGGAACTGAATGCCTCATCTTTCACCTTTTCATAAAAAATAAAAAGAGAATAAATTGCTACCATTTCCCTGTGGCAAACCTTAGCCTTCAAAGCTCCTAATATTAGTGTGACGAGAATTCTGCAGTTCAGTTCCTTTATCTAATCAGAACAGCACATTCTTAGGAACTGAGATATGGTTTGAACTGAGACTCCACTCTAACGAGAGCATAGCCTACCCCTTAATGCGCAAGCCAGTTTATATATCGCCCTTCCCAAATCAGAATCTCCTGCCTTTAAATGGTTTCAAGGGTGGAAACAGATGCATCAGATGAGAGTTCCATTTGTATTCCTTGCATGCTGAAGCATCTCTTTCCAATGGAGTCTCAAGAACTGCATAGTTTTCTTAGACATATTTCAGGCTTCTATTAGAAATGCAGTGGGAAATACCTATCATCAAAAAAGTAAGGATGTAAATCAAGGTGCTAACATTTGGAATTGAAAAACAATAGGGTGGAGAGAGAAAATAACAGAAAGTTCTGATGAACATATGTGTAAATATTAGTAATACATTTCAGGATTAAATGGAAACAGGCACAGGCCTCATCAGTAGTTAAGCTATATTAGGAAACTGGCTATAACATAAACAAAGACAATTCTGGATGCTACAGCACAGAAGGGTAAATGGCTTCTAATACTCAGATAACAGGGACAATAAAAATTTCACATTTATTCCCTACTGTGAGTTTGTAACAGGTTCTATTCAAAGTAGTTTTTCAATCTTCCAAGGCTAATGTCCATGTTGATTTCCTTACTGGAGTTATTGAGCATTACTTCTTATTGCAATTTTTGCTTCTCCAGTACCTGCTGAGCTAATTTACAAAACAGTTCACTACAAATATAGATTTTTGTTAAAAAGAAAGAAAGAAAAAAACCCATCAGGTTATTTTGCACTGGATTTGAAGAGTGATGTAGTGATATATTTGTCAAATTTCTGCTAAAAGACACCTATTATATGCTGAATGGGCAGAGTTTGAAATCAAGGTCAAAATCAAAGACATCCAATTTTATCTATTTGAAATGTTCAGTCATCAGAATGGGTCAGGCATTATCATTATTTTAACTGGTAAAATTTCAATTTAATGGACAAAACCTCAATTTCTCAATGTAATAGTCAGGATCCATTAAATAGGACTCAAGTTGAAATGAAAAATATGCGTCTTGCTTCCAAAGTCCATTAAACCAGGGTCTGATAAACCGAAGTTTCACTTTATTAGTTGCAGGAGTCAGGAGATCTGGACTCTATGGTTAGTACTTTATTTATTTGCATAATCAGGAGGAATTGATAATCTTAAGCATATCTAATAGTTTAATAAATTAATATACCAATACAATAGACAACGTAATATAAGTTGGAAAAAACCTAAAGGGCTCTGGGACTTTACAATTCAAACAGTCAAGCATCTGCCACACTACACCCCAGACTTAATAACTATTGATAAGAAAGACAAAAAAGCATGGACTTTGCAATACCACAGACAATAGAATCTGGGGAGTGGAGGAAACAAGTCTTTAAGATTCATTGAAAGGCAGCAGGTTCAAACATCCAGAGGATGTTATTCCAAAAGACAAATACTATAACAGAGGAGAGATGTCTTCTAGACATGGCATTGCTAAATAGAAGGGAACCAGAGTACGCCCACTCTGTTATATATTGCATAATACAGAAACAATAAGAAAGACAATTTCTAAGATAGTCAGGCCTTATGATATGTAAGGGTTGTGGGTGAGAACCAGCACCTTGAATTTAAGTGACTGTCAATGAGTTGGCACAACAGAGGCATCATGTGGGCAAATTGAGGCTCTGAAAGGCTGGGAGACCCTTCTCAATAGGAGTTTAGGAGAAGGAAGGGGAAGACAGAAGTTGAACATCTTATCACATAAACGGATTTACTCTGAAAACATCTAATCCTGCAAATACTTATAGGGAAAAAAGGTGTTGATAAGAACTTGTCTCCTAATACTAATAGGTGGAAGCACAGAAGATTGTTTTATGACCAACCTATCCATTACAAAACTAGTTCTTTTATAGACTGTACAGATACCTCTTTAAAGCATAAGCACCTTTTTAATGTTGCATGGCTTTTTAAGGAATAGCCGCAGAGGTGATAATATGTCAATATAATGGTTTTGGCTTTTTGGCCATGAATTATAACCAGGTGCTGTTTTTGTTTGTTATGTTTTGTGGGAAATGTTTGGAAAGTTTCTGCTGGAAGAAATTAAAGTTGTTGAGCCCACTGAGCTGGAAAGCAGCTCTGGATAGATGACAAGTTTTAGATGGCAAAGCAAGAAACTTAAAAAAAAAACACCTTAAAAGTTGGCACTTTTAAAATTCTCATGGAAAGAATTGGTCACAAGGAGGAGTAATATGGGGAGGAGGAGGAGGAGTAGTACAGGGAATATAAAAATAATACAGAAAAGTAGTGAGGAATGAAAATTAAATGTAATAAAACATTTAGTATTTTTACTTTGAATATTTCAACGTTTTGGAGAGATTTTGAGAGTTTTGTTTTGAACATAAAATGAAGCTTCAAGAAGTGTCTTTCTACATCTTCTACTTCTTTGATTTATAACCCAATTTTTAGTCCAAGTGCACCACCTGCTTATATGAGGAATTTATTTAACCATTTAACTCCCCACAGCAACAATATGTTCTAAGCAGTGGGGAATTCAAATAATTTAACAACCAGTTCCCTGCCCTAATGACCAGCTGGGTAGGCGTGACTGGGTGATCATGTGACTGGGTGGAGCTCAGGTGACAGTAAGTCTGGGCATAGTCCAAACATTCATGAACTCTCAGCTCTGTTCTGAATGCTGGAACAGGGCTGTTTTTTGTGACTCGTGATTGGCTGCTTTTTCCCCCAAGACTTTTCCAGACAAGCCAATAAAATAACAGGGACCAGTCATGGTTCAGACTGGATGGGGCAACTGGTGGTAGGATGGGTTAAATGATGCGTTTTGGGGATCTTAAGCACTTAAGAAGACACATGGATTGACTAAAAAAGATTACTTACAGTTTGTGTGGGTGGATGGATGGATTTCAAGAGTATTATGTGTTGCTAACACTGCTGAGGTTGAGTAAATATAAAGCCCAGTAATTCAATCTTGGCTTGGTTAGTTTGTTGAACTTTTGTGTGCATGTTGCTCTTGTATTTACTTGTGATATTAGGGCTATTCATGGAATTATGAAGCATTAGTAGGCTTTCTTCTCCCCTACCTATAGCACACAGAGTAAAAAAGAAAAAAGCATACGATACATAGGTTTCCAAAATACAAAAAAAAAGAGCACTACAGAAAATTGGCTAAAGTTACATTTTTGAAATAATAAGAAAAGCTCATAGGAAAATGTATTTAGTGAAAGGAATGTTAATAGAGTTTACCTGTTTTTTGGCCTATAATTGATTGGTTGATTAATCCAAATAATTAAAAAAGAAAAAAAATAGAAAAGACTGCAATCTATTCTATTTGTAGAGAGATACCTTTGATGATAAGACACTAATCTAAATAAATGTTTCAGTTGGTGAGAATAAATCTATGTCCCCATCATTTCCTGTGGGGATTTAGTTTAATATTTTCAAAACTATATAAAATGTATGCTTGTGGCTATTTTTGCTGCAATTTGGTAGATAGCATTCAGCTGGTCTTGAATTCCCTTTGTTTCCTACATGCAGGGCTTTTTTTCTGCCGGAACGCAGCGGTACTGCGTTCCGGCACCTTTTTCGAGTCCGCGTCACGTGAC
>JAOYMU010000252.1:61238956-61252519 GCA_025802295.1 Psammodynastes pulverulentus | reverse complement strand
TATATATGTATTCGGGTCTTTTCCCGTGTAGGATTCCAAGTAACTTGGAATCGAGCTCGAACAGACATGAAGCTGAAAGCACCAGCCTGAAGATGACGAGTGGGATCTCGTCAAAGCGTCACCAAGTTACTTGGAATCCTACACAGGAAAAAACCCGAATACACCAAGACTTGCATACCTATACCCGTGAAAATCTACAAAAACAAATATGTATATATATATGATGACGTCAGCCATGAAATATGCTCCTTCAATTGTTTCTACATATAAACTTGCATTTTAATCTCTTAGGCCTCTTTATAGGTAGAAAAATAATAGGATGAGGATTGCACATGCAGGGAGACCCAGAGAAGGAGGACTTGGGTATATGCATGCGAGCACAGGATGACCCCTGGAAGGAGGGCATGGTATGCATAAAAGTGGGGGGATTTGTAATCTTCCCTGCTGGCTTCCTCATTGGCTTTGCTTGTGAGAGCCTGTTAAGGAAGGTGGCAAATGATGGTCAATGGACTGCTGCAACCATCATAATTGTGAGCTAGTTGCTAAGCATCTGAATTGCAGTCACCTGACTATTGGGATGCTGCAATGGCCAGAACTTTAAGGATTGGTTCTAAGTACCCCTTGTTCAGCACCATTGCATCTTCAAACAGTCACTAAATGAATGACTTGGTAAGTAAAAATCTATCGTAACAGTTACAACGGCAACAAATGAAAATTGAACATTCCACTTCTTATATTATTGTAGATATCCCATAATGTACTAAATAAAATACAATGCATATGTTAATCATATGGGATAAATAATTTGATGAAAGGATGAATTGAAGGTACTGCCCAAGCATGACATACCTTAAAGGCAAATATAGATATACTGAAATACCGACAGAAGAAAATATTTGTAGCTCAGGGTTGAAATGAGGAATCCTTGGTGATCTCTGGGATTGGCTGTTTTCTTGCAGATGTTTTACTACCCAAACAAGATAACATCATCAGTACTAGTAAGGAATGGGGGTTGTTCACATTTTCTGTCAAGGATAACAATGCGATACACCAAAACATATCAGAAACATCAACAGGCTATTACAACCACAAGGCACCTGCATAGCACAGAAATGAACTAAACATCCTAAGCATATTAAATAAACCAAAAGAACCAGTAGCCCCAGAAGACAAAACACAAGTCATCTACAATATAGAAGATAAGGACTACAACAGTCACTAAGTAACAGTCACTAACAGGCAAAAGACTAGCATATCACATATATGAACAACTAACAGCCAGAAGACATTATGAAAACTCCTTAATTTCATAACAGATGTACAGATTCAACCATTGTTTCAATTGGGAAGTAGTACTTATTCTAGACCAAGCCAAATCCAAAAAGGCTAGAGAAGTCTTGGAAACCTGACACTCAGACAAATCAGCCATCAACAGGCACATAAATGTAAATAATATCTACATATTCATTCATTCATTCATTCATTCATTCATTCATTCATTCATTCATTCATTCATTCATTCATTCATTCAAAAGAGACAATCAACAAGTCAAATACTACCTCCTTTCCCATGGCTCAAGGAATGCTTCTGCTCTTTGTTTTTGTTACAATGTCTGAATATTTTCCTCAAGGCCATTCTATGGTTCTCAAGAGCAGAGTTTTCCAACCTTTTCAGCTTTGTGGAACAGCTGCGGGGGGGGGGGGGAGAGGAATGATGTCTAAATCACAGAGCTGGTCTAGAAGGGTAGAAGAATGAAAAGACATGAGAAGTCAAAGACAACCAGTAGTCATACTACCCTAATATTTCTCCCAATCTATTAGGACATTTTTGTTCAGGTAAGTACCTTCTGAACATCTAGAATTTCCAGAATCGTTAGCCAACCATTGTTGTTGCAATTTTCAAGATTCTATATTTACCCTAGATTAGCATTAAATATGTTTTCTTGAACTGTATATGATTCCTGCTACAATGGTTTTGTCAGCTATGTGAGGCCTGACCCATTTTGACCTGGTCATTTCCAAGCAATGAACTTGTTCAGGCTATCTCTACTTATTACTTGTGCCTAATAAAATTAAAGATGTTTACAAAACTCCTCCAATACAAACACTGATATTTTAGAAAGCTCTATTTCTGTTCCCAAATCACATTGATACATACAAATCTTCTATTTATGGTTTTCACACACTATTCAGATTGCCAACTGATAATTCTCGAGTTTACACTACTATGGTGCACCAGGATATATGCAAGCTCATTAAGATTCATTTTTAAAAGAATTGTGAATGTACCAGAGTACACAGAAGTTCACAGAAGAGGAACAGGGGGCAAAAGGGGCATCATAATACAAACTCTATTCCTTATGTGCTTTTATGTGATATCATCAAGCCCATGACTTCATAATATGGTACCTATGATCATGATTTTGATATCATCACGATGACTAGTAGCAACACCTATGATAATGCAAGAAAGAATCCTGATGAGATTGTGTGGTGGTATGTTCGACTCAATACCTTATCCCATCCTGATTAGTTTACATATGAACTGAAATGCACCAGTAAATTGTTAAAAAAAAAAAGAAATGGATGAGAAATTAAAACCATAGCATATAAGCATACACTGTTCTGAAATCATTTTGTGAAAATACCAAAATGTATCTGGAGGACAGAAGAGAATGAAGAGGATAAAATGCCTACAGAGTTGTAATGGAAAAGACCAAGGGAAATCTTACTCAACCCAGTGAAAATATTGAAAACAGCTGTTCCAATGAATTCAAAAAATGTACCTTACTCAACAGAGCATTCACAAAATATTTCCCGCATTTGTTTCTCATTATCTCTTTTTCAGTCCCAACCACAATCCATGAAAACTTTTATGCTTTTCCAACCATTCCATAGGGGTTCCCATAGTAATAATTTTTGTCGAATTTATTGTAGGGGCAGATGAATAGATTACATTAAAAGAATTTACACTTGCTATTAATTTCCTAGAGGCTTTTTTTTTTCATTTGTCTGGTTTGACTGTCTTTTAATTGATCAAGGGCTCTTACGGATGTAGCCTAATCTAGCAACTTTTTAAAATTTATATTCAACCCATGAAATTTATTTTCTTACTTTATATGGTATTATTTGCTAAGCTGTATTAGCAACTGATTTTATTTTTGGCATTTAAGTTCTACAACCTCAGATTGTATTGCACACTCTAGATGTACTTCAAATTACATGGGGGGAGGGTCAAAAAAGATGATGGCTTCAATTTTTGAGCAAAGTCCCTCTGTCATATATGTCACACATTTCACCCACACATAAAAAGAGGCAGAACCTGTCATACCTGCCATTCTGATGTTGTTGATTGTTCCCATAGATGCTCTGACTGAAACATTGTCAGTCACTAAATGTTTAGTGACCATAGGTTTCAATTTGGGCTAAATGTCGCTTCTTATAAGGGGTTCAAGGAAGAGATTAACCAACATATATTAGACATGGTGGGCAGTTCAGCAGTTTGGCAGTTCAATTTTCACCAGCTTAATATTGATCAGCCTTCCAATCCTTCTGAGGTCAGTAAAATGAGGACCCAGATTGTTGGGGGCAATATGTTGACTCTATAAACCACTCAGAGAGGGCTGTAAAGCACTGTGAAATGATATCTAAGTGCTATTGCTATAATACGTAAACAGAATTTCATGTTCAGATGAAATTTCAGCAGTTTAAATACCAAATATTGAAACCAAGAAAGGGGAAAAGAAAACATTGTTTGCTGTATTATACCAAATTATGCATTTGTCCCTTTCCCATTCCCATGTCCAACAGGTATCTCAGACCTCAGGTAATATATTTTCACTAAAACTTCAAGGAAGCCTATGGGGAAAAAGTAGAATATAATATGCTAGGAGTACAAATACTGACCAGCAATGATGACTTTGAAGGTTGCCTTAGAAATTCTACAAGTTGTAATCCACACATTTGGATGCCACTGGGTGGGGGAGTTGGCTTTAAAACTACCCAATAAAAACCTGGAAATAAAGGAAATGTTCCTATAAAATATGTTCTTTAGCCTACTGAGTGTGCTCTGTTCTCCCTTGCATTTTTCTGCATGTTTGATGAATTCCTTATCCAATACAATAGATTATTTATATTACAGAGGTGTCATAAAACTTACCTATTTATTGGGTATTGGTACCTTGAGCCTACTTCAGGTTTAGAACAGAGAGGACATAAGCAAGCATAAGGGTGGGATACAATAGCCTTTTAAACCAATTACAGTGTGATATCCCAATTAAATGTTAATAGGTACTCCTGTTCATGTTGGCAGCTAGAATACTACATTGTAGACTAATGAATGGCAGACACATAATGGACAGTGGAGAAATAATGTATTGACTCATTGTGGAAAATATCAAATTAACAACACAGAAGTCCCAAATAAAGAACTCAATAGAGCAACTAGCTTTTCTGATGAAAAGATTCATAAAATAGGTTCATAGTCTAATGGCATATAGTTATAAATGATGAGGGTGAGATCTTGATATGTCCTGCCTGTAAAAATTACAATACGTGAAATAAACTCAGAATTAATGAATGCCTCTTTGGAATCATTAGATTTAATATAAAATTTAACAAAGAAAGAAACTGTGGCTACCCATTGTCTGGAGTCCAGAAAGTTAGAACTGCATGAGCTGAACATAGAAGATAAAAGACAGCATGTATAAAATACATGGGGTGGGGGGGAGGCAGAAAACAGAAATGCGCTTTTTAAAGTGCTTTCAAATTTCAGAAGCAAGACACTCATGCCCAGCAAAATCTTCCTGAAGTTTTGCCTGCAATTCCATTATCCAGAAAGCTGGAGAAACTCAGATTAGAATTTGTTTGCATAAATTTTTTAGTATTTTTTTAGTATTTAGTATTTTATTTATTTATCAAGCATATATGAGAAAAACAAGCACAGGTATAAACATAACATACAAATATATAAGTATAAACAAATACGAATAAAAAGGACAGTAGAACAGGGATGACACAGGGTTGCTACAGTTATGCACGCCCTTTACAGACCGCTTAGAAATGGGGTGAGGTCAACAGTAGACAATCTAAGGTTAAAGTTTTTGGGGTTAGAGGATTAATGTTTTTGGGTTTAGGGGATTAAAGTTTTGGGGGTTAGGGGATTCAGAAGGAAAGAAAGGTTTAGAAAAAATGCAATCCATTAATGGTCTAGGTCCCAAGCTCTTCATTGTTTATAAACACAAAAAAATCAATACTTATAAAGGAGAATGCTTTTCTTAAAAAGATTTTAAAAAAATCTTTGTCACTAGCATCAAGAAGTGAAAGTGAAGTTTTAATACAAATGGCTAGGCAACATTGGAAGAAAAAGGTGTTAAATAACCTTTTCTTTTGTTCCTTGGAGGGTAGGATATTAGCATAGGACCACTTAGGTTTAAACAATTCATGTCTCATGGAATTTGAATGCTTTATAGTAGCTGCTTTGGTTAATCTAGCTCTTAATGTTCTGAAACAGTTACATTTTTACTAAAGTTCCAGCATTTAAAAAAAAACAAACCCTAAAAATGAAAGTAGGGAAAAAACCCTTATTCAATCACTTGAAAATAGGGCAGCCAAAGTTTTCAACTTTCTGATAATTTAGTCCAGCCACTAATATCAAAAAGAAAGAATGAATGATAGTAATTTATATGAATGCTTTTTTCTCTGCTACATGCCCACTGTATAGTCAACCTCATGTGAATTACCAAAAAAAAACCATTGTCCAAAGCTTGTCTAAATTTGTGATATAAATTTAAAGTTTAAAAATGAAATGTACAGGCTATTTAGGACACATAATTCAAGGCACTACATATTTCAGATATGAAAAGACAATTTTCCCATGAGGAATTGAGGAGCACAAGGAATTTCACTCTTCCAATGATATATTTTTGTGGTGGTGTCAGGTTCTTTTCTAATTCACTGAAGTTTTGTCTCAACTTTTTTGCTTTAAATCAGGGTGTCAAACTCACATCTTCATGGCGGAGTCACGTGACATAGTGGGACTTCCCCCCCCCCTCTTTGCTAAATGGGGCGTGGGCATGGCCAGCACGTGACACATCTGGCCCGTGGGCGGGGAGTTTGACAGGCCTGCTTTAAATTATTCTCGTAATCAACATTAAGTTGATTATTAAAATGAATAAATGAAAAAGAAAAAAACTACTGAATTCTTTCCTGAATTATTTCAGGGATGGAAGTACATAACGTATTTCAAACCTCCTGTATATTAGAATAGCAAGCTTTGGGGTCAGATTTGCTTTTTTTTTCTTTTGATAAATCTACCTTCTGGTCTTACCATTCTCTGCCAGTTCTGGATAAAGGAATGGCAGCTAGAACCTGCAAGGCAACTTAATTATACTCTGGTTTTTAATAAAAAAAAATCCTCACAAACTTCACACTTCATGTTCAGTCCCACTGGTAGACTAGACCAGGAAATGAACAAAGTAGCTAAAATTATTTTGATTGAACTTGGCTTTCATAACAGAGTCTTACAAATCTGATTAGTTATAACTTCTCCTTATTATATATTAGTAAATTTTGGAGGCCTCTGCCTGAGCCACTTCTGAATGTTATCCCGTTGTACATTTTAAAAAATGCTTCAGTCATTTTTGCCCTGGCAACAGATCCTGCATATTTTCAGCAAGGTCATCTTCCTTAATCTGTACAATTGTTTTGTTAATTAATCAGAATTAATCTGTATTTCATTTGTTTAGTGATTTGCACATCTTTTTAAGAACACTCAACATTTTTATTAGTCATAATTTGTATTGTTTGGCTGTTTTACTTGCCTGTTGTTTACTGATTATATTCTGAACAGAGTCCAGTCACTGCTCTTAATTCACAACATAGCCTTTAAAGCAAGATGTCTATGGAGATTCTCAGTCATCCAGGTCATGGTTGCTTTTTCAAAGGGAAACTAAACTTTCTTTGTCTTTCCTTGAAAACATTTTGCTTCTCATCGAATAAGCTTCTTCAGTTCTGACTGAACGGTGGAGAATGGAAGGATTTATATTCCTTGTAGTCATCTGGTTGTTAGTACTTTGCTCTTTACTCTGCTCCTTTAGAGCATGGATTAATTTAAATCTTATTAAAATAACTCACCATTTCAGGACCTGTTTTATGCACATACTCTGATAGGCATCAAATCCTGAGGACACATAATTCATTTTTCAAAAGAATCATGTAATTTGCATAGTTTCCACAATGGCATCATAATGTGTTTCTATTCTTCTCTCCTGATTGTAAAAACTTAATTCTTTCTTCTTGTTTTTTGTTTCTGTTTTTCTTGCTGTCACAGAGGAGGTCACCTTATTTTCCAAAGCACCTGAGGCTAGGACAAGAAGTAACAGATGGAAGATGATCAAACAGATCTAATTTAGAATTAAGGAGAAATTTCCTGATAGTGAGAACAATTAATCAGTGCAATTGCTTACCTTGGAACGTTGCGGGTCCTTCATCACTGGACACTTTTTTCAAGAATAGATTGCCATTTGTTTGGAATGGTATAAGGTCTCCTGCTTAAGCAGAGGGTTGAACTAAAAGACCTTCAATGTCCCTTCCAACATTTGTATTCATTCTGTTATTCTCTGCCTGGTCTCCAATATTTCAGCTGTGGAGCAACAACTTCAAAGTTCTTCTCTGAAATATGTTAATGCATATTTGGTGCATTGTACTACAAGCCAAGTATGCTATCTTACATGAGATCCACCTGTGGTTCATTAGCTTGGCTGTTCATTAGCCTTCCATTCTCTTTGGATTAACAGCTCTGCCTGACCTCCCTTTTCAATGGAGATATTACATGTTTTCTTAATTGCTTCACCAGGACACTGGAAAGCATTCACCCTGACAGGAGTGCTTAATGCTGATTAAAAATAAATTTTCAAAACAGGATAAACCTAAGAATACAACTTGTGTTCTGTCATAGTGCATTATTAGTAGCATTCAGTTACTTGGCCCCCTGTGCCAACACACTGCAATGCAGTGTACAATGCAAAAAGTAAAGAAGATAGCAATAGCACTTAGATTTATATACCACTTCACAGTGCTTTACAGCCCTCTCTAAGCGGTTTACAGAGTCAGCATATTGCCCCCAACAATTTGGTCCTCATTGTACCTACCTTGGAAGGATGGAAGGCTGAGTCAACCTTGAGCCTGGTGAGATTCGAATGGCCAAATTGCAGCCAACCAGCAGCAGTAGCCTGCAGTACTGATTTTTCCCTAATAGTTTGAGACTGTTTATACAGTCTCCTCATTTTTCCCCCACTGCAATCCTATGAGGTAGAGGCTGGAGAAAGAAAGGGGCAATGGAGATATTGTAGTCATGTTGTAGTGCTTGGGCTTCAGATATACCAGATTTCAGACTTCTTTATACAATACCAAGCAGATGAACCTTATGTAAAATCTTCCGACTCCTGGCTGCCTTTAATCAACTATCTTCTTTTCTATCTGGTATATTGAGCATTTCAGTTCATTCACTACGTATTAATAACTGAAACAGAATAATCTGCTCTTCTTTTAAAAACATCTTTTCCCACTTCTAATCACGTAAGTACAGTATAGAAAATAAACATCTCAACAGGAAATGATGGCCTCAGTTCTTGGAAAAATTCCAAAAGGATTAGAAAAGGGATGAACCAACATTCTCACAACTTGTTTTAGGCAACTTTCCTCATTAACTTCAGAAGATTTCTTCATTAATTTTATATTTTTATTATGTACCACCACAAAAAGCATTTTACCTATAGTTAGAAGGTAGAGTCAGCTAGATTTTATAGGTGGTTTTACTGGCTTATAAATAAATAAAGAAGGCAGGCGTTAGTTTAAAAATCTTAACAGACCATGGAGTAGTTTTTTAAAAAACAAAATATGAAACATTACAAGGAGCAGAAGAACTGTCTTTGTGGTGTGTCCTTGTTGCTCTCTGAGCTTGGTGGTTTATCTTGCAGACGTTTCCTTACCGACATAGGTTAACATCATCAAGTGATGTTACCTAGTTCGGCAATGAAATGTCTGCAAGAAAACCACCAAGCTCAGAGAGCAACAAGGACACCATAGTTCAGTCCTGAACTACAAATATTCTCTTCTACCAACTGATTTTCTCAAAAAGTTGAAAACCACAGTACACTTGATAGCCTATCTTATGTGGAGGACAACACAAGAAAAGAATTTTCCAAGCTCAGTCTCATGCCATACCTATTAAAATTTGAACAATAGTTCAGATCTTACTATTGAAAGCTAATATCCAGCCAAGAAATACAGTGACTGGAAGATCAGAACTAGTTAACAGCAAAGGGGGAAATAGAGCTTGGGTGAGTTTTCATAAACTTGTTTACTCAGCTGTCAAACATTTTCTATAGAAGGGCCATTTCTTTTTTGTATTCTGGGAAATCTTTTTCCTGAATTTTATCCAACTCCCTAAATCTTCATTTTGACTGAACCTAAACCATGCCTATGTCCCTCAAGGCAGACTATTCTTTCAAGTTTAATCAGTTAAAAAGATCTGAAAGCTGGCTTCAGAAAGTTTACATGTTTTCAAAAAATACCAAGTTGATGGATTCCTTTCCATATAGAAATTTTATCTGAGATTCTTTCACAAGACCAAAAAGGAATAAAGCATGAACAGACAAAGAAATGGACAATCTTCAAGACATTTCAGAGTAGAATTAAAAAAAGAGTAAAGAAAAGGATCAATACAACAATAACAAAATTTTGGTCTGTTAAAACTAGAAGAAGATAAAATTGAAATAGAGGTAAACTTATGACCACAATCAGGACTATAATTTTCGTCATAAGTCGTTGTGCCCACAGAGTCGGACTCAATTTTAGGACTATTTTTAGGCTGATAATTAAACACAAATGCATTCTTCCTAAAGGATACATTTTTCTGGAATTCAGAAAAAAAGGTCATAAATTGTGGTCTCATAGCCACAGAACACTGCCATCAGTCGTAAATGTGAGCCATATGCCAAGCATCCCAACTGATCATGTGATCATGGAGACAACAGTTGTATGTGTGAGGACTGGTCATAAATACCAGGACTGGATTTTTTTCAGCATTGTTGTAAATTTTGGATAGTAATTGAATGAAGGGTAATAAGTTGAGGACTACCTGTAGTGCATGGTCTGACTTGGAAAAATGAAGTAATGCAGCCAAGTCTAGATTTTCAACTGTAGAGATTGTTCCAAGCTCAGAGGGGAAAATGTTCATTTTAGTAGGCACATAAATGATACCTTTTTCGAATTAAGAGTAAAAAACTACAGTAAAAGAAATGAAGAGAAGATATATTTTTTTCACAGGAAGAGGTATATCTTTTCTGAGACTTCCTTCACAACTATTCTGGACGACACTACTATGAGCATTTGAATGAGTAACACATAGACAGAAACCTGGGGTAATAATGTCCCAAAAGTGCTTTTTTCAAGAGGCAAATGGACTTTCTGTTTTTTCTTTGAAGACGTGTTGCTTTTCATCCAAAGCCGAAGAAGCTTCTTGGATGAGAAGCAAAACGTCTTCAAAGAAAAACCAAAAAGTCCTGTTTCCTCTTGAAAAAAGCACCTTTGGGATAATCATGACCTGGATGACTGAGAATCTCCATAGACACCTGGGGTAATAATTAAATTATCATGATTATTACAGAATTCAGGTAAGACTAATGTTATCAATACAAGCCATCAGAGTGGCGCACTACATCACACACACAATCACGTTGTTAAAACAAATAAGGACGGAAATGTTTGGAAAACTCATCTAAGTGGCTGGAGGTCCATCTGGATATATATTCACTAACCACCTGTGGCTTGAATCAGAATTCTTTCTTATTCAATGCGCTTCTAGGAAACTCAAATATCCTCTAATTAATGAACAAAAAGGAAAATAAATAATTCATGCAACCGAAAGTCTAGTTTCAACATATTATTCTTGATAGTCTCTTTTTTCACTAGCAGAATACAACACTAGCCAAGAGTACAACAAGCACTGCAGGTAATAGCAAAGTGCAGACAGGAGTTCTGACATACTTCAGTTAAACAACTCACTAGCAATGAACATGGATGTACATCCACCTTATTTGTGGATATATGTGTGATACAATTCTACTTACATTTATTACGATTTGGATTCAATAAACACTGAACAGTTATTGTTTTCTTCAAAAATCCATATTTTAGACTATTTACATCTTCTAAGATGAAGTCAAATTGCTATATATATTTTGTGAACCACAAACATCTTCTAGTCCAGAACTGATTCTATTCAAAGCACAATCAATATCCAATGGTATTTTAATACAACAAGTCCAGAGTAGGATTTCTGTCTACTGAAGCGTATCGTCTGCTCAGTTCATAGGTGTAACTAAATACCCAATGAATTCTAAATTTATTTTCCTGGGGTTGTATTTGGTTTTACTCTGGTCAGTGCCTTTCTATTTACTATAAATGCCGAAATCTATACAAAAATCTGTGATATACATTTTTGATTAATAGAGCTTTGTTTAAAGAAACTGAAGACATAGAGGAGGAGAAAATAAGCATCAGAGGTGGTATTCAGCCGGTTTGGACCAGTTCTGGCATACCAATAAGGAAAATTTTGACTAGTTTGGAGAACCGGCAAATACCACCTGGCCCCACTCACCTGCCCCCACTCTTACCTCTCACCTCTCCTATATCCTGTTGTTTATTAGCTCAGTTGCGGGTTGCCACGCCTCAGCTGAGCTAAGAAACAGCTGATGGTCAGTATTTGTCTCTTTTGTACACACGTGAATCGGGCATTTGGTGCACCCTGGGAAGTCAAAAAACAGCTGATGGTCAGTGTTTGTCTCATTGGTGTGTGCATAAAACACACGTTAGGCGCATGCACACGTGAAGCACGCATGCATAGAACCTTTCATAGAACCGGTAGGAAAAAAATTGGGAAACCTACCACTGATAAGCATTCATGTGCATGTAAAGAAACAGAGGAAGAGAAAAGTAAGGTATAATCAATGGTCTACAACAAGAACATAAAATATAATCACAGCTGAAAAAGTAGCTTCAAACTATTTGTTTATCACATGGTCATTCAAATAGTGTTGACTGTATTTCAATGATAGATAACATTCTTTGACTGCACAGATTGAATCTCTGGCATATTCACATATGACTGAAAAATATCTCTGGCTCAAATCCAGTAAATAACTTCCAAGTGACATCAGACAATTTCCCCCAATCTGGTAACTCCCAAAATGTGTTCCCAGCAGGGCTTTTTTTCAGCCGGAACTCGGCGGAACGGCATTCCGGGACCTTTTCGGAGTCCGTGTCACGTGTTCTGTCTCCACCAATCGCGCGCGATCATTCTGGGATATTTAGCGCGACGACGGAGGGGATGCGTTCCGGCACCTTTCTGCGCCGAAAAAAGCCCTGGTTTCCAGAATTCCCAACCAACAAGGGATGGATGATAGATGTACGGTATGTTTTCAGTCTTGGATTTTGAGAGCTATTGCATATTGATACAAGGGAAATGCCGGACAGTATTTATTCTAAACTTCAGTTAAGATCAATCAAGAGTGACTGAAGAGTGATGGAAACACAAGCATTGCACCTATTATGACCACTGCAGGTCATATTGACAAGTGCAAAATGAAGAGATGATATGATACCATAGTAAACTAATAAATATAATTCAAAGTGTGGGCAGTGATGTATAAAACCCTAAATAGCATAGAATCTCACTATCTATGGCAATGTTTTTCAAGCTTGGCAACTTTAAGTTGTGTGGATTTCAGTTCCCAGAAATCCCCTGTGAGCATTAATTTGCCTTTTCAGAAGATAGCTCAGCTGCCAGAGATTCAATTATCTGGTATGCAGAATTTCAAATATCTTAGAAAGTTAATATAAAGAGATCTGTTGTAACAAGATTTTAGTAACAATTATAATAATAGCAAAATTATTTAAAGCATGTTATTTATCTAAATTTAAATTGTATTAATGAAATACATTTTTACTAATGTAAGCCACACCATGATTGTCAAACAGATAGATATGAGGAGTATAAATTGAATAAGTGAATGAATGAATGAATCAATCAATGAAACAATTTTACAAATTTTGAAACATTGTATTTGTATGAGCATTTGTGTTCATTTGTTAGGTTTTTTAACATTTAATACTTTGCACTTTGAAATAATGGCTAGTTACATAGTGTTCACATTATTATTATTTTTTTAAATAAAGTTTATGAACTATTAAATGAATGGCAGTATTACTATACACTGATAAAAAGATATGTCTTGTTAAGCCTAAAGTTTTCCAAATTATAACATGTAAAAGTGAAACCTTCATTAATGGAAAGATAGAATGAAGAAAAATAAATGCCTTTGAATAAATGATGCTGGATAAAATTTGTGGAGAATACTTTGAATCACAAGTCATGCAAACAATCCAACTAGATACTGTAAATAAAACCAACTTGCATTGCAATCATCAGGGCTTTTTTTCTGTGGGAACGGGGCGGAACTGCGTTCCGGATCCTTTTCGGAGTCCGGATCACGTGGTCCG
>JAOYMU010000252.1:61206577-61218534 GCA_025802295.1 Psammodynastes pulverulentus | reverse complement strand
CGATGTGTGTATGGAGAGAGAGAGAGAGAGAGAGAGAGAGAGAGAGAGAGAGAGAGAGAGAGAGAGAGAGATTGAAGGCAGAGCAACCCCTTAAGAGTAGAGGAGGTAAAATTCTCCATTTCAAGCATTGTCACCAGCTGTTCATGAGGGGTAGACACTTGCTACGTTTTAATTATGTTGTCTGCAAGTCACTGAAAAAAAATAAGAACTAAAAGACTGTCTCTTCTTTTTGACACAGTGATAAGGTGTGAAGGGAAAAAAAGAAAAAGGGAGTACTTCAATGTGAATTATACCATATATGATCTGAACCAGACACTGTTTTTCCTGAGCAACTTTCTGATGTTCTTCTTTTCCTTAACTTTTAATTTCCCCATCGTTCTTTCCCATCCAATCCCCACTCCCACTCCCCCAATACACAATATCATAGAATTATAACTGCTTTAAAGCACTGTGGAATTTTCTAAATGTGAGCTTGATGGATTCATTCTACAATCAATGATGAAAACAAAAAGCAAAGCAAAACAAATCAACTTGAGGAAGGATAATTGGGGAAGGAATTAAGCATATCTAGTTTAATGAAAAGAAGGACTAGGGGTGACAGGATAGCCGTGTTTCAATATCTAAGGGGCTGCCACAAAGAAGAGGGGGACAACTTGTTCTCCAAAGCACCTAAGGCAGGACAAGAAACAATGGATAAAAACTAAACAAGGAGAGAAGTAACCTAAAACTAAGGAGAAATTTCCCAACAGTTAGAACAATTAGTCATAAGACTAAGAAAGGATCATATACAAATGTATATAGACATAGATTTCATCCATGTATATGGCACAGATGTTGATTGCCACACACCTTCCCACTGGCTAAATGGTTGAACGACTTGCCTCCAGAGGTTGCTCCAACACTGAAGGGTTTTAAGAAGACATTAGACAACCATTAACCTGAAATGGTAAAGGGTTCCTACTTGAGCAGGGGGTTGAACTAGAAGATCTCTAAGGCCCCTTCCATCTCTGTTATTCTTTTAATGTTACTGTCATTTCTAATTAAGATCCTTCCTCCAAATGTTGTCATAAACACAAACAGAGTTAATTAAATTAGGTCTCCCAGAGGAACTGCATGTACTTCACAAGAATAAACATAGCTACACACACACATCTCTCAAGTATCACTCCAGAATCGACATGTAGACACTTCACGCTGGACAAGCTTCCCCTATAAAAAAATCCGCTGCTATACCCCATTTCTCTGCAGGCAAACTATGTTGCTTTCAGGAACAAATATTTCTTCTTTCCTCACAGATGTCTGGATATCATTTTTATTTATTCTTGTGCAGCCCCAGCTCAAGTTGGAATCCCAAATTGTTCTTTTTAACAATATTTTGGGATCCATATATACCAGTCTCTCCTCAAATCTCTTTAAGTCTTTGAAAACAAAGCTGATGTGAGGTTAGGACAGAAATGAAAGCAAAAAGAAGGGTGGGGGGGGGGTCTATGACAATTCATCACGGCCAACTCACCATGGGACAACTCACTGGAGAACAAAAGTTACGCTAATATGAAAGAAATGGTGGAATAGAATCATTTAAAAAAGGATGCAAAAGGAATGACAGAATGAAATGTGAATGGCAAAAATTAAAATATGTTTTTTATTTATTTTAAATAATTAAACTGTATTATTAAATTGTCCTGCAGCGAGTTGCCCCACAGTGAGTTTGCTATGGTGAGTTGGCCACAGCAAGTTGACTGGGGCGAGTTGTCCCATTCTGGGTAAGAGGTACAGCCTCATCTCTTATGACCACATGGAAGAGAACAACTGCAATGTTTCTTTGCATTCTTTGTGTGCCTTTTATGATCATTTCACTTGGCTCTATCGATGCTGGGAAGTAATTATTGTTCTGGCTATAGTCTATTTACTGTTTGAGGCATTGTGCTGTGGGGAAACAAAAAAGTTCTCTCATATTCATTGCTTTCTTTTCTGTTCTTTCTTCTCTACTGAGTCAGCTTGGATCTGCAGCTGTTAGCTATTAAATTTTGCCTCTTGACACAGCCAGAGAGGATTGCCAGAGTGATATCCAAGGAAGCACAAATTAAAAAATGGAATATTTTACAAGAATTAATCCAAAGGCATCCATATGCCAAAACATGTTATGCGTCACTAAGGGAAGTGTATAAAAGAACCTGGATTTTTTTTTTTTTTTTGCCTCTTCAAAAGCTGTGAATGGGTTCTCTCAGGTGAATTAAAACCCAGTAAGCAATCAGTTCTGCATCATCATTGAGCTCATAGATCTGCTTACTCAGTCCTTGCTAGAGATGTAAGAAACTTCATTTGGAATAATGGGCTTAGTGTGGATGGAAGAGGAGTTTGGAATATTGTAGTAATATATATTCCTATGATCCAAGGTATACAGGATGCTACTGCTTTGACTTTTTTTTTTTTTTTTTTGCCTTCAGCGTGCTAAATGAGGAAGAGAAACCAGAAGAGATGCTTCTTTTATTTCAAATAAGCAATCCCATATTTAGACAAGGATAACTCATGAGCGTAAACAATGACAGAGCTATTTTTTGTCAGAGCCAGGAAATTTAGATTTCCGGTTTTGGATTTCATCTGGGTGCCATCTAAAGCCCAGCTAAGTTTGAGTGGCAAAAGGGAATCTTAATTTTCTACTCCTTAGCAACAAGCAGACCATCCATATGGATCAGTATACAGGATGAAAGAGATTCTGAAAAAGACTGACACAAGTAGGGTTGCCAACCAGCCCCTCCAGGAGCATTTGGATTGTGTATCCAGTATACGCTTTTAGTTACAGTGAATTATTTAAAGGATAAGAGCAGGATAAAAACAAAGTAAAAACAAACAAGAACAATCCATTTGAGGGGGGAGGGAGGGGGGAGAACAAACAAGGGAAAATATTGACAGACCACAATGGCTGGGAAAGCCAACATTAAAAAATGACTTGAAAAGTGGTCTGAAACCTATGGGATCAGATATATCACAGAGAAGAGGTAATTCTATCAGACAGCTGCCACCAGAGGCATTCTCTATGCAAAGTGCACATAGGTGCACACCATTGGAATATCTCTAGGTTCTAAGGGGAGCCCTATGCTATGAAGTGTCCACTAGTCCATCTTTGAAGACAAGTACTGTCAAAACCAGATAGAAAACCCTGAGCAATGTTATAAAATAACACCCACAGTTATTACAACAATGTACTTTCCAGTGGCCCTATTGACTCCTGATTTCCAGACCAGGCCCGCAGAGTCACTTTTGTGTTTACAGATGAAGTGCATGTCTTTTCGAACATAAAACCTCCTATAGGTCCTAAGGATGATGTGGAAGAATGTTAGAGAACACAGTTCAGAGAACACACAGTAGTGTATTCATTTCTAGAAGAAGTTGGGAGGGAGACAGCAGACCAATGCATTACTGTTGCCAATTCTCTGTCCCAGGGATGCTGTATATCACTAATTTCAGGGGCTGCATCAAAAGGATGTCACTACCTAGTGTTTGATGTCAATTGGCCTAAATCAAGAAATCTATACGTTTCCAGGAAGGTAAGTGCTCAGTATTTTTCTTTTTTTTACTCTTCTTTGGCAGAACTAAAGAGAATTTCAGGGATGATTTCTCCTTCATGTTCTACATGAAAAGGTATAGATTTTTGAATGAGCCTGTTCGGGGCTAGAGGGAAATCATTATGAGGAATATGTTATATACCACAGTAAAGCCCTTAGCAAGAAGAATGGAAAACAGCTGAAAGATAACCGTCCAAATCAGAGAATTATTATGAACAAAAATTGTTTTAAATGCCTGCTTTCTGTACGGTTGTTGCCATCATCGTCTGTAATGTGACAAGGAGTGGATGACAGAAGTAGATGAGCATAAGGTAACAATGGCAAAGGCCGTGAATCAAACATTTTTCAAGCAAACATGTAATACTGTACTCTCTCAGATCCCACCAAAATACATACAATTTCTCTATTTTAAGGAGATGTTCTTAATGGCAAAGAACTTAAATACCAGTGCTGTGTAGGGGGAAAAAATCTCTGGCACTTTTTCAGCTGGTCCACATCCCACACATCAATTAATTTCCCAGTGGAAGATATCACAAGGGAGATTTTCCCCTTGGGCTTTTTTATACAGGGAAATATGGGCAGCCAGAGAAGGTTCAGTGTTAGCACAAGCACCCTCCAGCAATAAATTAAACTTGAAAATCCAGTCAAAACACATTTGAAAGACATTCTTAAGCTTTCCAAAAACACAGCACAAAAAAACTGAAGCCTCTTTTGAAGGAGAAAAACACTTTTGAGAAATAGCAAGACAGATGTTGCCACTGCTTGGCAACATATTGCTTAAACTTTTCTCCCTGAAATAGTGTGATTGAAAACCCTGATAAATTATTTCTTGTGAGGAGAATTCAGAACCTTCCTCTTTTCTTCCTCGCCTCCCACAACAGTTTAACATCAAGATTTTAGCTACAAATGCCTCAATTTCAGCAGACACATTTCTCACTTCTGTGTTCCTACAAACCTTCAAACCTTTTATAAAAGCTTTTAGGATGGGTCACATTTTTGATTTAGTCTGTTTTGGTTCAAGACGTCCTGATCATGGACATTTTGCTGGGATGATAGGTCTTCCTCCCACAATCACGTTCTTCCTAAAATTTAACTTTGCCAGATTACCAAGACAAATACCATCTGGCCATAAGTGATATCTCCATCAGCAAAATAATCATTCTTCCACTTCCATTGACTAACAACATGGGTCAATATTTCCATGATGTATCAGCCATTAGATGGTTTGAGATCTTGAAATTCAATGGAATGATCTCCTTGTATAGAGCTTCCTAAGTATCAAGATCTGACAAAAGATTCAGTTTTGTGTATACCCCAAGAAGAATACATTAAGCAGACAAGTAAAAAGACTTTCTTCTCTTATTATGGAAAGACATTGTTCTGCCAGAGGCTAAGCTGATCCCCAACTTTATTACATTTAATCCAGAGAGAGGATATGTCTCTGTGAATTTAAATAACTTTATTGTACTTTATTGTTTGTTGTCATATTATATTTATTGGTCATATTTTGTGCTTGACCTATTGCTATTGATCAAAATTTGGATATTTTTAGTTAGATAAATAAATAACATTTATTTATCTAAATATTTACAAAGGAGAACTGCAGAAAGAGCACCAATAAAAGCAGACATCAAAAAAAGGGGAATGGGAATCTGGCTGCCACAAGAACAGAGAGCTGCTCTTATTGGTTCCCCCCAATCTCTTAGACTAAAGACATAAATATAAGGGCAATTATGCAGCTGATAAGAAATAGTTTCCTTATATTGACATGCCTTCGCCAAAACCTTTCCTTCTCCCTCTGTAGACTAGAAAAGGAGCATCATTGAAAGAGATGCATGAGGCTTCTTGCTGAGATCCTCACAAGAGAGAAATCTGAGCTTCAGCAACATGCTGGTCTATTTAAGAATGGCAATATCCATTTCCAATGATTTTTATAGAAAAGCATAGCAAGAAGAGAGACAGCAGGAATCCAGATAATTGAATTTTTAAACCGCTGTTGTTACTCCATAGCCACATCACTCAGCAGCTGGATACCAATACCAATAATCCAATATCTCTTTTGTGATGCTCAAATGACATCTTAGTGTTTCTGAGGCATTTTGGGAAAGCCAGATTAAAATTTCAAATGAGTCAGTGGGAACAAGCGCACCAACATGCCTACCATCCCTGTCCTAATGTTTCTTTTTATTAGTACTTACTTATATGTTTATATGTTATGTTCATACTTATACTTGTTTTTTTTCTCATATATGATAGATAGATAGATAGATAGATAGATAGATAGATAGATAGATAGATAGATAGATAGATAGATAAGATTGGCATTTTTATGGCCTCCTAGGAGGGTTTAACGGATATTCAATAAAGATTCAAAAAGAGAAAAATGCTACTAAGTTCATGCCATCATGCTGGTGATACCTTTGAAATTTTTATCCATACTTTTCAGAGTGTTTGTTAGTTCCTGTTTATCCAAGAATTTGTCCCTATTCTTGCTCAGTTCTCCTTGTATCAGCATTTCACAATTCATTCAGCTTATCATTCATAAGTGTTGATTATTTCAGTACAAAGCCTGTTCTGCCAGGTAACATTTCTTAATAGATAGAATAACAGAATAACAGAGTTAGTAAAAATCTTAGAGATCTTCTAGTCTAACTCTCTGCTCAAGCAGGAAACTTATACCATTTCAGGCAAATAGTTGTGCAATCTCTTCTTAAAAACCTGCAGTATTTGGAGCATTCATAACTTCTGGAGGCAAGTAATTCCACTGATTAATTGTTCTGTCAGAAATTTTCTCCTCCATTCAAGATGGATTCTCTCCTTGATTAGTTTCTATCCATTGCTTCTCCTGCCTTCTGGTGCTTTGGAGAATGTTTTAGCCTCCAGTCCCCTAAACATCTTTGTTCCTCTTTTCTTCATTCTTTCTAGAATCTCAACCTCTTTTTTATATGGTGGTGACCAAAACTGGATGCAAGTGTGGTCTTAATGAGTCATCATAAAAGTGGCATTAACACTTCGCATTATCTTGATTCTATTCATTGGCTAGGACTGCATTGGCTTTTTTTTTTTTGGGCAGCTGCAACTTACTCCTGGGTCATATTTAAGCAATTGTTCATTAGGAATCCATGATCCTTCTCACAGTTACTACTATTGAGCCAGATATCACAAATGCTATGCCTCTGCATTTCGTTTTTTTTTTTCTAAATGTAGAACCTTAATTTTCTCACTATTGAATTTCATTTTCTTAGATAGGGCCTAGTGCTCAAGTCTGTCAAGATCCTTCTTCTTGAGTCTGTCTTCTGGAGTGTTGGCTATTCCTGCCAGCTTGGTGTCATGTGCAAATTCAATGAGTTCCCCTTCTATCCCCTCCTCTAAATCATTGATGAAGGTATTGACGAGTACTGGGCCTAAGAAGAGTCTTGGGGTACCCTATTGCACACTAGATAGCACCCAAATAGATAGCACCCAGTTCCTGCCTCTCCTGCCAGATCTATAATGGGATATGTAGACTTAACCAGGAAGAGAACGTCCCTCAAGTAAATTCAAGAAAAGCCCTTCTCTGGAACTCCAAGATATGCTACTCTATTTGCTACAATTAAACTAATAGAGATTGTTCTTCTGTAGAGCTTGAAAAATGAATGCAGCTTCCTTTGTGACCAAGGTTACCATCTCAGTCAAATCACTCCTTTGAGAAACATGAAAATGTCAATTTAGCACCTTAGTGGAAAATAGAGGCCAATCTGTGACACACTAGAGTACCATAGAGCCTCTCTTGCTTTGAGAACCTCTGCTCATGAAAGGAACATTTTCTGATGCTGAATCAAACTATAATACCAAATCTATTCAAGAAGTTAGGAGTCTAAAGGACAATTGATAATCATTCTAGAACAGGGTTCTCCACACTTGGCACCATTAAGACTTCTGGATTTCATCTCCTAGAACTCCTCAGCCAGCCATGCTTCAGGTTTAGAGACCTCTGCTCTAGAGGATAATCAGAACTTTTGTTTGACCATAGTTCAAATGAGCTAAAAGTCATTGATTGCTCAATGCTCTTATACTATATCCCATGATTACCCTTGCATCCATTCCCTCTTGGAAATGAAAGAAAACCTTTCACAGCATTGAATGCATGTGATGGATTTGTCTCAAAATAATTTGAAAAGAATGCTTTGGATTGTCTGCAATCAGGGGGCAAAAGACCTCTTTGTTTTTCATTGATACAGTTTTGCTTTTTTTAGAGTTCCATGTAAACAAAGAAGGCACTTTAATTTTACTAAATCGATTCCTTAAAGCCATGGCATTTTCCCAAAACAGGAAGTGGTGGCTTTTATCAAGCTGTGATTTTCTTTATGCTGATATCATACAAATTTATTTGTTACTCGTGTTCCAAATTGGATCACTAAAGGCTCCCCATTACACTAAGGCTGTTCTTCTCTTCTATTGTTGCTAGTAGGAATAATCAGCTACTTTTATGTTGGGGCTTGGGGGCACATGAATCAGTCTTTTCTTTCCAAAACTAACTGGGATAACCTCTGCAGAAAGCTAAAGCTTCATTAGTTTTTCTGGATTGAATTATCCACTTTGGGCAAATTTCAACTCATGTGTTATGAAGGGTCAGAAAACTTGGAATACGTTGATAGTACTGTACATTAATATGTCAAATATTGTCATGCTATGTTATGTTCAAAAATGAATGTCACCATATTGCTCTTTTATGTATCAGGTTAATATTACATAACTGCTATCCTCTAATGATCTGCCAGGTTATTTTAGGATTCAAATCTAGCGATCTCAGATTTTTACCCATCACTTGCCCCACACCATGTAATTGGCAATGGATGAAACAGACAACAGTGCTGTCTAAAAAGATTGCTATATATTTATTTTCTAGAAATTAAGATTTTAATAAGCATACCCATGCCACACATTAATTCCTTAACATTAAATCAGGGAAATTATTCCGATATTACTTATTTTTTATGGGTATTCATTAATGTTACAACATTTTATAGCAAAACTTAATCCTCCCCTCCAACTGATTTACAGATTTCTAATTTCAGTAGTTGAGAATGGAGATAATATTTTATAACACTCACATGTACAGAAGATAACCTCCCATGTACTTATTTATATGATCTTCTTTGGCCTTGAGTCATTAACAGAAGGTATTTGTCCATGACCTCAGTTCAGGGCTGTAATTGTTACAATGGCTAGAAAAACCTTCTGATTCTAATAAAGAACTGGACCTTCCTTGAGGTACTTAATGTAATCTTCCATGCCATGTTTTTGCCTGTCTCTTCCCTTCTTGGGAAGAGCGAAGTTATATGAGGAAAAGATGTTTAAAATAGAGCAATTATAGGCCAAAGGCAATGTTCCCATTTGCTGCACTGCTGTGAAAAGGGAAAGTTGACTGTTTCATAGGCATTCCTGTCAAGAGCAGCTTTGGAAACAGATGGAATCATTGTTCCAGAGCCCAGAACAGCAAGCTAACAAGAATTATCCCCTACAAACATAAGGTCTGTGGCCTCAGACTTTCACTGAAAACTATCTCCATTCTTATGGAATAACAACACTGTGAAAGAGAATTAAAGGGAAACGCTCACTAGTCCAGATTTTTGAGTTAATCTATATGTATAGCTATTGTTTTGGGGTGAAAGCTCAAAGAGTTTTATATACAACTCTGTATCTGGGAATTAGAGTACTGGACATAACTTCTGTAATTAATTGCTCCCATGGCTAGATGTCTTGAAATAGGGGAGGAACTTTAGATTGATTTATTGAATATTGATCTGGTTTGTACTTTGTCTTTTTCTTTCCTTGTGCATTCTGAACTGGAACTCTTGAAAGCTACACTAAGCTTTCTGCCCATCTCTCTAGCTGCATGCTGGTTGGCCGGGGGGTGGGCAATATTAATCTACACAACTATATTTGCCTTCACTTTCCTGTGGTCTCTGGCTAAAAGAGGCCAAACATGAAAAAACAAAATCTGGCTTTCACTGAGAATGTTTAGGACTGCAGAGACCTGGGTAAGAACATAATCTTCTTACTAACAAACAATAGCAACAACAAAAAAAGCTTTGAATCAATTCTTTATTCTATTCCAACAAATCCCATGTCATTATTTGTTTGTTGTTCACAAGCAATTAATAATAGAACTAATGTGATTGCATTGTTTTCATTCCTCTTTGTTTTTATATTAAGACGTTGCTAATGAAGTCTAATAGCTAACGTGTGGAACTGTCATTGGGAATGATTTTTGCTTTTTTTGTTATTTGTTTGGCCACCTATCTTAAGGAACAATTCTGGGTAGTTCACAACAACAATAAAACTACAAAGCTATAGCACCATTAAATTAAAATTAGAAACCCAATGCCTCAGTCATCTTAATAGGATGCTGAACAACACATCACTTCTACCCAAGCTCCTATGTGAAAAGTCATCTCTTTATGGCCTTCGTGGAAGCTGAAAAGCATGGCCAGAGGAAGGGTGTTTCACAAGTAGACGTAGCCATAGTAAGGACATGCTTCATAGGTCACACTAGTGCCAATGTGCCTACCTTATTCACCCTAGTGAGCTGGGCAGATACTCTCAGGGAGAAATAGTCCTGCAAAAAACCTGGTACTATGCCATGTAGATCAGTAAATGGGATAACCAATACGTTGAATTGCACCTGGAAGGAAACTTGAAGCCAGTGAAACTCATGCAACAGGTGTGTAAACCTATGGGTGTCCAACACTGTGGACTAGTAGCTTGCAGGTGGTCTTCAACAATAGTCCCAAGTAGAGTGCATATAGGATATAGTCCAAATAGGATGTGACCAAGGCATGAGTGACTCTGAGCAATGGACTCCCAATCCAGGAAAGGGAGTAATTTGTGCACAAGGTGAATCTATATAATGTTCTCCTGGCCATAGCTGTTATCTGCTCCTCAATCCAAAGGGATACTTCTAGGGGGACCTCCAAATTGCTCTTCCGTTCAGCCTGAGGGAGTGCAATAGTATCACCTGCCAAACCCAGACTGGAGATGTATAACTGGATAAGATATTCAAATCACTTCCTTAAATTTTAAAAAGTAATACTAATACTGTAAAACATAATCAGATTCATTTACAAAATAAAATTATGCAAATAGACCTATTCCTACAACAGTTACATTAAAGCAGTGAAGAAAATGAGACATCTGTTGGCCATTGAACTCCAGCAAAGAAGCATTAAAATGTGCCTCTTGAAGCAGTTCCATATTCTGAATCCCACAATAACAAGGGTTGTTCTAGCTAGCTGTTCATTAGAGGTTGAAATAAAAAGATTCCCTTGGCTGACTTTCAACTTCGCGCATGGGGATTCATGATGGTGCAAGGAAAGACTAACTTTAAGTACAATATTGTAAAGCTCCTAAACTATCCAGGGTTTAAGATGTAATTATGAAGCTACATCCCATACATTAGAGCAGGGAGAATGGTGAAGAGCTTGGGAATGTAGAGGAAATGAATACAGAACAGAGAACATCATTAGAGTTGGGAGGGACCTTGGAGATCATCTAGTCCAACTTCCTGCCAAGCAAGATACCTTATACCATTTCAGACAAATGGCTGTCCAGAAAAGTGCCAGTGAGGCACCCCACAACTTCTGAAGGCAAACCCTTCCACTGGTTGATCGTTCTCACTGTCAGGAAATGTCTTCCTAGTTCTTCTCTTGCCTTCTGGTGCTTTGAAAAATAAGTTGTTTGTGGCAGCCCTTTACAAGTGCAGTAATGGTACAGAGGAGAACCAATTTGGTGTTAAGACACCAGGATAGAAAGCAGGAACACAAAGCCTGCTGGATAAATTTGGGTCACGTGTTCTCTCTCAGCCCTGTGAAGAAGTCAAGGGCAACCATCTGAAATTTTTCCAGGAAAACTGCAGAAACTAGTCGAGGTGTTTGCCAGGAGTCAAGACTGATGTGGCACACAAAAAAAGTGATATAGAGGGACTCCTGCTGCACTTGACCCAGAATGGCTAGTTAAGAATCTTCAATGGACAGTATATTGAAACCATTTCAAATAGTTGATTACCCTGTGAGAACATGAACGTGCATTCTTTTCTTATATCCTCACCAATTTAAACTTGGTGGTAAGAGATTTTGCTTAGGCTGAGATAAAACAAATAATCAGTAGAGGGGGGATTCCCAATGCAGGTTTTGTGTTAGTCCACCACACAAACATTTTAGAAGAAAGAGGTTCCAACACTTCAAATATAACCCATCTTAAGAAAATTAACAGTCCTCAAGTTTTTATGTTCTACCCAATTCTTGGCATTCACATTTATTAAAGAAAGTCCATATTAGTTAGTTCACTTTATTGTCATTGTACCTCGTACAACAAAATTAAATACCTTCTTCAGTGTACATGAATATAAAA
>JAOYMU010000252.1:61188904-61201146 GCA_025802295.1 Psammodynastes pulverulentus | reverse complement strand
ACTTGGGTCAGGTCCAAAGCCGTCATGGAAGCAATGAACTCCCGTACCACCCCCGAGGTCTCGCCTGCAGAAGGCAAGTTGAAATCTCCCATGACTAACAGTCTAGGAGTCTCAACTGCCAACTCGGCTATCACCTCAAGGAGGTTGGGCAGGGCCGATGATACATGGCAGGGAGCCAGATACCAGTTTACCTCCCAGACATTTCATTACCCAACTAGGTAACTTCTTCAGTGGGGATTTTGGGATGAAGTCTTGTTTGTTTATGGGTCTTCTGACTGGTTGAATCACACGACTGATTCTGGACTTTTGACTGTAACTTCTGACTGGTTGCTATGAGGGGCAGAATTCAACTGGTGAGGGGATAGTCGGTTCTGTCATTGGTTGCTGGTTCAGCTGGTCCTTATTGGTTTGTATGCTGGTTCAATGTCAATGTATTTGTTGATGGACCCATTGGTAGAATTCCAGATTTCAATAAAGTCATGTGCCTGAAGGGTTTTGGCAGGGCCGATGACTTCGGTTTCATCCCAGACAAACCGGTGTTATTTGTTGTTGACGTGACTGGTGATCAGGAACTTCAGGTCATACAGTTTGATGTTCATGGATTCTGTTTTTTAACTGTCGTCCTGTCTGCCCGAGGTAGAACTGGTTACAATTGTTGCAACTGATTCTGTATATTATGTTGGTGCTGTCTTTTTTTCCGCGTTCTGTCTTTGATATTTGTAAGTTCCTGCGTGAGTGTAAATGTGGGTTTGTGAGCTATTGTGATTCCTAGGGGTTGCAGTAGCCTGGCAGCCACTTCTGATGTCCCTTTGATGTGTGGCAGGACTTGTTTCTGTGTGGTTTTTCAGGATTGGGTGCTATGCATCATAATATAAAGTTCCTGGAGTAACCATTGTGAAGGAAAAGGTTGAAAAGGTGTTTGTTCTCTGCTTCTCTTAAGGCTTTGGTGTTGCAGTGTGTTCACTGTACACACACACAACACATACACACACACACATGGAAAAAGAAAAAAGAAACGAGATGAAAGAGAAACAAGAGAAAAGCTCAGGTTCCTGTTGAAACAGTTGTGGAATTCTTGCACAGATTATTTTGAATGAAATCAATTCAGGGGATATAATTATAAAAATGCACATTTTAACTCAATCAGTGCTAAAATACCCTTTTTTGGAGGCTCCAATTTAATTGCTTTCTTTTAACTTTCTTTTGTTGTTTCAGGGTTTTTAACAAATTTAAATCTTACAATTAACGTCAAGAGGCGAATATCAATAACCAGCTTCATAATTGCACTTCTTTCACAGGATTGGAAAACTCTACTATAGCCTGCCCAACTTTGCAGAGTTAAGATTTGTGGACTTCAACTCCCAGAATTTCCCAACCAGCAGGGACACCCCTGCTCTAGAATATACTGTATTTAAGGGAAGGGACTTCCTTCTTGTTGCAACTTCTATTGCAGCGTTCGAAACCTAAATGCAATTCAACATGGTAAAAAAATGTACAGGATTATATAGTCATTCAAATTAAGAAGAATTATAAATTTGGTTCAACAATGTAAAGCATTTGCATCCAAGAATTCTCTTCTTCTAGACTGTCAAAAGTTTCTTTCCATCAACTCTTATTCAGTAGATATAATTGAAGACCTGCATTTACATTTAATTGAAAGAGCCAAATATGTTTCAGCCCTGTCATACTATCTCTTTTTGGTATATGAATAAAAAGCTTCCAAGATGACATTCAAGGATAGTGGGGTATATTTCCGTCCTCTTCTTGTCTTCATAGGTAGTTACTGAAATTTTCCAAATTAAACCGGAAAATAGTCTTAAGAGAAAAAAGTCTTCATAATACTTCCATTTTATTAGAATCAAATCCCTAAATGTACAAGTATATTTATTAAATTAAATTATGTGTGAGAGAGAAAGAGGCAGAAATTAAACAACACAATAAAACAAGTATTGTTAAGGCTGAATATAAGAACCTTAAACCTAGAAAAAGAGTTCTATTTTAAAAACCATACTATAGTTATGGAAGAGAATGATAGATTAAACTAAAGTTACTTTTGCTGATTGTAAATTAGATCAAACCATCCGTTTTTGGGAAAATCAAAAGGCTTCTTTGAAATATAAAATAACTTGATCATTCAAAAATGTCCAGGCAGCTCTGTATTTACAAGATCAAGCAGATTGCCATGTATAACATCAAGAAACATTACTCTTGATGTGTATTGATGAATGATTCTAGAATATATACTTCTGAATTATATATTTATCCAGTGAAATGACTCTTTTAAGCCTTTACAAAGGAGGATGAAGGGACCTTTTGCCCAAACATGTCATGGAATAGATTGCTTCCCCATAAGCATGTACTAATACATATCTTAAGTGCTTTATTACTGGGAAGGTAAGGCATCATGACTGCCAATGTACTATGGCTCTCAACCCAAAACCTGAGGTTGGGAATGCAAAGGAAAGATTAAGGAAGGCAGTTGCAATCTTTGCCTTGCAATCTTTATCCAGGTTAGTGCAACCATTGGCATCTGAGATGCAGAGAACAAGCGCCAGGTTGGTGCTTAAAGGGAACATACCGGGAAAATAGCTCTAAAGGGACTGTAACTCCCATTTTGATTTATTGGTACCAATCTCCATTCATTTCAAAAAATGCTGAAGTTAAACTCCACCTGAATGTGTTTTCATTTATTTACTTTCTATATGAATATCAAGAGATTTATACATTTATACATTTTTAATGGATAAAGAAAGTGGAGTGTTGGTTATAATGGGGAGGTAGGGAGAATGGAGATGAGTGGGAAACTGGTGGTAAAGATTTAATTATGTAGTTAGGCAGCTTCAATCTACTCGCCTGAAAGGAAGGCAACCTTTTGTTACTAACAAAGTGCATTCTAAGGAAGGAAGTCAAAGGGACAGTAGTAGTGATCTGGTCAATCTAAAATTTCTTTATACTACATGGTGTTTTTTTTACAAGAGCTCGTTTAGCTCAACAGCAATCAGCATCAGCACTGAAAGTTAGGTTGCCCTGAAAGAGAGACTGACAGGCTCTAAATTAGTGAATTTCTATGTTTGAGAATGGGTGACCAAAAAGTTGATCAACTTGATCTTCTATCCAAAATCAACCTCTTAACCAATATATGATCATGGTAGCTCAGCCTGGATAAAACATTATAACAGATAATCAGAGTTGGAAGGGACCTTGTAGATCATCTAGTCTAGTACATTTTATTATTCATGGTTTAATTCTGGATGAGAATCTGGTTTTAGCAATAGCACTTTGATTTATATATCACTTCTTAAGATCATCTGGAAAACCTTGGAGAGCTTTTCTGCACTATTATTTCAGAGAACCGATGCTAATGCAATCAAATCTTTAAATGGAATCAACTCTCTGAATTGAATTGGAAAGCTGAATGCCTTTGAATTGATCCAACAATTTAGAAAGGAAAAAGGCATTTGCTTCAATATCAGTTTGCAAAATTGAATTGACCTGATTTGATGCTTCAATTTAACTCAGCTTTCAGAATTTAGTCAAAACACTGAATCAGGTGAAATAAAGCAAAGATCAAACTGAACCCTACCTGCATTTTCATGGCATGCAATCTTTCTGAAATCCCAACATTATCATTTCCTCCAGAAGCAAGAGCCTTTTATGGTAAATGCTTTTACTATTGTGTGAATAGGGAAAAAAACAAGTGGTTTTATCCTATCCCTCTGATAAGCTGATTATCACTGGCAGGCAGTAACCATCTTTGGAAAAGAGGACAATAAACCTATCACAGGAAGATGTATTAAAAGTACAATCGGCTCACCATCTACATGCAGAATAGCATATTTCCATTTCAAATGTGAATCAGTTTGAACCTTTCATATTTTGACACATTATCTTGGGGATTGTGCTCCCTCAGAAACCATGATCAGTATTCTCCTTGAGACTATATCTTCAGGATCAGCAATTTGATGTTTAAGGAAATTGGGCACTGGGGCTTTTGTTGAAAACTAGATATGGCATCTAATGTTCCTGTTTTGATCACTGCTCCAGTAAACACAGAGATTGTTTTCTTTCTCATTCTGAAAAATACAAAATGGAATGCTGTACTCTATTTGCAATAAATCTTTAAAAAAAAACAAGTTAAATTAATGAGACCCTTTGTATCATTAAACTGCAAGGCATTGTCAATGGAGTAAGTATTAATTGAACATGACAGAGAAGGGTCCATACTGGAATCCCTGTTAACATACCGAGCAGAGTCTGAAAGATTTTGGAACTTGGCAATGCAAAGTGGAGCCATTTGTATGAGTGTTCTGTCTTTGTTTAAAAAATGTACCAAGTTCTTTTGGAGTTCTTTTTAGACTCCATTTGGGAGAATAACTATTGAGAACATCTGAAAACCAAGGAGATTAGATTAGAAATGGTGTAGGAAGAGGAAGAGAACTGACACTTGGAGGGTTTGGAACTGCCATGGGCTTGACTAGGATAATCTCAGGTCCAACTCACACAAATGGCTATATGCTAGATCTAGTCTTTATTTGCAAATAGTTGATATTGGCAGATGTTAGACTATTTTTCACCATAACTGAATCATTCCATGGTTTCAATGAGGATCATATTTCTTATAACTTCCATAGGGTAATCTCCAGAGGACCAATTATGATGATCTGTTGCAGGCAACTAATGCATCTAGATAGAGGTCTAAGGTCACTTGGGGTTTTTGCTTTCCAACTATTTGTGCAGAAAATATGTCTTGCAACAATGTTGAAAAAAAATCACCCTTTCCCCCTCCTATTGCTAGTATATTTCACTAACAAGACAATCCCTCAGCCATTTTCTAAAGCACCAGCTAGGTTGAGTGCTTGAAAGTCATGGAAGGCTCACTGCTATAAAGTTCTCTGCTAAGAAATGTGTAAAAACACAGCACACTGACTTGGACATAGCAGTGTCAAGTTGGACAGGACTCACTTGAGTGAAGACTTGAAGAAAGCCTAGCCAGGAATCACTGCTTCCAGGAAACTTTTTGAAATGGCCTCCTATAATTATCTCTGCTTGCATATTTGGCAGGAAGAGCAGAAACTGACCTTAAAATTAATATACAAGGAAAAGAGCAATCACAGACACAAAGAGAACATGTGATATCTATGATACCTACCCACTAATCCATTTTTGCTCCAACATGGGCAAAATCATTATTCTTTTATTGGTATACTGCAGAATTCACTTAGAATTTAAAACACAGGTTGTATGAAGTGGATTGAAGTATCAAGGCTGGCTAATAGTTTTAACTATACAAGATTTCATTATCTTACTTCCTTGAAGTGCTCATGATTCTTCTTGTCAAGGTTTCATTTAAGAAGTAAAAAGGACTTCTTCTCTTATGCATCAGAGATCAATATTGTTCAGCCCAATGAAAATCTCACTCAAAAGCTTTTGTACTTGAAGCAATTGTTAACTGAATAGCTTTCCTGTTGGATATCCTGTTCCATAATACTGAACCCTCAAAAGTGGAGATTAGGAAAAAGAGCACTGTCATTTTTTTTTAACTTGGCACAACTAGGTTTTTTTTATTATTCAAACCAAAACTACTGGAAGGTATGAATACTGACAGATACATTCACAATCATCCTAGAAACAAGAAGAATCTTGGTTCTTTCGTCATCTCTCTGTCAGCCAGCTGTTAAAAAGAGATCCCACTGAAACTAATAAGAGGTAGTCAGAGTTTTTGCTGGAGTTGTTATGTGCACATGTGTCTGGAAACTCCAGTTTTACTGAAGATAAGAAAGAAATAAGGAGATGACAAGAGTGAAGAGGAATGTTGAGAGGAAAAGAAAACAAATAGAGGCAGTGGTCATCCCACTGGAGGAAAAGTGGAAGAGTATTGCAACAAATAGAATCACAGGTAAAATAGAAACAGTTTGACTAAGAGTTAATGTTGACTTACCCATCAGTCAGCTAGAAAAGAAATCTCCAGAGTAAAATAGATCCACGGCAAAGAACTGGGAAAGGAAAAAGACTGAAAATGAAAGGAATCCTCACTACAGTGCCTCCAACTATACAATAAATCCAATAAATGGGAAGTATTCTCTGTGTACCTACTTCCAATAAGAGCAGCCAACTTATTGTTAGGAAATCATTCCTAACATTCCTTCTGAATCTGTTTTCTTGCATCCTCATAGATTATTCAGCATCCTATACTCTATGACCATTATTTCAGACCTATGGTACGTGTGCCACAGATGGCATGCAGAGCCCTCTCTGTGGGCACATGAGCTCTCGCTCCAGCTTAGCTCTGCCATGCAGCTCTGCCTCCCGCTGGCCAGTTGGTCTTCAGGTCTCTGCCAAGCACACATGGAGGTGGGGCGCATGCACAGGAGATGCATGCGCATGCCTGGGGGTGGGCACATGCACAGGGGTGGGTCACATGCATGGGGGTGCTCATATGTGCAGGGCAGAGCACATGTGGGGAAGCATGCACATGGGATGCACACGCATTGCATTTTGGGGATGCATGCACACGAGCGTTTTGGGCACTCAGTGCCATAAAGGTTAGCCATCACTGCTCTATGATGTAAAAAAAAAGGTTGTGAGGTTGAATAGAGCTAAACACACTCATTCTCTCAGTCTATTTATTAATCTGGAGATCGTGTTACCATTCCCTGCCTTTCTTGAATCTGTTCTGATGTTGCTGATCCCTCAGCACTTGTCCTCTCTTGACAACTTAATGAATTAGCCCATAGAGACAAAGGAACTAGAAGATGACAAGACATTATGATGAAGTCAATAGTTTGATCTAGAGAAAATCTATAATCTCCAAGAATCTTAATCAAAAGGGATGCTATAAGACTCATTTGAAGAAATATCTTTTCCAACAAAACATATGACATAATGAAGGATGGTAGGCTAAAAAATCTCATGTTCTCAGCAAAATTCAACTACAGGCTATCAGATAGAGGTCCTTGCAGCATGCCAACACATGAGAAAGATGTTTTAAAAAGTTTTGAAAAGAAGGTAAAAACTATCAAACACTAATCCAGAATAAAGAAACAATGAAAGAAAAGGAGAAATATATTTTTTTAATCTAATCTAATTTCCATTCTTTTTTAAAACATATCGGTGGTTTCAGTGTTACTGTCTGGCTCTATTTCTATAGCACACTGAACTCATTGCTAAACACCAGAGCCCAAATAGAGCAGGAGAGAATTAGTTTTAACTCAAAGTAGCTCTGAAGTTGTTTGAAATTGCCTTATCCTTATTCTCCAAAATATGACCAGTGAACACACCAGTGAGAAGTAGTTTCCAAAGCTTGCCAATTTATCCTCCAAGAGAAAGAGTTGGCAATATAGAATGGCTGAAAAAGCTGGCACCTTTGTTGTATAACTTATTGCCAAGAAGTAATTGTGTAGTTGCAGAATTTGGTGTGGAAAACTCTCCCATCTGGGTCAAATATATCCATCTCATTGGGATTTTTTCATAGCCAACAATCCACCCACCTCACACACAAAGTTTCACAATCTATATGATTTGCTAATTAATGTAGATGTGTACATGTATTCGAATGTACATATAAATATATGTACATTTCTAGAGTACGTCACTTACTTAAAACTGGGAAGCTTATCTAAGAGAAGTGCCTAAATTTAGGCTGCCAACTCACAGTAAGATTCCTGATATGTTGCCACAAGCATCTGAGACAAGGATTAAAATGAGCCACTACTGAATTGTTCCTTTATTGGGTGCTATGCAAAATGACAGTCTTGAAGAACCAATTTAGGTTAAAACATACGCATGTACTTTTTATTGCTGGAAATTAATAATAAAATAAATTATGTAATTGCAGTTGCTCCTAACTTATCTATTCCTATTCTGTACAACTGCTCAACTATACAGAGTGACCAGTCCTGGAGATGAGTAAAGAAAGAAAATTTAAGCAGCTGGTGACAGGGATGATGGGTGAGTGAAACAGAACATTAAAAAGATTGATGACGTTTTGTGATGATGGAAGTGTATTTGCCACTTGCTTCTCAGATGATATATTTATACATCTTCTTTCTCATGATTTTTGAATCTTCTAGAAGACATTGCTTCCAGCATTGATGTCTAATGTGTGCTAATGCACACAGAAAAGGATTATACAGCTGACAGCTGTCTTCCTGACTGGTTTTCTATTTTAATCCATGAGGTGATCATATGTTGATCTGCAGGACATATTTTTCTAGGAACCAATTATCCTTTAAATCCAAAAGCTAGATATTCCAAAGTTCATGAGCTTTTAAAAGTTTTATTATCATCATTACAATCATTAGCATAATCTAATAAAAATCACTCTACAATAACAATTGGGAAGGGACCAAAATCATTGGCCATTCCAGTATCTGTCACACATGCGAATTTATTGAAACCTGGTATTCTACCAAAGGAGCAGTTAACAAATATATTGATCTAGATTCAGCATGCAAATTCATAAGAAAGCATACAATTCAAATGACCAATAACAAGAGAACCAATCAACTGCTCAGAATTTAAATATATCTCCAAACGAGCAACCAGTCATACAACCATCTGACCAAACTGTCCCACAAGAAATTTATAAGCTAAGGAGAATAGGACGAGAAAATCCTACTGATAATGTTACCTGGTCTGGTAATGAAATGTTCAGAAATTAAATTGGAGCAAGCTTGGAGAACAAACCACTGCCAAAATCTAAAAGCTGAGCGACAAGTATTTACTATTATTTCAACAATCACTTATTTGTTCTGCAGTTAACATTTTATTCTTAGCAATTTCCATCTAGCCTGCTTTTTATCACACCATTTCCATTTAGTATCTAGCACAAGCTCAACCCTCTAAGTCAAGAATAATAATTGCAAAGCAAAACAATGATAATTATTTGAAGAAAAACTCATTAAAATAATTAAATAATGTAATCAAAAGGTTACATTACAGCATTATGGTCCCATGCATTTTATATATAAATTCCCATTGCCATATATAAGATTATGCAAACATTTTCAGTTCTCATAAAATCCCCCTGAGAAGATATTTCACTTTCTTTTCCCCCTAATTGAGCTTTACCACCCAAACAGGATAATTATGAGAGTAATTGAGCAAAAATGATAACTCATAGCCTTTTAATACTCTTGAGAGAAAACCTCCTGCTCTGATGATTCAAATTATTCTTATAAGCATAGTTGCAACATAGTTGTCTTCAAAGCCCTATTAGAAAGATAATGCCCTAAGGTTCCCCATTCATAATTTCATCTGCATTGTAGACTATGGAGTTTTTGAAGGAGAATGAGAACATAGAGTGAAACCCAGTAACACTGGAGGATAGAAGACATGACTCATTGAGAATTTACTATTGCTTTCTTTGAAGTTGCTTTGTTTTTTTTAAAGTGAAGTACATCATCTGAAAAATATAAAGTAGGCCTTTGATCTTTTATTATTTATCTATTTATGTAATGCACTTGTACTCTGCTCTTCAGCAGGAAATCCTTGCAGAAGTGCTTCCATCTTGATCAATAAAAACAAGATGGTCCTTGCCCCCGGGCTTACAAAGGTACAATACAAAAGGGCGAGGAAATATTTCACAGAATTTATTTGACGAACATCTCAAACACCTCCTGCATTGAGAGGGGAAAAAAACACCTTGTCCTTCCAGCTGCAATTGTGAGTGAAAAAAGATTCTTTCCTTTACTTCAATTGGGGAAAAAAAATAGAATCTTCAAAACCCAATACCTTTTTTTGCCTAAAAATACTAGTCAGGTAACTTCACAGATGTTTATTGTTATTGTTAATTAGCAGTAATAGTACTATTACTACAATAATACAATAATAATAATAATACAGTGTGGTGGCCTAGAGGTGAAGCTCTTGCCTCACAATCAGGAGGCTGTGAGTTCGATCCTAGGTACAGGCTAATATTTGGAATAAGACTCTCCTGCTCAAGCAGGGGGTTGGACTAGATGACCTCCAAGGACCTTTCCAACTCTGTTATTCTATGTTCTGTGCTATATCTTCTCAGTAGAAAAAAATCCATGAATGAATGAACTAATATAACATAACTAATTGGTAGGAAGTAAGTGATATGGAATACAAAATTGTAATTGCTAAGCCAAAGCAAGGGTTAGGGTTAAGGTTAGGGTTAGGGTTAGGGTTAGGTTAAATTAGGTCTAGCTCAAATCTTCATGAATGCAGCATTAGGACTACTTATAGTAAATAACTCACCATAACCCACTCTCCACAACCAACTCGCTACAGCCCATTCACCACAGCCAACTTTCTGCAGCCAGCTCACCACGACAAATTCACCATGGTACAACATGTCATGGCCAACTCACCACAGGACAACTCATTGCAGGACAATTCAACAAATCCAAAAGTTAAATTAATTTCAACAGAATTGTGGCAAATAATAATAAAATAAAGAAAGTCAATCCAGCAATACGATAATTTCGACAAAAATGTGGTCATCGATAATAAAAATAACTGAATGAAATAATTAATACAACACTGAATTGTCATGCAGTGAGTTTGTCATGGTGAGTTGTCCTAGACCCACTTCATTAGCCCAAGAGTTGAAGCATAGTTATGTATTGGGTTTTAAAAACACTGTAATGTGTTGAAAATAAAGGATATTACATTAGCCATTATATCTATATTTACCTTTAAAAAAAATCTATTGTGAAACATGATACTTCTGAAACCAAGTTCTGAAATGGCTATCTCACTCTAGCCACTGAGCTATCAGTGTTTTTATTAACCACAACCACTGTCTATAGTTTTATTATTGGTTAGATATGTCATATCTTTTTTTTTTCTTCTGTTCAATCATATCTGATACTCAGAGACTGCCTGGGCAGGTCCTTGCAGTTTTCTTGGCAAGGTGTTTTGGAAGTGGTTTGCCATTGCCTCCTTCCTAGGGATGAGAGAAAGTTACTGGCCCAAAGTTACCCAGATGGCCTTATACTTAAGGCAAAAAATTAAAAATGCATAAATTAGTGAATACAATATGCATACAGGGAAAACGTACATTGTAAAAAGATATCAAAAAAACAGTATGGTACACAAAAATTAGGGACATTTACTTTTAGGAAAGTAAGGACAAGTTATAAGGAGAATCTCAGATTGATATTGAAATAGGATGAATGGGATGGAAATAAGATGAAGTTCATACCTAAAAAATGGGGAAAAGTTAACTAAAGGGATACATTTACATACCATAAATCCTCACCCATGTACATATATTAAAGACACTCTGTCTCAGTGATGGAGGGAAGTAATAGAAAAATGCATAAACTAATCCTAAAAACCTAGCTCCTATCCATTGTGCTCTATTGGCCTTCATGAACATTTGCCTAATAGAGGTAGAAGATTTGCAGCTCTCTGTATGCTGCTGAACTATAGTTCATAGCTATCCCAGCTAACATGGATCAGAGTATACTGGGGAGGTATGATTGATTTGATTGGCCACCTTATATATAAAATGGCAGGCCAAAATGGTTTAAACACAATCATAAAATAAGTTGTCCAAAATGTGTAAGGGGCTTACAAATGCCAATTGCTGGAATAGAAATCTTGCAAAAACATTGTAATGCCTCTATATATGTAAGATACATTAGATAGCTATATGATAGAGAGATGATAGAGAGAAAGAGAGATGAGAGAGAGAAAGAGAGAGAGAGAGAGAGAGAACGAGAGAGAGAGGGGGGGGGGGGGTACTGTATTTTTCAAAGTATAAGATCCTCTGAAGTATAAGACACACCTAGCTTTTGGGGATGAAAACAAGAAAAAAAATCTGCCTCTGCCTCCCAGCAATTTGCCTCCTTGCAGCAAACAGCTTGATCAGCTCAGCATAGCCTGATTACACAAGCAGCTGATTGTCGGTTGGATTGGCCTCCCGATGATCAGCTGTTTCAGGTTTTAGGGATTGCCATTGCCTATTGCTGCCCTCACATGCCCAATTTTTGGCCTCTGCACACCCCGTTTTCAGCTCATTCTGGGCAGCGGGGATCAGAACGGGCAGAAAAGGGGTATGCGGGGGTTAAAAACATGGTTCGTGGAGGCCAAAAATGGAATGAGGAGGCCAAAAATGGTGTGTGTGGAGGTGGCAATAGGTGATGGCAATCCCTGCAGCCTGAAATGGTTGATTATTGGGAGGCAGATACAACCCAAAATCAGTTGCTTGTGTTAATCAGGCTGTGCTGAAGTTGACTAGGCTGTTTGCTATTTGCTGCAAGGAGGCAAAT
>JAOYMU010000252.1:61099898-61115223 GCA_025802295.1 Psammodynastes pulverulentus | reverse complement strand
CTATTATACTTGGTGTGTGATTTTCATTTGACAGTCACATCTTCCGGCTCAGTGCCACTAGGCGCATAATATGAAAAATGATGCTCCTTGTTTCAGCAGCAAATACTCTGAAGCAAATCAGAAAAATAGATTGCAAAAACAACTGAGAATGAAAAGTGAAAATAGAAAAAAATTGCATAGCTTCTGCCTCTTTCCTTTGGCATTTTAGGTCTTCTTCATTTTGCCAAGATCAATTAAACTTTGTATTCTTCATAGAGGATTTTAAAAAAACATAGGAAAGTTGATATTCAACATACCGATACCCCAAGTCTGTTTTTTCCCCAGCAGGATATAAAAGGGGCATTTTTTATAAGTTCCTGCAATGTCAGTGAATGTCCCTAACAGAAAAATCACACCCAATAACAAAGAAATGTTCTAATAAATATTGTGTCAGAAACTGCCTCCAGTTTTGCAGTGGCTTTTCTCTTTTGCAAAAGAGCTTCTATTTCACTACTACTTTCTCCAGGTGCTTCAGGATTTCCTGCTATAAATCTGGACTGAATAAGACTGAAGAATATAAATGTAGAAGGGGCTTTGGGGGAACACTAGTTCAAACTCTTATACAAAATATCTGAAGTCATTTTCAATTCCACAATCTTTATTAAATTTATACCTCACTTTATACAGGTGGTCCTCAACTTACATTTAATGACTGTTCAAAGTTACAACAGCACTGAAAAAAGTGACTTATGAACGTTTTTCACACTTACATGGCTGCATCCCCATGGTCACATGATCAAAATTCAGACACTTGGCAACTGACAACATATTTATGACAGTTGTTGTGTCCCAGGGTCAAGCAAAGTCAATGGGGAAGCCAGATTCACTTAACAACTATGTTACTAACTTACCAATTAACTTAATCACTTAACAACTGTGTCAAGAAAAGTTGTAAAATGAGGCTAAAACTCACTTAACAAAAGTTAAGTTTAGCAACATTTAGCAACAGAAATTTTGGGCTCAATTGTGGTCGGAAGTCAAGGACTACCTGCATATGTACTCAAGCTGGCTATTTGGTTTTTAAGGAATGGCTGTGTCCTTGATGGCTGTGTCCTGGCAAAACACAGGTTGCTGGAATATATACTGAAGAAACAAGCTAGCATGCTTTATTTAATGTAATATTTTGTTCTCACATACACTTTGCATTGCTTTATAGTAAAAAAAAAAAAGGCATTTATAATGAGAAAAAAAATGCACCTCTTTGATTTTTTTTTTTTCTGAATTCCATTGCAGGGAAGCGAAAGCCCAGTATCTCAGCAATGTAAACCAAAGTCTATTGGCAGGAATGTATTTTGAAATAAACTACACTTGTGATGAAGTTGGAGTGTTTAAGATGTAATCATTCTTTCACATTTGATTTGTACATGAAGAAGAGTGATTGTGCATAGTCAATTGTAATTGCTGAGACCAATTACACAGACCAATATATTTTGGTTGCAATTGATTCACCCTTAGCTAAGTCCCACCAAAGAAATTCCAGAAAATGGAACTGTATCTGATCCAGTAAATACATTCAGTCATCCAACTATATTTCTTGCGTTTTGCCCTTTGCAAGATGTGAACTGTGTGCTCTTAGTGTAAAGGCAGGAAAAAGATAAAAGAAGACAAGGCAAGATAAAAGGAAGACCAAATATGACATAATCATCCACAAGGTAATCAGATCAGACATCTGGTCAAATTTGTTTTGCAAATCAGCTATTGAGCTTTGTATTGGAAATGCACATACTAAACTAGATCAGCACTTTTTAATGAAATAGAAAATTTTATGACTAATAGTTTGGTAGCTTCGTAAAACTCATTGGCTGAAGCAATAATATAGGAACAGAAAGATCAATGAATTGATCAGACAGTCCCGGGAGTTTGTTGCTTTTCTTCTCAATTTGTCCAACAAAAAAATTTCTGATGGCCAGATTTTTCAAATATACAAGAACTGAATATCCAATCTTAAATTAACTCTCAGCTTTGAATTTGGAATTAAAAAGCGACGGTAGAAAGCCATGCTTCAAGCTATTTCCATCACCTTTTGACATTTCAGTAAATACAAAAGTACATATAGAATTATCATTCTCGGGCAGAAGCAGCATCTGATGCATTGTAGGCAGAGTGCTTAGAATTTGTACTCATTTGACCAGAGAGTCTCTCTTAGAATTCCATTGATCGATGGACAAGGAATACAAGGCTTTAGCTGTACTAGATGCTGTGAATATTGATTAGGCAGCCTCTTTTTAATGCAGATGGTGTGATGGAGTACCCATTAGAGGAAGTGGAAAGACTCACTGTGCCTCCCCTTATCATTCATAGCTCTCCTCTTCTATTTTAGTGAGCAGATAAGTACTCAGAGCCCTCCTGCTCTCACTGCTGCAATTGGCCAGCTGCCACATTCTGACTCTTAGAGAGTTCAGGCAGCGCTCAATGCTGACTTTGGTGTTGATACCTTTCGTGCATGACAAATGTCATGGCACAGCCTAGTTCCCAGACAATTCCAGATTCAGACATCCAGACGCAAAGCTGGAAGGAAGGCCCATTATCCCTCCTGGGCTTGGGGAATCTTTCCATAAGGCATACATGAAGTAAGCCTTCATTTTAAGAGTTAAGGAAACAGATATTCCTTTCATCGCTTTTTTGGGATTCAAAAGATAAAAATTGAGTCTTTCTTTTTCAGTCTTAAGGGACACAGAAGTTTGTTCACTTCACACTTCTTCAGTAAAGTAAAAATTACCCTGGGACCAAACTGTTAACTGAACACTTGCACAGTTGTTTAATTGTAAATTAAAACTGGCACATTTAACCCATTCAAGTAAAAACATGGTATATTTACCCATCCGTGAGAAATTACTACTATACAAAAATGTAAGCACTGTTTGTGATGGTTTGCAAAGAAGAACGTTTACTTTTAAATTCCAAAAAATAAATATGTTGTGGGAAGAAATGTTTGTCAAACTTAGGGGTTTGGGGTTTTTTTGCAAAGCAAAAGTTTGCTATTAAGAGTGAGAGTTCACATCTGGCCTCTGAGTATGATATTGGAAGCCACATTCTTCAAAGTCCTGAGTAGATGGACAAAATCCATGGATCCCCAGTAGAGTTTTTCGTATTGTGTTCTGCAGAATGTAACTTGATGAGGTTCTGTGTGAAACTAAGGGGGAAAGCACTTAACATAGGTAAAGCTTTGTTTTTTTGATCAAGAGTTCTTTAAAAAAATAATAACCAGTTCCACAGCCTCAAAAAAAGTTTGAAATTGGCTAGAGAGTGTCAGGAGCGTCACCCTAAGTGAGAACAATCTATCCTAATTACTTTTTACTGGATTATGATAGAAATGGTCTGTCAATGAAGTTTCAAAGTATCCTCTCCAGTTTATAACTGTTCCTGTCCACAATTTCACTAGATGTGGAAGGGGCATCATCAAAATCTCATTAGGTTTGATCATTTTGCAAGGGTATTTTGATTTTAAAAAATGAATTATTTTTGTAATTGATTTCTGCAATTTATATGCCACTCAGTTCCCAAACTAGCTCTCACTGACTCTCAGGAAAAACTGCAGAATTAAAAGAAATAACCATACCTCAAATTCCTAAGCAACCATTATCTATAATAGGAATGGGGAACTATGCCCTTTTATGACTTGTGAATTTCAACTCCCAGAATTCCTTAGCCAGCCATGCTGGCTCGGGAATGCTGAGAATTGAAGTTCACAAGTCATAAGGGGGGGCATAATTCCCCATCCCTGACCTACAACAAGGAGGATGCAAACCATGCCATTAATCTCCACAGGTTTTTCAGAAAAACCAAAAGCAAGAGCTCTCAGTATCTTTCTTCAATGCCAACAATGTGTTCCTGTGGAGAAGGAAACATGAATTTACCAAACCCTGATTTATGTAACCTCAAAATCTATGATAATTCAATGCTCTGCCTAAAGGAAGATATTGTGAGCTCCAACCTCCAAAATGTTTGGCCACTATGACCTTTGCCCCTACAGTGTTAAAATAATAGTAGTTTTGTCCAATACTTTGGAATGGGAACAAATTGGTAAAAGCTGTATACGATCATCCAAAGTTCCACCATTTGCAATATCACAAATTATCTAATCTGAAAAGGTTTTTCCTACGTCCTGAGGGTTCTGATTTAAGAAACTCATAAAAGCATAGATTAAGCATGTATTAATAATTCATAGTTTATTTTCTTAGAATGGGGAATTTTAGCTTGTGTACAGAAAACTCTCCATTTTCCCCCTCCCAGGCACCAAGGTTAGGTTGAGAGATAATGCCTAACCCAAAGTCATATTGCAAACTTCCTTTTACTAATTCATTGCATGGTTTTATATCCTGCCCATTTCCCCTGAACTCAAGGCAGCTTAGAAAAAGGAATCTAATAAAAAGGCAGAAGAAGCAACCTTTGGCAATCCATTTAAAAGATTGCACTCCATTTGATCTTGAATATGCAGCAGCACAGCTACACCTTCAACTATTTACAAAGGATAGGGAAGCTTTGGGCATTCTTTATCTAAGCAGACATGTGTTCTCCAGTAAGGGGGAAGATACAGAGAAAGCATAGCATCAAACCTCACTTCCTAAACTTTACACCAAGTGCAGTAATCTCTTCCCGCAAAGCATATGCTAAGGTCAAATATGATCAAATGTAGACTTGAATCTAGATCTTTCTACCCCTAGTCCAGCATGCTAACCACTAAAGTACAGTAGCTCCAAGATAAACCATTAAAGTAAAGTCTGAAAGAGAAAGGCAGGATTGTATAGAGGATGCTAATTCCTATTTCAGGACAATATTTACAGAGTAGGTGACCCACAGTTAATAGTATCACCGTAGCATCTAGCTGTAGATATTAGACACTGTGCACATTCTAAGTGCTAGCTATCTCAATATTGCAGCTACTCATTATTTCCAGCAACTTGTAAAATAAACAATTACCATTTTTTTTTAAAGGAAATTGTTCCATTTATTTTAATAACATTGACCGATCATGCTCTGCTCTAGACTTCATGCTACTGCTTTCTTCTTTAAAATGCTGAGTACATTTTTAGGAGAGAAAAAATTAAGCCTAAACTTGAACAGCTTGCATCAATATATTAGCTCTCTGAGGATTAATATGAAAAAGGTCATAATGTTTTATTTTAAATATAAAAACATATTACAGCCATCAACACTTTAATTTGTACCGATCTTTGGGTCTGGATTTTTTAAAAAAATCTATCCAGTTAGGGAATTGCTTTATTGTTGAGAAAATACAATTAGAAAATATGAGTTTTTCATGTCCCTTGCAATTTTAGAAGATAGTCTAAAATATTCTTTGCACTGATTGGAAACATAAAGTCCCTTATGAATAAAAATATATATGCCAATCAAAAATTGTTGATTTTTGTTGTAATAAAAACGTAACTATTAATATAGGATTTGATGATACAAAGTTCAGTATCATGCAGAACATAATTACAGAAGGATTGAATCAAGTTGTCCAACTGAGCGGCAAGCAAACTATATTTGTCTTAGTGCTAGTTTGGTGCTACTTTGACCCCTGAACTACAAACAGCACAGTCTCTCTTGATCTTTCAGAAGACTTTAAAAACCCAGTTGTTGCCTGTTTTTCTAAATAATTTTAAATCAATGAGGTCTCCAAAACTTTGGTGAAGTATCCATAAATTACCAACTATTTCTGCCAATTCCAAATTTCCAAGACATTTCACAACCCAGCTATGTGAAATACAACTGAATGCATTTTTATAGTCTACCCAAGCCATAAAACAAATCTGATCTTTTTTCCAAATTCTTTAAAACCAATTTGTCAATCAACAATTGGTCCTTTGTTGCTTTCAAATTTTTGCAGCACTCTTTCATTAGTTTATTTCACATTTTTATATATAACTTAAGGCTATGAACATACCTAATACTCCTACCTCTTTTTTCCTCCACAACTATATCGTTGAACTGAGAGAGAATGACTGGTTCAGGATTACCCAGACTTTGTGATTACCAGTGGTGGTATACTTCCGGTTCACCCCTAATTGGGCAAGCTGGTAGCACTGGCGAGTGGTAGCTCCAACGATCAGTGTTTGGGCAGTTTTGTGGGCCTTGCCACGTGCCCATGCTCTTTCTTGAGCTTTATCCTCTCAGCTAAGTGATGCGGCAGAGCAAATTGCTATGCTAAAAGAGCTGAGAGATGCTTTATGTGGGGCTTGTCTGAGCTGCTCCCGTGCCTGCTGTCACTGAACTGGTAGCAGCGCCGGTAGGAAACCACTACTGGTGATTACCCAGACCCAGACCTCCTAGATTTATGATTCCTGCTTAAAGAGCAGGTGGTAGCCAAGGTAAGAAAGTCTTTTCACAGCTCTCTCTTGTGCATCAGCCATGACCCATCCTGGAACATTCATACTTCAATCACTTCTTAACTGGACTAGAGCTATACTTGAAGAACCTTTAGAAGCAACAGCTGGTCCAGAATGCATCACTTTTTCAAGAGCTGAATTAATTGCCTGTGAGCTTCCAGGTGCAATTCATGGTACTGGTTGCCATCCTTAAAGCCCTTCATGGCTGAGAACCTGCAAGAGGTCATATCCCAATATTATCTACTCATCCAATAAGATCTGGTTCAATATGCTTCCACATATCCCTTCATTCAGAAAATAGTATCTTCAGATATCATAGAAGTGAGGTTTCTTCAAGATTTCCTCTTCTATATAATATTCCCATCATGAAATGGGTCTCAGCTTGTTGAGGTTCAGAAAGAGCATTAAATTGTGGTTATTCCACTGTAACCTGGAAGTTAGAATGCGGTGGTAGGAATGGTTCCTTGAAAGTGAAATAGCTTGACTTAAAAATGTTCCTATTATTTATACGCAACACACGTTTATATTATACCTTTGATATTGCAGTAGAATGTATGTCTTTTATCTAGTGTGCAAATGTTGGGATATACATGATTAAGAGTCATTTGTGACTAGAATGGCCTCTAAGTCCAGTAAAAGAAACAAATTAATACAGACTGTACTATTCTAAAGTTGAACAATATGTTGAACCTAATTTTTAATGCAATAGATACATGTTACTTTTAAGAAAGATAACATTAGTTTCAAATATTAGCACTACTGCAATTATTTATACTTTTAACTGTTCTTGAAAAATTCACTGGTTTAATTTTTCTGGTTTAAATTTTTCTGGTTTAAATAGTGATTTTACTGCAGTCCCCATTCATATCACATGAGATGTGCTTTAAATGTATACATCTTTATTATTCTGTACAATTTTGACACATCATAATCTTCCACAGCTGCTAGTATTACTAAAAACAACCAGGATGAGTTAGCACATAAATGCTATATTATGCACGACAGTGACTTGAACATCTGAATGTGTTAATTGCTACCATTAATCATCCTATGATAACCACAAATGACTATAATTTCTAATTGCCCCAAGCTAAGAGCTTCTTGGAGAAAAATTAGCTGATGCAATTATTACCCAGAAAATTACAAAACTGATAATGGAGTCAATACCGAGAAGTGACCAGGTAATGTGGTTATATGCTATATTTTTGCATTCCTATAATAGAGCAAGTCTAACATGTCACAGGGGAAAAGGTAGTTGAGTGCATAAATATGTTGAAAGAAAACCAACCCACAATGTGTTTATTATGTTTGTCACTTGTTGTGTAGGGAGGTAAGGAAAATAGCCTTGATAGTAATATATAAAAAGTATTACATAGGCAAAAGAGGCTGAAATATTGTTAAGTCCAAAACAACAAGATAGTATTTGGAAGATACTTAGGCAGATGCCTCCTCAGTGTACTGGAATATGAGAAATGAGAGGAGATACAACCTCAGTAAAAGTGATTTCAGTCTTCTTATGATTGATTTCCTGGTTTGGTCTAGCTAGCGAAGCTGACACTTGTTTTCTGCAAGCACCTCGATATATCAAGTCCTAATTATGTTAAGAAAATCTCCTGCCATGTATGGATATTATTTCAAACAATGCATACACAAATGCATTTATTAGGAGAAACGAAAGTACACACACACACACACACACACACACACACACACACACACCAATACTGTTTGTGCAAGGAACATACACATACTAACGTAGAAATAGGATGGAATGGATTTAAGATGGGAAAAGAAGAAAATTTGAGCTGAATCAAACTTGACAGGTTCAGCCATCCTTAGCCAAGAGGTTAGTGACTGTCTGCATCTGTTCATATATCCAACTACATGAACGGCTTTGCCTCATCTTGACAGCCCTAACAGCTTGAAAGAAAAGTAAGCCATCTTGGAAACCATATGGTAGGAGGCTGGTGGTGGGGGAATGGAGGTACCTGCTACAAATCTTTCCCAAATAGCCAAGTTTCTGTTCAGCTGTATGTTGGATTGGATGGTATTAAACAGAAGCCCACCATAATCCCTTCTTCAAAGGGCCTAGTCATGTGTTTCCCTTTCCAATGGCTGTCTAAATGGTTGATTTTAAAAAGAGGAGGCATACTGTATATGTCGTATTCAAAAGTGTTCTGAAACTTCTCTCTATTTCTCTAGAAGAAATCAAATGGATGTAACATATAAAGTGGCAGTAGGTTAATTCTTTCCTTAATACTTGTTTCCACATTTTCTACTGATCATCAGGACAATTTTTTCACCACCCTTTTTTGTCCAACACACATTATCAAGAATCTGCACTTGCCAACACATTTTGAGAATGAGCAGTTATAAAGAAATAAATGAGAGCTTGTTTGATGTAATGATTAAGGCATTAGGCTGGCAACTGGGAGGCTGCAAATTCCAGTGCCTCCATAGGCACAAAGCCAACTGGGTAATCTTGAGCCAGATCTCTCAGCCCTAAAAGGCAGAGGCAAACCACTTCTGAAAAATTTTCCAAGAAAACTGGAGGTTTTTGCTCAGTAAAATGTTAAGAAACATTTAAATGATTTATGATGTAGGGTGTATGCAGGCAGGAGATCACTGCTTTCCTCTTTTCTTAAATTAATCAGTCCCCCAGTGACATGCAACTGTGCAAAGTGTTGTTGCATTTGAGACTCCTACTCAATGGGTCATGACACAGATGATAGATTCATATATTGTGCTAGGGAGCAATGACTGCCTTCAGGACCAGCAAACTTCTTCACGTTAATATTTTTAACTTTTGATAAAATAATTTTAATCATGGTGCACCTTAATAGTGCACACTCACTGTTTTATCCTTTTGTTTAATTGTCTATTGTTTTATTATTAGACTGTTTTAACTTTTTCTTCTATGGAACATTCTCGGATCATCTGGACACAAGTAGAGTGTTCAACCAATTGATCTCAATCTTAGCTTGAGATCGGTGGATTAGGCATTAACTTATTTTGCTCATTTAATTATACATGTGTTAATTCAAGGATCAGTAATTATGGAAGAATGTCAGTATCTATCAACAGAAAATGGGAAAGTATAGAAAGCTGAACCCTGTTCAAATTGTTTCTATGCCTAATGTTTATTAATGACTATCGAAAATGCCTTCCTACAGGAGCTCCAACGAGGGTTATCTTTAGAGTGATTTACCTACTCCTGGATGAAGGGGATAGTAGGACTATTTCCTAAGTCAATTGATCAATTGATCCTATGTTGGCAGATTGTTAGCCAACTGGGGTACATCAGGTCATATAACTGCATTAACCAAAGTCTAAGATGTATGTGTTTCCTTTTGTAGACATATGTTTTACAGGGCTGCTAAACAGAGCAATTCTTGCTATGAATATTTACTGAATTTTAAGTTAATTTTAATTTAGTAATCGAGCTAAATGGATTGTATGCAATGGTGTCTATCTATTGTTGGAATTATTTATTTATATTTGATATTTTGAAACTGCCCCTCTCTCTCGGAGATGGAATCATATCCATTCCAAATCAGTTTAAAACTTTTCCTGGTTCAACTTTGTTTTGTAAAATCACTGGCTCTTTTTTAGTGATTATGTCAGTATTGTTTATTGCGTATTGATTGTTGGAAACCAGTTGACAGGTTTTAAACAACCCACAATTATTTTCTGGCAATAAATAATTACAGTTTACAAAGCTCTTGTTTTGATCATAGTGATTCTCTGTCTTTTTTCCCCTCTGTTTACCTTGCAAAAATTCCTAGTAAATTCCTTGCTATCTCTTTCTATAGTATGGAACTTTTGTTCATTGTTACCAAGGAAGAAACAGTTTGGCCTTTAATCCATAGAGAGAAGTGAGGATTTTGCTAGAGTATTCAGTGATTCACAGCACACTCATCAACTCTTATGGCAATGAAGTATTTGTAGGTTACATGGGGGCAGCAAGATCAAGAGAAGGCTGCAGGTATAGTGAAGAAAAATAATGTACAAACCAAATGGAAATATACCTTTGGGGTATTTTTCCCCTTCTCTTTTACATATTCGGTAACTAATTCAAGAGGAAACCTATAAAATGAGAGATACGGAACACTACTTGCCAGTTTCAGCCGTTGGCTACTCTCTAATGGCTTTCTGTTATGGACTAAAATTAAACAGTTACAAAGATGTGATCATTTCATGGCAACTGCCCAGGAACCTGCAACACAAAACTTTTTTTGAGAGAATGTCTTCTGAATACAAATGAGTGTCATCTCATTTAGCTTCCAGACAGAAAAGGAGAGAAGAAGAAAAAAGGAGAATGTGAAATATTGCAATAGTCAGCAGTAGCAGAAAAAGATCACAATCCATTTGCATCTCAGTTACAAGTACTGTAACTCCATCTAGAAATGTACATAGATATAAATAATGGAGTACTGTTGATACCATTTCACTGGATGGTCTGTCATTTCTAATGTAAGAAGAGGTCTGCAGTATTACTGGCCACAATCCCTTGAGTTCTAAGATCATTGCGATAGGCATGCTAATTAATCACAACTTACTGTTAATCCTCCCCCACACACATGCAATATAAAATGCTGCCAAGGTCTATCAGCAGATTTAAGTCCTCTTTGAGTTTCTGGTCATGTCTTCCCCATCACATGAGGAAAGTGGGTAAAAATGGATTCACTGGCACATTTGCTTCTGTTTCTTTGCACCATGGACTGTAGTGAGCATCTGCAATGTGACACCTGATTAATGGGTAATCATGCAGGAAGTGACACATATGCGGCAGAAACCCTGATGCTGCAGAAATTTTGATTTTGTACAAAGGAGGCAGCCGGATTGGGCTACCAGGTTAGTGGTATGCATTAATTGGGTAGAAAACATATAATATTCTTGTAAGGAGGATTTTGTGAAATTTTAATATGTCTATTTTTGTAGCACAGGTACCAGAAATGTATGGTGTGTCAGATAACAAAGGCTAAAGTTCATTTCCAAAATAATGAACTCTGTTAAACATGAAAAATTTAAACAATGTATTGTGAATTAGGACAGGCACAATTACGCTGAGTATGTTTTAATTCTCAATAGATATCTATATAGTCACAGTATCCACAGGAAAGGTCCAAAATCTGCAAGATGGCAGAGACAGCACTATATTTGATGGTCTGTCCTTTTCAACATATATAGTGATGTATGGGTGAAGTTGAAACACCTATAAAATGACGGGGGGGGGGGAAGCATAGATCACCACACCATTTTACAGAATTTGATCCCACCCACCACTATAGATACTACTGTTTATAGGAGTATATTATTCTTCGCTATATCTGTTCACAGTATAACCCCATGGGTCTTTAATAGAAATACTGTTCCCACATCTCTTAGCAGTAGCCAATGGCTCTGATTGCTTGAGGTTAACACATATAGGATGCCCTTACCAATGGGCCCATTTGATGAGCCCTGGAATTGTAAGAGTTTTGACTTTTAAAACAATTACATTCTTTTCACTTTAAACTAAGAAAGAAATATTTCATGAGGACTGATATATATCTGTAATATGCAGTGACCTTGTGGTTCATGAACAGATTGACATCTCTTTTTAAAAACACTTCCCTGCTGTTTCAGAACTTGCAAGGATGTAGGCTTGACTCACCAAACTCAGCACTCTAAACCTCCTTTTAATTCATATGTATCGCTTATGTTTATTTATAAGCTTGGTTTCTTGAGATCCAAGGTGTAAGTTTGATTATACTTAGCTTTAGTTCCCATAATATCAAAAATTCCAATTGGGAAACTTTGTGGGAAATTGTGATTTCCCAGAAAGTTTCCACTACTTCTACTTTTCCCTTCCTCCACCCTCCAAACAGAAAATTGGCAGGAACACAGGTGAGTAATTTCCTGGGGTGGGGAGGGGTGGTGGTGGTTGGCTGTATTTATCTCTTCCATCATTACCACTTCACTAATATCCAGAAGAGTTGGATAGTTTTATTAGCAAACTCTAGTTTGTTTTTTGAAACTCTCATGCACATATTCTCCTTAGCTAGGTGATATAAACAAAGATACTCCTTTCTTTCTTCCTTCTGGCTTAGTCTCAAAAGTGTCACCAAGTTCATTCCTTTGGCACATGTCGATATTTTCAGAATATTTCCTCTTTCTGTTTCTACTGCTCTTCTTTTTCTTCTTCACAACTTGTATTCTTCCTGTTGTATATTCCAGTCATGAGAATCATCTCATCAAGTCTCTATTTTTCTATTAAATCATATTTCCTTTCCTGCACTAGGAGTTCAAACTCATCTTGCTTATTTCCCATATTCTGAGATGGTTATGACCTTTATGAGACAAAGTTCTAGTTTTTCATTAGGTGGTGTAATAGGTCCTACTTTAGTTATTCTCTTTTTCCCCCTTTAAAATGTGCAAATCCTTATCTGAAATTCAAACCTGGGTTTCCAGCATTCCTTCTACCTACCCCCAGAACTCAGATTAAAGCTTTCTGAAACAAATTTGCCGTGCTTTAGCCAAATATATCATTTTCTGTCTGTGAGTTGGAATTTATCTTATGCCAGCTGTCCATTGTCCAGGTAATGAATGAAAACTACTTCTCATTCAATATGATGAATAAGAATTTGCTTTTAAATTTTCTTTCAAAATAAAAGAGGATGAAGAGTGCTAGGTAGAGAGTAAGATTCCTGTTTACTTATAAGTTGGTATGTCATTTTATTAGTTAATCATTAGCAATTGTTAATAGTGAAAATGTTTAATAATAGTTAATATGGAATAGGAAGATACACCCAAGGTTTTTTTTACTTTCTGACCTAAAAATCTATACATTATATTAAAGCTGGGACTCCCTATATCAAATACCAGAAAGTTCAGAATTCTTGACTTCTGTATGATTTCCCATTCATGTTACATTTAAAAACAGTTTACAGCTTCTCAGGTAAAGAGAAAGAGTAGGAAATGTAAAATAATTGTTCTATGCATTTCTGTAGGAACAAATTCTATGCATTTCTATAGATTCTCTTAAAAGAATCCATGGTAGGATGTAAGCCACAAGTTAGCTAAGAGATTATATAGAATCAGAAAGCTAGAAAAATGAGGCGTTGTTTATTTTTCATAATGTGAAACTTCAGCTGAAGTTTTGATAAAATAAAGCCCCACTTTTTAGGAAAAAAAGAAAATGTTATATGTACTTTCTGGAATAGATATTTGGCAGACACTGAAATGGACACTGAGGGTCACTGTTGCTGTTTGATTAATTATTTCAGATGATTTAGCATTATCTTTTAATATATAGTCTTCAAATAATACAGTGGTGAATGTATTGCTCCAATTAAAACATGGACTAACAAAAGAATGAATGTGATAACTTATTTAGACATCTGAAAAAAATATTTTATGCTCAGAATTATAGTTAGTTCTCAGTTTACAACTCGGCTTAACAGCCATTCAAAGTTATGATGAAGTTAAAGAAAATAACATGGTCCATCTTCAAAGTTATGATAGCCTCATCACTCCAGCGATCATATGATTAAATTTTGGATGCTTGGCAACCAGCTTGCATTTACAAACAGTTGCAGCATCTCAAGTCATGCAATTGCATTTTGTGACACATACAACCTTTGGGTTTCCTTAATGAACAATCTCACTTGCTTAATGACCATTTTAAAACAGTCATAAAATTGAGTCCAGTCACATGGTTCCTCTCTGCAAAGACCCAAATTCCAGTCTCAATTGTGGTTGTAAGTCATGGACTAGCTGTATATATTTAATTAATTATACATCTTACATGCTATAAATTGGAAATCTTTTTATTAAAACAACAATAAAAATAATCCAAAACTAAAACAACATATGTAACAATAAAAAATAATAAATAAAACCAAAACAGAAAAACCTGGTACCATAACCACACTTCCTGTTGCCACTCACTACATTCTTAATCTACTCTGTTCTGCCTAGAATAGTGTTTCCCAACCTTTCCAGCTTTGCAGACTTGGGCGGGTAAGGGATGGTTACACATGTATCCTCCATTCACACAAATGGAACTGTGGTTGGTTCTGAATGGGCCAGGGCCTGGTAGTGGGCCACAGCCTGGAGGTTGGGGACCCTGGCCTAGAACAGTGACATTCTGGGTTCTTTCTTTCTTTCTTTCTTTCTTTCTTTTTCTTTCTTTCTTTCTTTCTTTCTTTCAATTTTTAAGGGTGCCTATCTCACATTGTGCCCTCCCCCCAGTCCAGATATAAATAAATAAACCCAAAATTAACAACAAGAAAAATCATTAAGACAAATTAAAACAATTAAAAACAATCATTAACCACTCCTACTTTTATGTTAGCAAGTCACTGCCAGATATATATGGTAGATTAGCCTGTGTATTTGAAGAATAGATAGTCTTTACACTACAACTTCTCTGAGCCTTCTCTTTTATGGAAGAAAAAAAGGCCTATGGAGATTCTTCACCCATACAGTCCAAAATAAATGGGACAAGCTAGCTTTATAGGTGATATTACTTACTTGACCACAAATCTCTCTGCCTTAAACTACCCCTCCAAATCCAACCAGATATAGCATGCATTTGTATAACCAACATGCCTTATTGCTTCCACTGGCCCTGAACACAATTACATTCAAGAACTGACAGGCTTTAGGAGGAAAATCACTTATATTGTATTTAAATAAATGTTATAAATGCATTTTCATAAGTGGCTTCATTAGAAGGATATATCAACAGTTAAGACTACCAGAGATACAAATAATAACAGCCACATCCATATCTCTGCCCAGAGTCACAGCTGATGCCACATAGAAAAAGATGAAAGGCACATTTGAAGGGCACATTTCCAAGAGGGGAACTTCTCCCTCCTCAGCACTCAACAAAGTTTAAGTGATGCAAGCCAGGTCAGGTCTGAAATTGGCCTGAAATAATGTTTTCAAAATCTCCAGAAAGCCAT
>JAOYMU010000252.1:61001634-61014344 GCA_025802295.1 Psammodynastes pulverulentus | reverse complement strand
CGTCACGTGACGCGGACTCGGAAAAGGTGCCGGAACGCAGTACCGCTGAGTTCCGGCCGAAAAAAAGCCCTGATCACACACAATATCATCTGAGGAAGACAGGTACTTCAAAAATGTGAAAAGTAAATAAATTTGTTTAAAAAACATTTAGGTTCCATGCAGAATGCTTCTACACTTGCATTCTGGAATAATTTCAGAAATATTTCACATGTTCCATCTGGCTGTGTGAGAAACTATCTCTCAGGTGTTTTACTAGAACAGAATACAAATTTGTAACTGCCACTGAAAGTCAGAAATGAAATATTGTAGTTCCTTCTGTTTGTTAAATTCTTGCATTATCACAGCTTTTCAAATCCATAAACATTCTGAGACTGAATGGAGATGAAGAGTAAAGGAAATAACTCATCCATAGAGGTTATGATTGCAGCTGCTATTTTTATATTCTGTAAAATGTATATTCATCCAAATGTATGAATGTAATGTGCAGATTAAGAAATGGAACAGCTTAAGCATTGCAGTTTGGTACCAATAAGCCACTTGTGATATCCAGGAGTGAATTATGACATTTATATACTACTAAACTCTTATTGTTATGACCTTTTATTCAGCAAAATGGTGCATCATAGGGCAATGATTTTGAACCAAGTTAGTTCAAACTTACAGATACAAAATATGTTCTAAGGACCCATGGTTTCCAAGGGAATAAAATTTGAGGAGTTGTAGCTGTTTAGTGAAATTGACTGCTGTTGCACTGCTTGGCTGCTGTTGTGGTCATGTTATCTTCCTTTCCAATGCTCCATGATAGTTCCTTAGTCAGTTTTGCTCCCTCCTCCACCCAGCAGCAGCAACATACCTTCATTCAGGGAAGGGAAGGGAAGATTTGCAATTCCGCTTACTAGATTCCTACAAAGAAATGCAATGGGGAAGCTGGCAGGAAGTCAGAAGTCACTCCTGCTCCCAAGGAGAATATTTATATTATTTAGTTCAATCCTCAGAAACAAACTTCTACATAGACTAAGAGTCTAAAAGTGGTATAGCTAGTTCCTGGGGTGGACCGAATGAGTCCTATCTTCTTGCATTTGGAGCAAATATAGAGAACTCAAAAGCATTAAAAATGATTAAGGTTCGGCCCAAATTCAAATCATATTACCATTGCCCCAGGCAAAAGTTACCCCCCAAAAAAGTACTGCTAATAGATGATCCCTATAGCTTACATTCCTCTTTCTCACAGATTGACACCTGGAATTCTTGTTTTGCTTCTGACTAAGTGTTAGAAAAACATTTTCCTAATAGTAAGATGAATAGAATCAATTATCAAGAGATATGGTGTGCTTATTTTGCTAGTGACATTCAAGCAGATGTTGGACAAGCGTCTGTTCGGCATGCTTTAATTTAAATTCTTGCACTGAGCATAGGGTTGGACGTGATATTGCCTTTCAAATATATGATTGTATGATCTAATTTATCAGAGGGTTTGTCTCTTGCATTTCTAATTATGCTAATCATCTAATAACCATTGCCACATTTCACTATCACCATATGTGCAGTGAACTAAACAAAGAAAGAGATATTGTTCCAAAGCTTCAGACATTATCAAGATTTGTCAGGAATTTATAGCATTCCATTATAATTGTCTGAAACAGGGTATTTTAGAGCTGGCCATGCTATTAGGCAAGCTGAGTCAGTAGTGTTAGTGAAGTAAGAGTAAATGCTACAGAAAAACTACTATATCTGGCCATCCTCGAGTAGCTGGTCTCACTATGGTTGAAATAATCTTCAGCTATAGTTTTGATTGACTCCTCTGAAGGCAATGAAATGGGTTCAAATGTATTTCAAAAAAAATAATTATCTCGCTCTGGTGTACACCATTTTAAGAGTGAGTTTTTTCAAGACTCTCTTCACATTTTTTTTAAACTCTTGTATTCATTTGTGGAAATTGCATAATTTTTCTCTGTGTAAAAATTTCATGATTGATTTATTTTAATAAGACTGTTGTTTTCCTGGCTTGGGCTAATAATCTACACAACCATAACAAGAAAACTGTGATGTGAAGATGGCTTCAAAGTAGAGCATAATGTTTTCCCTCAATATCCCATACTTTTTGATTAAAGCAACAACAGTGTAAACACTGCTTATCCCTGCTAACCAGCAAGGTGGAAATTTGAAATTTGAATTTGATAGTGGCAACACTATCATTGTAAAAATGAACAGCATTTACCTGATCATCAATATTCTTGTCGTTACAATATTTTCTAGTTGTAATCATTTATGAAGCATCCTGACAATTTTAAGGATCTGCGCTATATTTTTTTCTTTTCTTTTTTTCATCATGATTGTTTTGGTGATTTACTATACACTGTCCATGGAATGTGGTGGGAGGTGTTATCATTAAATTAAATTAAATTAAATTAAATTAAATTAAATTAAATTAATCAATACATGCCACAGTCTCTAGTAAGAAATAAATTCTGCATTTAAAGTGAGTTTCATGAGCCCTAAGAAAGGCAAAGAAATATTAATTCCCCTCCATCTTCTTTTTCTTACAACCTGCCCAAATCCATCTCAAAAGCCATGATTGCTGTTGGCAATTAAAACATAGCTATTGATGAAGCAGCCTAATAATACAAAGTAGGATAAATATGGATCCAAATATGACATCTACTCTTCCTCCTAAACGGATCAGAATTCTGCAGGTATCGTTCTTCTGGTAGGCATATTTTAGCTTTATTTGATGTAAGTGGACTAATTTGTATGAGTTTTTCACAATAGCTGTATTTTCTACTTTTGAAATTGTGGGCTGATCTTTGTAGAGCTGTCAATGAAAGTATGTGAAAGAATCCTCTATTTGCACTCAGCCTTCAAGACTCATAAGGGGCAAAGGTCTGTGATCACAGTTTGATAGAGACATACCAGTTAGCAGATTAAACAGTAAAATGCATTATAGTTATTTAAGTTATAATTATAATATAATTATGTATTATAGCTATATATTATATATAATGATATATTATAACTATAATTAAATTCTAAGCCATAATGTATTGCTCCAAATTTGCACATACATAAATTACAACTTGCAAGATTTGCAGATGACAAAAATATTGTTATACCAAATGTTCGTATTGTTTTGCACTTAGTTATGCAGAAGTCCCTCACCTCCAGAGAGGAAATTTTTCTCCACGATTTGTATTTGAATATGTACAGATCAAGTAGTGATTCCATCCAAATGTTGGGAACAATGTCACCAACTTTGCTGAAGCAAGTTAAGTTCAAATGTCATTCTTCAGATATTTTGACCAAAGGGGATTTCTTGATGTCATTTCAAATTTCATTTGGGTTACAATACAGTAACCCAACAGTATAAAGAAGATCTTTTGTTGCCAAGGTAGCCTTTAATAAGAAATTCTGCCCTTCTAAAATTATTTTATTTGGTCTCAGAGTTTTGCCATGAATGGATGGATGCCCAAGATTTACCTTTAAAAGCAGGTGAGAGATAGTGGCAAAAAATCTTCTAGTACCCACCAAATAATTATGTAATCAAAGCAATTGCACTGACTCAACTTAAGATAGAGCAATGCTGGCAGTAGACACTCAATACTTTCACCTCATCTTTAACTGCTTCCACAGCACTTCTCAGGGCCTTAAATCAGCTCAGTATCGGAAGTAATTATAGGAAGTAAGATGTTTTCCCTGAAATGGCTCTCCAATCCTAGGTCACATTAAAACTGAACTTGAAAAATGTACTTTTTAAAAGCCTGTATGCAGGCAAATAGTTCACTGAGATCACTTTAACCTATCTGTTTTATTTAGATGCTGCCTGCCTTCTATCTTGTCAAATGAGAAGGGAAATTGGAAAAAGCTTCATGCTGACCGACAGGGTCCATAAATTATTACTGTCATTTTCTCCTTCTGTGCCAAAAGAGTTCTTTTTCACATTTGAGAGCAGGTTTAAGCCGAATAGATTTAAGCAGTTTATATGTAGTTTTGAAACATACAAAGGTACCACTGAGCTTCATGGCTCTTCTGAAACATTTAGCGCATTCACAAGTAAACATGCAGATGGTACTTACAGTAAGATTATTAGGTATTGTGGGTACAATATATATCATTGTATGGAAATTGCTCATTCAAACATGAATCCCATTTTAAATTTCAAAAGAAATTAAAGAATGGGGCTGACACTCAAGAAAAACTTAATCTTAGAGTAAAAAACTCACAAATAAAAAGTGAGATGTGCTGCAGTTCTTTCTTATTTTCTTCATTTATATTTGATATTTTGTGTATTTCCATTGATTAAAGTCTATCAAGACAAACAACTCTTGCATTGCTCCACATGTATAAATATGGGATACAAATATCCTGATGAGGATTTGCAACTCTCCATTTTCTCCTCGCATTTTTCATTTGGCAATTAAATACTGGCTTGGTCTTACCTGTTGAGAAATAGCAAAGAAATAGATAAGATCCTGGAGTTATAAATGGATTTTGGAAAGCAATCTTGCATTGTCTGGTAGATGATAGACAACCTAGCCCCCATCTCTTGTCCATCTTGAATTTCCAATTTCCAGATGCCTGACTCATTTCCAGGCTGTTGAAATGTTATCACTGATAAAACTTCTGCCTGTTCAGCATTTCGTAGGTCTTAGAGGTGAGTCAGGTAACAAAGAACCAGTTAAGCAAGGCTTGAGTGAGCTCAGGACAGTGTCTGAAAATGAATGCCGTGACTACCCTTCATGCGTACAAGCAGTAAATTTGATTTTGATTCATTTGATTCATTTCCATCGATTCCACAAGGACAATTTGCAACTGAAATTTGTTTTATAGTAAAAGATTGCACTAGCATAAAAGAATAATTAAAAATCTACAAGATTGTTTACAATTAGATTCATCATATTCCTGCCACTATACAAACCCATGCTTATCCTAAGTGAGAGTTTGCATAGATTTGTTATTGTTGTGTTTAATCACTAAGTTGTGTCATGAACCATAGCACACACACCCCTCATTGTTTTCCACTATCTCCTAGAGTTTACCTAGATTCATGTTCATTATGTCGATGATGCTATCTAAGCATAATATCCTCTGCTGTCTCCTTCTTCTTTTGCCTTCAATCTTTCCCACCTTTTCAGATGAGTTTTTTCTTCTCATTTGGTGGCCGAAGTGTTTAAGCTTCAGCTTCAGTATCTGTCCTTCCAAAGAACAGTCAGGGTTGATTTCATTTAGGATTGACTGATTTCATCTCCTTGCAGTCCAAGGGACTCTCAAGGGTCTTCTCCAACACCAGTTCGTACAGATGGAATTGAAATATATAGCTCCAGGACAAAGGAAAATGTTGTATTAAGCTTAAAAATTAGGTAATAAATTCCATTTGTTTGCATCATTGTGCATGCAATTATGGAATAAAGAGGAAAAGATGGCCAATGATAGTTGAATCCACACTGATGAATAAATAACATATTGTAACAATTTGGGTACATTGGGGGGGGGGATCCCACTATTCTCTGCATTTTGCCAACCCCAGAAATAATGTGTCAGAGTTTCATTTAAAAGTCCCTTAATTTTAGACATACAGTACTCACTTATAATTAACTATAGTGGTCTGGGAATGTAAATTAGCTATGATGCCCAGAGAATGTTTAGTTCAAATAGGATGAATAATATCTCAGTTTTATTTCCATATAGCCAGAGCTCCAGATGACCTTCCCCAATTAAGCATTATATTCTGTGTCTGTTGTGTTTTAATTCCATAATCTCTAGATCATGCCAGTTGATGTCCTACACATCTGGAGAGAATCAGGTTACCAAGAGCTCTTGTAGCCCATAATAATCTACAATTAATTGCCTAAGAAATCATGGCTCTTTTATCCACTTCCTCAATGATCAATATGCATGAAAGAGCCTTTATGACTGTTTCACCAACTCTAATCTTGGCAGAGCTGTTTCAGATACTAAGGTTACCTTCTCCTCCAAATTTTTTCTGTAGCTGATTTTAATAACATTACCTACAAGTAAAAATGTAACATTCTATGTCATGATCAGGGTTTCGGTTTTTTTGTTTTGTTTGGTTGTTTTGGGTTTTGGGGGGGGTTGGGGGGGATTATCAGGAAAAAACACTTTTTAATTATTTTTTCCTTTATTCCCCTTGAACAGCTGGCAAATTGAAGTCTTGGGCGCAACTTGTTGAGGGCACAAGAGGGTGATGCTGGAGTTTGCTGACTATAAAGAATGGTGCTTAATCAACTCCAGATGGCTACATATATTGTCATAATCTTGTATGCTAAAAATGTTCAGGACAATGAAATCACTTTGTATTTCACTCAGTTTCTTACACTCTTAGCAAAGCAAATGAATTCTAAAAAAAACTTTTTAAAAAAATCAGCTTTATTTCTAAATACAACATTAATTGCATGTGCCCATTCTGCACTGTTGTATTTTATCAAATAGCAGCTGATCATATTATTTTCCATTTAGTTTTACAGTATATAACTTCAAATATGTTCATATGTTTGTGGGAGAATTCTAATGCAGCAATTCTCCACTCACATCTTATAGAAAATCTAGTGATCTTAAACTTTTTGTTTCCTTTTTTTTACTGTTCATCTACATTGGTAAGTTTCCCAGTGCAAATATTTGTAGTTAAAAGGGGGAGTTCTCCCACTGAAAGCACTTTGTATTTGTTGAAATAAAAAAACATCAATTATATAAAGTTAATTTTGCTTGCTTCTTAAAGATCATATTATAGCCACAATTACTTGGTACATATGGATGGTATTTTAAAAGGCTATCTAGACATTTATATACACAGCTATTATTGCTTCAGTTATTTGGTGTAGTTTATATTACACAACACAACTTTGAGAACAATTACCACAAAAATCCATAATCTATCTATAATTTGACAGGCTTCTTTCTAATCACACAGTGTTAGGCTTTCTTTAAAAATCCCACCAAATAAGACAAAGATTTATGTTTCCCCTGAACAGTGTTCCCTGACACAAAAACAACTGTCTGAAATTTGAAAAGATTTATCTTGTAAATATAATCATATTCAGCTTTTTTTTTTCAAATTTAAACTTTAAAAAGTCAAAATCAATGAAACCTAGCATCAAAAACCTTACAGCAATATGACAGATGTTGTGGAGTGGTGATAGATTTAATTAATTTGTGATATTCCCATGAGCCCCTAGGTAAAATATAAACATCTGGATTCCTGAAGTTGCACAGATCTTTGTTCTGTGTCAAAACTTAAATGAAAATTATTTGAACAATTTTTTAGAGCAAAGGTTTTATTCTCTTTTTTTCCCTTCCATTCAGTCATGTCCGGTTCTTGGAGACTGCCTGGGCAAACCTCTGCAGTTTTCTTGGTAAAGTTTTGAAGAAGTGGTTTGCCATTGCCTCCTTCCTAGGGCTGAGGGAAAATGACTGGCCGAAGGTAACTCAGCTGGTTTTGTCTTAAAACAGGACAAAACTCACAATCTCCCAGTTTCTAGTCTGATACCTTAGCCACTATACCAAATTGACTCTCTTCTACTAGTAAGACTCATTTATATTCCCAGGATATGTAAGCAGGCAGGGATAATAAAACTTGATATGAAAAAGGTAACAGTATATTTTAGGATTAGAATTGTAAAGCTGCATTATGTTAATGTAGATATATCATACTTAGCAACAAACTGCTACATACTATCTCCAATTGCAAATTATGGACAGGGGCAAAGGCTTATTCTGACAGAGAAGTCTTTCTGCAAGTAGGTATTCTCTCTCCACCCACCTCTGACCCCCGGCTCTCCCTATATATAAATATATAAAACAGTTTGTGATGTACATGCTGCCTCCAGTTATTTAGCAATCTATTTTTGTGTCAGGTACTTTGCTATAGGATCTGCACTAGTTGTAGCTTCTGAATATTCTTCAAGGATAGCCCCATGTTGAGCCCACTGTAATAGTCCAGATGTGAGATGACCAAAGTTAAATGACTTGAACACAGGTACACCTGATCCAAGAAAGTATGTATGTATGTATGCATGTATGTACGCATATACGTATGTGTATGTATATATATGGTTTTGAAGAGAAAATAAAAATAACCAAAAACTAATGCAGAATAAAGTAAATAAAGAAAAAGAAAGATGAAGACAAAAGTACAGAAAGGATAAAAAGAAATAAAAACAACGAGCTTCCTATTTCCTTTGCAGTCAGAGCTGAAGAAGCTTCTTGAATGAGAAGCAAAACATCTTCAAAGAAAAACAAGAAAGTCCAGTTGCCTCTTGAAAAAAAGCACCTTTGGGACAATCATGACCAGGATGACTGAGAATCTCCATAGACATTCTTATTCTATGGTTACAAAAACACTTCACATTTTTCTATTTTTTTTTTTAATCATCAAAATCATAAGCCATCAGTTATTTTTTTTCTTCTCTTTTTTCATGCAAAAAGTCTATAACAGGTTTCCAATCAGCCATAAATTTAGATGTTGTTTTTAATCAACAATGCCAGGTTAAACCTGTCTAAAAATCCCATCATCTTCATCAACCATTCCTCTGTTGTGGGTAATGTTGATCCTTTTCATATAGATGCTCTTTGAGGAGGTTTTTTGCAACGAAGCAGGAAGTTCAAGCTTTTGCTCCATTCTACTAACTAGGATGCTTCTTTTAAAGAAAAATAAATCTTTATATTTTCGTGAACTGCTGAGTTCTGAGGAGCATGATGCAAAAGTGTTGGTATTAAGATTTAAAATATGCTCCGCTTTCACTGAAATATTTGTAGAGTTTCTAGCTTGCTCTTTTTTAAGAAGTTTAAGCATGGTGCTCATCTCCTTTTCTTGGCCAAGGGAGCCAAGCATTGTCCAAAAACATTTTCCATGACCAGCATGGCTATACACCAAAGGCACAAGGAACACTGTTATCTCCTCCCTCCCCGAAGTAGTACCTATTAATCTTCTTGTATATGCATACTTTTGAACTGCTAGGTGGGTACGAGCTGGGGCAGGAATGGGAGCTCACCCTATTGTGCAGTGTTCTGGTCTTAAAGCTGGGCTGTCAGCTTTCCAGCTGACAAGCTCAGTATCTTTAACAGCTGACCCAATTCAATATATTCCACTATAATTCAGTTTTCATAAAGCCATGGAAATCACCTATATTCTGTTCACATCTTAAATGCTTTCTCAATGACCAATTCAGCCAAAGCAATTCAAGATGGAATTGTAAATACAGGAAACAGAAGCTAAGTTGTTGTATACCTCAACATAATGTTTAGGGCATTTCGCCACTGAGCAGAAGTTGTATCCATCCATCTGGAATGGACATAGATGAGTATGCTGCCTTGCCGTATTTACTGCTTCTGTTTCAAATCACCACAATCACCTGATTTCCCTCCAAGGATAAACAGATGTTAGATATCCTGAAGATGCCTTCCAACAACATTGGAGTAAATTTAACACTGATACAGCTGCAAATGTATGTAAGGGTCTCTCTTCATCAGCTGAGGACAAGATAAAAGCAATGTCCTAGGGACATGACAGGAAAAGATATTGCTAGACTATGTTTGTCTGTAATTAGATGCAAATGTGGAAAGACTTATATGCAGGAACTTTAATCCATTCACATCTGGAAGACCACAGACTACCTAAAGTCATTTTGGTTATTCAAGTTTTCATTTGCTTAGCTTACAGAGTCCCTTCTCTCCTAAACTCTGAGGACTTTACACACCCTGGCCTTGCCCTGCTGTAGCGCTTTAGTGTAACTGCTTGTTGTTACATGTCTTCTAATGGAATACCTTTGCCTGACCCCTTCCTGCATCTCCAGCACCTGAAGTAGATAAAAATCCCACTGCCTGTGAACAAATGCTGATAAAATAAATCAGATAGCCACCTCCTAGATCTACAGTGTGCAATGCATTACTAGGGAAATCAGCCGTTGTCCCTTTGAGCTAAATCAATCTCCCAGGCAATAAATGGCATTGTTTAAAAAATAATAAAAGGGGAAAAGAAAATGGAAAACATTCCTTTGATGATTTTAAATAGCCGTAAGTAAGACATAAAAACATAGGCAATATCCAATATCCCATAGAAAAAGCATAAAGGACATTCTAAGATTCCCAGCAGACACAAGATGATAAATCTATTATGCATTCATTCATTCAAAGCATTTATATAGCTGTCCATCTTCTAACCAACTCTGCACAGCTCCCAATTAAAAAGGGTGTTAGGAACACAAAAGGCAATTTTGATGCAAAGAAGGTCTGGTCTCCAGAAAATACACTCACCTTGTATACAGAATATAAATATCAGAAACCATAAAACATTTAACTAGCAGAATAACTATAGAATAGATGAGCCTTGGATCAAATGTTATCTCTGTCCGATACCTGGAAAATCCTGCTTCTTACAAATTCCAGCTTTCAGCTCACTTTTGAACCTGAAAGATAAAACTCATTTGTTTTCTAGTCTGTTATCCTGCAACTTGGCTAGATTTTTAAAAAGGAGGAAAGTTTTGCCTTTATGGAAAGGGAGGGGAGGAAGGGAGTCTGTTTGTTGCATACAGTAACTATATAATTATATATTGATTGATTAGCCTACAAGCCATATCAACGTACAGGTTCAAACACATATTACCAATAAAATTCCAAACGAACAGTTTAAAATGAGAGTAGGGTAAAATACAATAGTTATAGGATAAAATGCAACAATTTAATACATAAATATGTAAAACAAGCAGCATACCCGTGCTTTGCTACAAAATTATGTGATCAGGCAAGTTTTTGGGGAGGGAAATAAGGAAAAAAATCTGCCTCTGCCTACCAGCATCCATCGGTATTCATCTGGCTAGCATCATGTCAAGATGTGAGAGAGTGGGGGCCTGTTTGGAAAGTGAAAGAGTATTTGCTGTGTGAGCAAGAAGGAGACAGCAAGGAGCCTCGGCATGGCTTAACTCAACTGCAGTTTCAGATGGGGAGCAGGAGTAGAGTTCCTTAGCATCAGAGCTTGTTAACAATAATATAGAAAATACTAATGTTCTGATGGTCATTTTGAAAAATCCTTTCTTAGCTAGCACCTAGAAGCCAAGAGGAACATACGTGCCAAATTTCCAGTTTCTAGGCTATACGGTTCCAGAGATTTTGTGATAATGGGTGAGTGGTATTTTGCTTATATATAAATAGATTGAATAAAATGACAAAAATTATATTTCTGTATCACCCCTGCAATCTACCCAATCAGGCCCACATATGCCGATCTCAGTTGGACCATTTTGGTCAGAAATTGTGCTGTATTAAATGTCATTTTCATATTCTGGCCACACATGAGGTATGTTGTTTAATATCGGCCTCCCACTGGACCATACATTTAATATGTGGATCAAGGTATTGATCTCTTACCCCCTTATACAAACAGCAATCGAATAATATATGAGTCAGATCTTCTACCTCTTCTGCTCCACAGATACATATATGTTCACTGTATGGGAAAGAATGGAATCTCCCAAATCTAACCAAGCTGTTCGAATCTCCCTGAGATGTTTTGGCAATTATGATTTTAAATAGTTCTCCATTTGCTCAACCATTTCAGGCTACCAGCCTTACTAAAGTGTGGCTATGTCATTTTGAGCTTCTATATCCATGATTCTTTGGGCAACTCTTTTTCTCCAGTTACACAGAGGGCAGGGAGACCACAGCTCTTTATATAATTTGTCAATTTAGTAATCCAGAGGGATTGTGATTGCAATTTTATCTGCTGCAGCAGACATAGCTTAAGGAGTCTATCCGCCTCCATTTCATTAATTTTGAGCCAGTAGTTGTAAGCTCTGGTTTTAGGCAGTGTGTGGATTCCCAGTTCCGCTCTGACTGCTGCAGCAGATGTCTTCAGGTCCACACCCAAGATATATCTTAGGTGCTGAGACTGTGCTTGCTCTAAAGCTGTAATGGGGTGTATGCAGGTGGGATCTAGGCAGATCTGCCCGGATCGTGTGATCTGGTTGTCAACTGACCTCTCCGTTCAATGGAGAGGAACAGGAAGCAAAAAAGTTACACCCATCCTGATTTTTACCTGGGCCTTTTCCTCTAAAGCTGCTTGTTACTGAAAGCCCCAGCTGGGGGCTGGGAAGCAGCACATGTGCATTTGACCATGCGCACACACGATCCTGAACTGGTAGCTGTGCTGGTTACATCCCATTGCTGGGTGTATGTTGCATATGGTAGTTGCTCAAACACTTGATCTCTTGCTTGAGACTGAGAGAAATCTATATCCCCTGTATGGGAAATCTTGTAAATGCTCTGGGTGGCATTAAAATCTTTAAGGACTACACCAGACTGACTTTCTTTAGGTTTTAGTGTCTATATTCCTTCTCTTTTATTACTGTTTTCAGTAAATAATGAAAACTTATTCAAGCCTCCCTATCAATATTTTATGTGCTTAGCATAAAGCACATTTGATATAGCATAAATTAGCTATATCAAATACACTTTACTATAAGTTGTATTTTTACTGAGAAAATGGGCAGAGATAGCATGAAATAGTCAAATGAAAGGTGTTGAGGACAGAAAATATAAGAAATACTGCATAACACTGCAATGGGCAATACTTCAATTTGTTGCTTTAGCCAAGTCTTCTTCCACCATCTATTCTATTCTATTCTATTCTATTCAGCGGTGAAATCCGGCTGACGTCGCCACCGGCTCCATGACGCGCGCGCGCATGTGCGGCCGAGCCGAGCTCC
>JAOYMU010000252.1:60898250-60921345 GCA_025802295.1 Psammodynastes pulverulentus | reverse complement strand
GACATCCGGGTTTTTTTGCATTTTTTTCTTGTAACTGCGCATGCGCACTAGGCTTTGTGAAATGGCGCGGCGCCCTTCCGATGGTGCCGCGGCTCCCCAGGGAGCCGCGGCGCACAGATTGGGAACCACTGGGCTAGAAACAACACACACAGGCACACCAGAATGTTTCCTTCCTGCCTTCCTGACAGGATTAACTCTGTAAAGTGGGAAAAACAAAAGGCTGTTTCTTCCAACAGCGGGTTCGCCGAACCACTCAGAAAGTTAGCTAACAATTTGCTTGAACTGGTGCAAACCAGATGAATCCCACTACTCGTGCCAGCTTCTAGAAATTTTCTAGTATTTTTGACTTGGCTTGGTCTTGGATGCTCATGGTTTCCTAGTTGAAACTATAGCTAAATCTGTCTATATGTTGTGAACTTAAAGAATTTTCTTCATGTCTTCTGACTGCTAGTTGATGTTCATGGATGTGTTCAGCTAGTCTTCTGCTTGTTTGTCCTACGTAGTTGGACAATCTTTACACTGTATGTTGCAATCTTTACACTGTATGTTGTAGATGATTCCTGTTTTTGATGGGGGGTGGCTACTTGATCTTTTGGTTTATTTAGGATATTTTGTAGGGCTTTAGTTGGTTTGTGTGCTACATTGATGCAATGTAAAAAATTTAAAAATTAAAAATCAATTCTTGTCACAATATATATCTATATGGTGTAAAACACTCAACTAAAACCCACCTCAGTATTAAATCTTATCAGCATGAAGGGACATGATAGGTTGTCATTTGCTTGTTTACTTGCTTGTTTGATGTTTTTGTATACTGCTTTCTGTTATGATAAATCTGAGCATCTGACCAAAATAAAGATATGGCAAAAAAGAAAGTATATGACACCTCAGCAATCCCATTCACATAAACCCCTCTCAATTAATGCCTTCCTAATGTGATATCTATCTCTAATGTGATATTTGTTCATACTGTAGATGATCATCAAGATCTCCTAGGAAACTTTTCTGTTCTAATTTAATCACTAGAAGAATGGTTGGATCCTCGGTGGCAGTGGTTAGAGTGCCACTTCTGCAGGCCACTTCTGCTGACTATCTGCTGCCTGCAATTTGGTAGTTCAAATCTCACCAGGCTCAAGGTTGACTCAGCCTTCCATCTTTCTGAGATGGATGAAATGAGGACCCAGATTGTTGGGGGCAATATGCTGACTTTGTAAACCACTTAGAGTGTAAAACACTATAAAGCAGTATATAAGTCTAAGTGCTATTGCTATTAATATTATATTCCACTGTAATTCACCTCTATATTAAACTTGACAATATTCATGATTATCTTCCAGATTCATCTCTGTAACATAGGCCTCCAGCCTTCGTGGAAAATCAGAAAATATGTATCCTTTACTGACTGAATTGAGAATAGATGCCAACTCAAAGATCAGTATTTTTCTGATGTGAAAGACAATTTTCCATCTATGAAGTAGTAAGAACTTATCAAGTGTGGATAAGATATTTCAAGATTCCTAGTTGTTTTTTCTTTGAATTCCCATGTCTTTCAATTGAAAAAAATGAAATTGTACTCTAGAAACAATCAAATCATATAAGCCACTAGCCAAGATGTCACAACATGGTTTTTTTCATCATTTGTATCATTGATTGACTGTCTCTCTACAGCTGTTAAGATTGTCCTCTTAACTTTGAAAAAGAAGAAAAATAATAGCCAATGCATGAAATCCACCAGATAGTTAGCAGTTTCTGTTGTTTTTATACTTAAACAGAGTTTATGTTTCAATGTAACGAAGAAGTGTGGAGAGAATATTTTTTTTCAATCCTAAACATGTTTAATTAAAAGACAGTAATTATTGTAGGGCTGAATTTGAGCAGACTATACAGTTGCAGCAATTATCTATAATTATACAGCTCCAATCACAGAATAATAGAGGTTTTGATGTCACTAAGCACAATAAGGGTAATTACCCTTTCCATTATTCTGATGGGCACATAATTAACGTTTCCCCCTCCAAAAATATTCATGGAGCTATAATAATCACACTTTAATTAAAGTGTGGTTGTGAATGAACAAGGTAAGTTTTGGATGCCAGGCATAACATCCGATGGAATACCAGGATCCACTTGAAGAACTGACGTGGCCATATGGCTATAGATAATCTGTCATTACCTAGAGCCATTGGGCTTTTCAGAAGTTTCTGATAACTACTTTAGTCATCTTTACACTACTTTTTCAGGAAGGACCAGTAATCCCATCCATGGATATCTCCCAACCAGGGCATGCTGCCCTTCCATCGTTTGCTGAATTAGGCAATAAACCTATGGCTACTTATTCATCTCACCCAATCTTAAGAAATTCATATCAAGAAATTCAGAAAGGCAGCCAGCCCATTATATCTGGCTGACTCCTATTACCTAAATCCTGCCTAATTAATCTAACTTTGCAGCTAAGAGCAAACCATTCTACTAAAATGAGATAATCTCTATCTTAATCAGACCGCCAAATGACTTTGGTTTCTCTTGTCAACCTTACTAATGCAGAATGGTAGTTCAGGATTAATTACTTGATTAATGGGGAAGGGAGTTGATGACTTTGTTGACCAATTCCATTTTTCTTAGCAACTTTTAAAGTCAATAGAAAAACCCTGGTGTTTCAGTAGTTTTAGAATACAGTATTGCAGGCAAACTCTGCCCACAGCCTGGAGTTCGATCCTGATGGAACACAAGGTTAACTCAGCCTCCCATCCTTCCAAGGTCAGTAAAATGAGGACCTACCGGTAGATTGTTAGGAACAATATGCTGACATTGTAAACCACCCAGAAAGTGCTGTAAAGCACTTTGAGGCAGTGTGTAAGTCTAAGTGCTATTGCTCATTCATGCCTTGGTCATTTCCAGGTTGGACAGTTGTAATGCACTCTACATGGGACTGCCCTTGGAGACCATCCAGAAAGTTCAGACAGTTCAGATCAACACAGAATTTTATGCAATATAGGGCACTTCTTTGGTTTGCCCATTGTTACACCATTGCTACATCAGCTGCACTGGCTCCCAGTTTCCTTCTGGGTGCAACTTAACTTGCTGCTTATTACCTTTAAAGCTCTACATGGAACATTGCTAGGTCATCCACAGGACCACCTCTCCCTGCAGATGTTGACCCATCCACTAGTTTGGATAGAGTGGATATACTGAAAGTGCTTTCCTTTAAATGTTGCCATTTATAGGGGCAGGAAAGGTACCCTTCTCATAGAGGCCTCTGTCGTGTGGAGCTCCAGCAGGCTCCTGCCCTCTTAACTTTCTAGAAAGCCATTAAGACTTGGCTTTTCTCTAAGGCATTGGAAAAGCAAAGTTGGAGCCTGCAGCATTGTGTAATTGAATGGATGTAGTTGGGGGCAGGTTTTTTTCTGGTGTGTTGGATTTTTTTTTTTTACTGTTGAGTTTTTACCTTTGCTATTTGCTAACCAGAGTTATATCTCATGAGATGGGCAGCTTTATAAATATTTAAAAATATTTGTTGCTGTTGCATGCCAACACCCAAATCCAAAGGGAACGAGACATGAAGTTATCTTAAAGCATGGATGGCTGCCCATGCAGCCTTTTGAACCTCTTAAATGTTTCATTTAGTTTGGCTAAAAGTGGCTTTACTTCCACTCACAAAATCTCATATAGCTTCATAGCTCAGCAATTAAAGTCAGTGTAACAACTGAAAGGCCAGGGTCTCACCCCAAGAGTATACTCACATCAATGAATACAAACCCACAAGCAGCATCATAAATATTTCATAATATCCAATTTATTAGGTTTAGTATGATTGAAACTCTATGCACAGTTATGTGGGAGAAACTGTCAATGAAATTATTGATGTTTGCTTGTTGGTGCACAGATCCACCTTGTGAACCATAACAGGTGTCAATAAGATATTCTCAGTTAGCAGAAATGCAACCTTGCTTATTAAGTAGAAAATCAGTTTTTTTTAAAGTGGGATAGCATCTAAAATACCAGGGAAAATAGAAGGCTTATGAAGGTCTTATCAGGGAAAACAAAATCTGGCTTCTCTTTATTACCCCCCTCTCCCCACCACCACCACATAGGCTTACTCGTTCTATACCAATCCAATACAAACTATAGTAAAAACAGAAAATAGTATATTCATTTAAATCAACAAAGTTCTTTCAATTATCTAGATCAGTGTTCCTCAACCTTGGCAACATTAAGAGCTGTGGACTTCAACTCCTAGAATTCCTCAACCAGTCTGCTGATTTGGGAATTCTGGGAGTTGAAACCCATACCTCTTAAAGTTATCAAGCTGGAGAAACACTGATCTAAATACTTTACAAAAGGCCCTCAGAATCGCATCTCTGAAAAACATACTTCCCTTCTTTTCTATCCATGTGAAGTAATCTAATTTATATAGTGTCTTCAGCTTAAACATGGCTTCTTCATTGGTTTTCTTGCAAGGACAGAAATGCATGAACAAAGATCGGGTGAAGGAGGAGAACTGAAGGGATTTATTTGAATTTTGCTACAAAAGCAAAAGCTAATAATTGCTCTGGAATGCCCATACTAGTTTTCCAACAGTTTTCCAAAATGTGACCTTTTGCAGAAACCATCAAAAGAACTTCTGTTTCCATCCTAAAAGTTGCTGCTGTGCACACAATAGATTCAAATTCAAAGTAAACCGATCCAAACTTGATCGTAGGAAATATAACTTCAGTGATAGAGTTGTAATGCCTGGAATGCACTACCTGACTCTGTAGTCTCTTCCCCAAACCCCAAAACTTTAACCTTAGATTGTCTACTGTTGACCTCACCCCAACCCCATTTCTAAGAAGTCTGTAAGGGGCGTGCATAAGCGCACCAATGTGCCTACCATTCCTGTCCTAATGGTTTTTTTACACATACTCACTTATACTTAGGTTTATATGTTATGTTCATACTTATACTTGTTTTTCTCATATATGCATGACAAATAAAATAAATAAAATAAATGTTTTAAATCAGGGGTGTCAAACTCAAGGCCCGGGGTGCTTAGATCTGGCCCCTGGGGCTGCCCTAGAAAAAGCAAAGGACCAGGCTGCAGTGCCTCTGCCAGTGAAAACAGAGCTCATTTTTGCTGGCAGAGCATGGCAGGAGGCTGTCACAGCCAAAAACAGAGCTCAGGAGCCCATTTTCGCTGGCAGAGCATGGCAGCAGGCTGTCACAGCCAAAAACAGAGCTCAGGAGCCCATTTTTGCTGGCAGTGTGGTCAGGCCATCACAGGTGTCCCCGACACTAGTGACGTCAAGCTGGCCATGCCCACCCTGGCCACACTCACCCGGCCCCCTCCCCCCAAGATGAAACACAACCCTGATGCGGCCCTCAATGAAATCAAATTTGACACCCCTGTTTTAGATGCCTCTCTAAACTGATGTCAGGATTATCATGAGAAGGTACACAAGTTCATCTTTCACTGCTTTTGAGCCAGGGCATTCATGAATGTTTGCAATGAAACAAGCACTGAAATTGGATGCTATATTGTGGGATTCTTTGGTAGAAATGTTCTTACCAAGTGGCCTAAACCTCTATCCTGTTATCCAAACGTTATTCCACTACAACACTTCTCAAGGGAAACATAAGGAGCAGACCAAATTTTCACTAGGGCTGGCTTTCACTTTCTGAGCCACTCATTCATGGTTTTTCTAATGCCTTCTCCAAGTTCTGACATGAGATTGCTTCTACTTTATTACACTGGTTATTGGTCGAGTGCTTTTCTCAGAGAATAGGTGATTGTTTTTCCCTTTCCTGTAGACTTTCTTGATAGCATTACAGCACGTTTGTGAATTACCACTCTGGTTCTTTAGATCATGTTCACACTGCTTCTCCATCTGTCTTCCGTGTTTGTATATCAAAAGAGAATGACTCACCCACAGAACAGCCTCTTTTCTTTCACCTCCTGTACTTCATTCTGGACTTTGAACACTTGTCTTTATGAGGCAAATTCTATTATGATAATTCTGCAGAATCTGTCATACCAGCAAACTGTTTTGTTTATACATCAGTTAGCACTGATGCTTCTTCTAGTGAATTGCATCGTTGCCCTTTCTCTATTAATACTTCTTGCTATCTGTCTGTTCCCCTGGGCTTCAAGCGCGGTCCATTTATGGAACAGAGGGTACCCTGTTTGGCCCAGTTTTATGTGCCAGGCAAAGCAACAAAATCAACCTGCTGAAAAATGCAACAAGAGGGAGCTCTAGAGGCCCTGCCTTGTATTGCAGTCTGATTAAACAATCAATTCAAATGTATGCCATAGGCATCTCCCTTACATTTCTGTTCCTGCTTATTATAATACTCCCCCATTTATATATTCTGCACCAGTTGTTATAACAGCATATGAAACTTTCTCCCATTGTTGTCCTTTTCTAGATGGCTTCCTTACGGCAATAACTGTAATAGCCTAAGAAGGCAGGAGGCAAATACAGCAGAAAAATAAGGGTCAAATAATCACTTCCCCAGACTCTGCACTGAGTATATTATGGCATGCCATGAGAGAACTTTGTGCAGGTGGTGTACAAAAAGACACTAGACATGTCTGAGTTTCAATGCACAGGAGGCAGCAAAGAGTCTCCCTGTGTTTGATGTACTGTGGAGCCTTTCCTCTTTCCAATCAGGATCCACACCAGGAAGGTAATTCTCTTCTATCAGTATTTATTGAGTGCAATTGTGTCAGGACAGGGTCATGGACAGCAATCTGAAGGGAGGCAGAAGTCAGGAGATGAGCCAGAAGTTAGGACTGAGGAACCAGGCGGGATCAAAGGACAAATCAGAAGGAAGAATTAGAGAGTAAGACAGTAAAGGAAAATAGCCAAGAATCCAAGAACACATTGAAGTTTAACACAATGGAAAATAGCCAAGAATCCAGAAATACCTTGAAGTTTAACAAAACCATATTATTTAAGAAACGTTCAGCTGAAAAAGAAAATATGTCATACTTTTTTCTGCTCACAACAATCAAATCGCCCACAATCATTTAGTTACACTGGGTGGGAAAAGGTAACAAAGGTCAACTCTGAAGAAGAGGTATTGTTGATTTTCTGGCAAGGAAGTATACAGGGAATGACTAGGAACATTTCAGGAATTCAATTTTTGAAACCTTGTTTCTTCCATAGGAATGGATGAAAATGTAGAATATAGTTATCCACCTGGTTTCACATGCTTTCTGAAGCTGTGACATGCATATCTATAGTGTACATCCAATATTCTCTTTGGGGTTAAAGGACAAGACCTAGTAAGCAAAAGAAATTAAAGATATGGGCTAAGGAAAAGAAAGGAGATACAACTGTTGTAATTTATACCAACACATTGTATAACTTTTTCAGATCTTTCTGTGTCTGCCTAGCAAACCATTCTTGCCATATATTGATATGTTGCCCTTTAAAAACTTGTCTTTTTTCAGGGTGTCTTCTTCCCCTTCCTCAACCCATCTACTCTTCCTTAGACCAGTTTGGTCTGGTGGTTAAGGCACCACACTAGAAACCAGGAGACTGTGACTTTTAAGTCTACCCTTAGGCATGAAAATTAGCTGGGTGACTTTAAGCCAGTCACTTTCTCCTACCTAGCCCAATCACAGGGTTGTGGTTGTGGGTAAAGCAGGAGGAAGGAGCATTGGGTATGCTTGTTTTGAGTTATTTATAATAAAGGTGAAATATTAAATAAATAAACAAATACATTGTTACATTTATTTATTTGCAATTCAGTCTTGAGTTATGCTATGTGGCCAAACTATATCAATACTTTTCAACAGATCATTCCTTGGTTGTTTCATCTGCAATCATTCGGCACCCTTTCATTCTTGAACCTACTGTATATCACCACTGGCATTAGCTAATCATTCAGTTTATTTAGCTAATCATTCACCTCATTTTCCAATTCAATTACTACTACTTTAGATTTTGATATATTAATTTTTAGATCCAAGCTCCTCTTTGCATTATACAACTACCAACATTTCCTGAAAATATTAAGTTTCTTGGTCAGCAAGATAGCATCACATGCAAGTATAGTTCCTCAACGTGCCACTGCCATCACTACAGAAATCTGATATATATATTTAGCTATAAAGATATAAAATAACCAAGTTTACATAAAATATCCTTGCCTTACTCTCTGCTCATTGTTAAACCATTCATGAACCATTCCATATATTCATATGAATGCTTTACCTCCATCTTATTTTATTTCTATCATATTCAATATCCAACCTTCAACTCTGTAATCTTGTTCCATGGTTCAAGATTATTCTTTTCATTATATGCTTGCACGGCCAATACATTTTCTTTTTTTACATTCTAAAGCTAAAAGTTGATGTATCTACTCCCAGCCCAGCATAAAATCTCTCAGCATTTCCTGGAATTTTGCACCTTGTCTCTTCTTCTCTCTACCTCTTTCTTTCTTTCTTTCTTTCTTTCTTTTCTTTTCTTTTCTTTTCTTTTTTTGCATTCTGAAGAGTCTCACCAAATTCAGAAGAAAGGAGCTACCATGATGCAAAAGATTAGTTAATTTGCCTCTTCTACCACAGCTTCCAAATTTATGTGGGGCTACCTAAAACCTTAGCTCCAGTCCCATTTCCCAAAGGCAAGAAAAAAGATACAAGTGTGATCAGAACATCAAATGTAATTAATAGGAATGGCATCTCTTTAATCTGATTGCACAAAACTAATTGATGATATGATCATGGGCCATCAAGCCATTGTTGACTCTTAGCAACCACATAGATAAATAGGACACCTTTAATTAAGATTAATGTTGCCTTCTTTGTGTCATATTAAAAATGACATTTCAACATCAAATGTTTAAAAGGATACTGTAGTTTCCATATCTTTTAGAGATCACATATAGCTTCAACCTGTATTATTCCAAATATGTACTTTGTCATTCACAAAAACTCCCCAGCTAACTTAGCCATTGTTGAGAATTCTGGGAATTTAAATGATATCCAGGTCAGAAAAGCTTGTGTGATCCATCAGCTCTATATTCTTCTGTAGTTTCAAGTGAGAGCATCTTTTCTAATATAGAAAGAAAGATTCAGTCTATTAAAGATGTGTAACTTTGAATATATTGAGCATCTTCTAAGTAAATTTCTTTGGATGTTTAACATACAGCATATTTCAAAATAATTTCTGCAAATTCTCTAGTCTGTTTTTGTCATAGCAATCAAGTGTTAGGAAAAAAAAGATAGGAGTGAGAATCAATATAATTTGTTAAGAAAAAGTGCCACAAAGAAATAATGTTTCCAGATAAGCAGTGATCAACTCAAAACTGTTATGTTGTCAGGTCTGAAAAGGACAAAAATAAGAATTGGGACAAAAAGAAAGCTATAAAACACAGAGAAACCTGACAGGCTGGTGAGAAAAAATGCATTTGTTCTTCACAGAAATTACAAATAAATCTTTATGATTTTGTAAAAGAGAAAGGTGAACACAACCAACACTCTCTTATTATTTATTTGCCTTATTTTCAGTGGACTATTCTTTCTATTGTTTTATCATCTCCTCACCCAATCATTTTTCTTTCTACCATTTCTCTGTTTCAGGGAAATTATTTGCTTCAACTATACAAAAAAAGGTTCCAATATAATTATATTTTTATTTATATTCTGAACTAGGTTGCGGTTCAACTGGCCTCATAAAGTGAATCAATACATCTTCAAATCAATTGGCTAAAGTGTAGAGCCCCATTTATTAAATAATGGGTATTTATTTAGAATATTTATTAATTCAAATACTAGTATGGTTAAAAATACCTGGTTAAAAGTTCTAGAATAAAATAATGACAAATAACAAATAAAATCTATGTGAAAATCATAATTTGGCAGCCTATCCATCAGTTGCAAATAAACAAAAGAAACATCTAAGCAATAATGTAATATTAATGTTTAAATTGTAATGCATATAGTACTAAAATACAACAGGATGATAATATCAAAAGATTTGGCACATTCATTGTATAAAATGTTTATAATAGATTATTCATCACGTTCCAGTGAATCAAGCGTTTATTTAGTTCCCAATATCTTCTTCCGTGTAAGTCTTCTTATATTCAAACTTTGGTCAGAAAAGAAAGGAAGGAACAGTGACTGAAGTGGTTGGTGAGAATTGGGAAAGACAGAATCAAAAGAATGCCATTGAACAGCTAATTTGGGTTAAATGAAGTGTATTCTCTAAAAGTTGCATTAAATGGAGGTCCAACTAAGCCCAGGACAGGAAATTCACAACGACTATCTCTTCTGACTTTTTTCATTACTGTAAAAACAGCTCTACGAAGGTCAGCTTTGAATCAAAATCATGGTACTGATGGAGAAAATAATGTTCCTTTTGTTCAAGTCATGCTTCCAAGGAAATTTCCTCTAGACGGGTTGACAGGAGTTACAACATATCTGCCAGTCCTGATCAACAGCCAGGGCTTGATTAATGCATCAAAGCCGTTGTTTTATGTCAGCTCTAATATAAAATCCAAACCCTCTCTGTTAACATGAGTTTCAAATCAGGCAAACTCAACATTTCAATAGATTTTCCATCACTTCCCAATAGAAAAACAAGTTCTACAGAAGCTTTTTGCAAGTTGCTATAACACCAGCATCAGCAATGCTATAGGCTAGCCTGGAAAGTAAATATTCTGAGTGAAGGTGATGTGACATCACTGCATGTTTGTATCTTCATAATCACAAGGCAGATTTGACTTGAAGAATGAATTGCATTATCATTACGCTGTACTATACAGAACTTCAATAAAGTATAACAAATGTCAGTGTAGTATAATGGTGAAATAAAGGAAATTATAATCTGGCACAATTCTGGGTGAGACTTTGGTTGAGGAAGGCTGCTGAATGAATCATGTATACATTAATTTCCTGTATGAAGATAAACATTTGCTTTCAATTCCCAATTTAACATCCCGAACAATCACCAGCTTCTATTAATGTACATATAAACTTTGAACTTCTAATTATGGATTAGAGTTATTTGATTCTGACAATTACACCCAAAAACTATCTTGACTGGGAATTGTGAGAATTGCTCCAATATAGATGGAGAATGTTATATTAACATCAATCAGAATAGAGCTGGAAGAGACTTTGGAGGTCTTCTAGTCCAACCCCCTGATCAAGCAGGAGACCCTATACCATTTCAGACAAGCGGCTGTCCAGTCTCTTCTTAAAAACCTCAAGTGATGAAGCATCTATGACTTCTGAAGGCAAGCTTTTCCACTGATTAATTATTCTCATTGTTAGGAAGTTTGTCCTTAATTCCAGGTTGCTCTTCTCCTTAGTGTCTGTCCATTCCTTGTTTTTTGTCTTGCCTTCTGGTGCTTTGGAAAATAATTTGACACCCTCTTCTTTGTGGTACTGCAGTAATACTGCTATCATATCACCCCTAGTCTTTCTTTTCTCTTAGACTAGTCATACCCAGTTCCTGCAACCATTCTTCATATCTTTTAATCTCCAGGCCCTTAACCATCTTGGTTGCTTTTCTCTGCATTTTTTTCAAAGTTTCAACATCTTTTTTGTAATATGCTGACTAAAACTGGATGCAGTATTCAAACTGTGGTCTTACTAAGGTTTTATAAAGTGGTACTAATACTTCAAGTGATATATTAGAGAAAGCTAATCTGCCTAATGCATGAATATCACCGAAGCATGGCTTCAAGTAATAAAAGTTACCCCCTTTACCCTTCATGCTGGAATATCACCTCCTAATATAGTACTATAAATCAATTATTTGGATAATATCCAATATATTTAAACATATACTGGCATTAGAAGCTTCAATTGTTTCAGGAGCTAGGATATGCGAATTCATAACAATTAAGAGTACTTGAATGTTTAAGCACTTCAAACCTGCATCACAATTAACTTAGGATGGGAAAATGATGAATACATAATTTACTGAAATACTGTATGCCTTTTGCCAGGAATTCAGTACAAGGTGTTAGCATTTTCACCAAAGTATCATCATTAAAGCGAATACAATTCTAAGTAACTGCTGTAGTGATATAAAGAGTATGAATGTATTTCAAGTCCCCCTTCATTATAAATCCATTTGGCTTCTATTCTAATTGCCAAACTAAACTCAGAATTTATGTGATGTGTGTGCTGGTGTCATATGTGCCTGGTATTTTTATGTTATTTCTACTGTAATCTCACATTAATTAAACTTCCCATTAAAATGCTGTCAGCCACACTGACTGAATTTGTGAATGAGAAAATAAAGATCCTTTCTATTTTATTACAATTCCATCCACTAAATTTGTCCTTTCTCTCACCATTTATTGATATCTTGAGCCCACGAGAATAATATTATTTTCTAATAAAGCCGAGATGGGCAAATTGTGGGTTTTATGCTGCATGGGGTTGCTTATGTCCCATTTGTGGTTTGCAAAACAGACTGAAATCATGTTTTCCAGACTGGCCAACAAAATGGCTGATTTGTTATGATGCAATTTTGGGTGCTAAATGGCAAAATAAGGATTGAAATGTATTCACAAGGTCTTTGGGAGGTATACTGATAGTACTTCCACCTTGAAACCCAATTCAAAACCCCAACTTTCACACAGAAGAACATTGCCAGTGCCCTGCATAATATCATAATTGCAAAGGCTGATGTGAATATCTTGATATGAATAAGTTGCCACCTCTGATATAGCATAATCTATAACTTCTAAATTAGCTGTGGGTGTAATTTCCTTACATTCGAAATATTGCCTTTAGGCTATTAATTATATGCTAGTTGGACACTAAGTCACTGTTTTACCCTTAATCAATGTTCTGAAACAATTCAGTAGCTTCTTGTCTATTTCTTGTTCACTTCTAAGTTCAAATTAAAATTACAGTGCCAACATTTGAAAGCTTTCACAGCTCTTAACCAGGATACTTAAGGAAAAATTGGACTGAAATCAATCTGACCCATTCTCTTTTACCAACAAGTTGAAGTAAGGTAAGTAGAGAAGAACAGGGTTGACAAGAAGATCTACTCTCTGTCTCCTACATTGAGATAAAGGTTATAACTAGTAGTCCTTGTTTAGAAACTGAGACCTGCAACTTGGTCATTAAGCAAAACAGTTGCTAAGTGAAAACACAACTATGTTTATGATCTTAATTCCATTTTAGTTTGCTTTGCAGAGTTGCAGAGGTCATTAATGTATGTAGTAGTATGTGAGAAAGATCTTGGGACACAGAGCAAAGAACTGCTTCCTATAGAGTAGTTGGATAAGAGATGGCATAGCCCGCTGCTGCATGATGGGTGGAGAAAGAGGCTCGGAAAGGACCCTACTTGGCTTCTCAGCCTGTAAAGAAAGTGATGGGAGATTTGTACTTTCAGACTTGCAAGACTGATGTCAGTCTTCCCAGTTAGAGATCAGACAGGAAATGCAACCAGATGAGCTAATTCTAATTTATTGTGAGGTTACATTAACAGACTCCTATAAGTCTGAAAGTACAAATCTCCCGCTGTCTCCTTCTCAGTCTTTTCTCCACTCCACTCAGTTATGGATCATGCCTTCACTTATCTGACCATTCCTCAACCCTTTGAACCCTTCAGAACTGGGCTGTGGAAGTGGCAGGTGAACGCAAGTACACATCCCCACTTGTGTGAGCAGCTGGCAAGCGCAGTCATACATGCTCCATTTGTGTGAGCGGCAGGCACATGTGCCCATCACTTGTACAAATGGAACTGTGTATGCACACACACTTTCCCACCATCCCCTCTCCCCCCACCAACTGGTCTGCAAAGCCAGAAAGGCTAGGAAACTCCCTAGGCAATATATTATCAAGGTCTTTCTCACCATTACAATGCAAGGGTCGGTTGCAAAGTTCATCACTTCTGTAATCACTAATTAGTGAGCAATCACTAATCAAAGCAGTCACTTTTGTACTTCAACATCTGCCAGCTAGCTGATATTTATAGTTACATATATCAATAGAAGAGAATATTTATAGCTCAGAGTTGAACTTCGTGGTCTCTGAGCTTGGTTGTTTTCTTGCAGATGTCTCATTACTCAACTAAGAAACATCATCAGTCCCAGCACTGATGATGTTACCTAGTTGGGTAATGAAACATCTGCAAGAAAACAGCTAGGCTGAGAGACCACCAAGGGCCCTATAATAACATGTTTTGATTCCTCAGTTTGCTGTATTGTTGCCTTCTAAATTATTACACAATGTTCTTAATCAAAAGAAACATAATTAATTAATTAATTAATTAATTAATTAATTAATTAATTAATTAATTAATTAATAACACAGGGTCCTGGTAGAGACTAATTTAAATTCATTTTGTAGTAAAATGGTAATAGCAGATGTCACTCATTCTAAATTGATTTGAATGCACAGAAATGCTCCATCACTCAGTACTCAAACACTAGTCAGGTTGCTATGCCGCAATGATCCTCCCTGAAGACATGCATGCCTCTATGTATCTTGAAAGGGAGCCATCTTTATCCAATAACACCAATCCTTCCATTTAGTTAACATGCACATGGTGGAGTACTTGACTTGTTTGTCCTTCACTAGCTTTTCATTTCATCAAATTATGTCCAGGCCTAAATTACTACTGGAAAGCAAAAATGAGAAAATGCAGGCCCACAGATACCCATTCTGGATCTCAGCCATGACCTTGAAATGAGATGTGACAGGTGGTAAAAAGCCCTTCCTTTCAGCATTTTGATACCGCTGATCTCTTTTCTTTTGTGTCCCATCTAAGCAACAGCTGGATACTGACATTTGTCTTCTGAGGTAAAAGTCCTAGAAATGCCTTTGTTTGTCCCAGACTGTTATTTAATAACATTTTAAGAGGCAGTAACCCTAGAGATATACACAAGTCTTGACATTTGAAATCAAGGAAATGGCATTTAAATTTACTTAAATTCAGAAAACCCAAGTTTTAAATAAAGTAAACTATATTGCATTGCCTCCCTTTTTTACCCTGGGGGACAGCTTTGCTTTTCTAAGGAACCTCATTGTTTTCAAGTGAACTTCTTAAAATTGTACAATGAGGTGTGTTTTTTGAAAACTTTCATTTTAATTCAATTCAATGTTCTGTAAAGAGATGCAGTTTATTATGCGATTGTCTACTTTCAAGATTCCAAATACAGTTGTTCATAAATAACTGGGCTTCACACTGGTTCAACCAAAATTGGTCTAGATACAGAACATCTTGTATAAATTAGAACAAAATCCCTGAGAGCTATAGTACGGACCCAGAGACACACAGAAAAGAGTACACCAAGTGATGAATTGGAGCAACCCATATATGGAAAGCTCTACTGGTTTTAGGTACAACAAAAGGTGAATCAGGAAGGATACAATCAATGTGTCTCAGGTGTTGTTGGATGAAATGGAAAAGTGAATAAGGAGTTTGAATCATCCAGTGAGATTGAATTGTGGAAAATCAGTACATGGTTGAGCTATAGAATTTGCTATCTTCTTCTTTGCACACTGATGAAGTTACATAGTTGGGTAATGAAATGTCTATAAGCAAACCACTAAGTACAAAAATCACTAAGGACATCGTAATTCAATCCTGAGCTACATCTCTTCCATTGGAGGAAAGAATTCCTACAAATGATAAATCAAATCTCCCCAAAACTTTACAAGATTGTATCATTCCAAAAGAAATCTCTCTCTTTTATGTGTGTGTAATTTCAGATATATACAGGTAAACCAGAAATTAATTACCTCAACTGCTAAATATCTGCACAGGTATATTCCTAAGAACACAGAAATCCAGAGTTGATTCTTAAGTGATACAAAGAGCCCATGTGGTATTCTTTTTCTTACAAACACAGCAAGCAATAAAAAATAATTCTCATTGATTCACTGGCTTACTGGGTTCTTTATTTTTTCCACATGAAAGCATTTGTGGACAGAAACCAGGCACAGTGTGCAAAGAAAAAAAATACCATAAGAAAGCTGTCCCATGATATTGCTTGTACAAAGAGAATAATTATGTTTCTAGTGAGACAATACATATAGCAACATAGATGTTTTACAGCACAGAAGGGTATAAATGCAGCACCTGTTTGCAATTCTTAAAAACAGCTACATCTTCTCCCAAAATTACATAAATTGAGGCTTAAGCCTTGTGAAGCCCTTCAAATATGCCAGTTTTAACTACTATAGGTAAGCTTTAATAGCTTGTAGTGTTTTCATATCTTCTTCTGCAACCACTACATGGAAAAGTAAAGAAACATAATATAAGATTTATTTCCATATAATTGCCAATAAAATTACATGGATGTTTCTATGAGGATACTAGGAGAAATTTAGCTTTGTTTGGTTTTTTTACAAGCTGGTATTTCCTAAATCAATTTTCTAAAGACATTGCAGACTCAAACTTGAGGTACTGTTTCTTGGTTTCTTGATTTTTTTTAATTTGATTTTTCCTTGATAAGTATAGCTGCTTTGATTAAAATGTATAGTTGCCATAACAACTTTACACCTCACCTTGTTTAATTGCTGGGCCTTGTTACCAGCATTTTGGTTGCTATGACAACTGGTGACTTTATTTTATTGCTATTCCTCACCCCTTATGGGGGTGTTAACAACATAGGGAGCTCTTCTGCTTCTCATTTACAATAACTGAAGAAAATAGGAAGAATACCAAAGAAAAGAATGTTTAAAATATAAGTATCATCTAATAATGGTGAATTACTTTGATGACAGCTGTACTTTCAGTGCTGACAAATAGTTGGATGGAAAAATGGAGAGAGAGAGAGAGAGAGAATATATTCCAGAAACACCTGAGTGAAGTGAACATCAGGATAAAGAAGAGAGAAAGAAAGAGAGGCTCTACTTTTTTGAAACCTTATGACTGAGAACAGGTTACCTTATTATAGCATCATGAGCTGGTTTTTCTAGTGTAGTATACTAAGACAATAAAGCAGATATCATAGAGAATAAGCAGATATCGTCATGAGCCAATCACTACTTCCTCCAACAGAAAACGTCTAGTTCTTCAGTTTTTTTTCTCTCAAGTCACCTCAGGTCCCAGAGTTACAAAAATTTCCCAATCTCCACTCCACATAAAAATGAAGTAAAATAAATGGATAGCCACTGCCCCCCCACTCCATTCAGATACCAACCCACTGGTACATTTTCAAGTTTTCCATGCTACAGCATCTCAGCAATTTTGTGGCTGGGGGAGATGAATCTTCAACATAGACAGTTAAAGGAATGGATCCCTTGTCTTTATGGCATGGGAAAGAAAATTTGCAAATGGGATGTAGTCTGAATCAAGTGTTCCCACCAATGAGAAAATATTGAGTACAAACTCTGCAAAGCCAAAAAGGCAAAGAAATAAGGAGCGTCAAATAAACCTCAGCAGATCCAGAACAAAAAACCAAATTCTCAGAAGCAAATAAATAAACATTTTTCTCAAAACTATCTGATGCCTTGTATCAAAAAGTTGGTTCCAAATTAATGAAGAAGTAAGTAGAGAGGCCTGGTGGAAATCTTTGATTTTCTAAGTGTTTTTTTTTCCCTCCAAAGATGCCAAGTAAGAATTATCCACATAGTCAAAATCAAAGATTTTAACATCACAGGGCTGGTCTGCAATGTATGCCACCCCACGTTTTGGACCAGGAGATTAAATGAGCATTGTGGTTGATCAATTTGGTTCTTGTTCTTGGATTAGAAGTGGAATGTCCTTAGACCTCACACATTTTTGCATACTTATCCTGTATGTTTTGGTTTCTATTTTGTTTCAGCTTGAATCCTTATTCACTGCCCACACTCATTGTATTATGAGAGGGATGGGCTTATAAATGTTTTAAATGCATAAATAAATTTGCATGGCAACTAACAGTACATTAAGAAAAATTCAAACAATTGAAATGCATGTGATTTAATACCCAAGGTAAGATGGGGAGTGTTTTCTTTGTTCACTGCTAACTTTCCATTAATTTGTTATTCATTTGCAAATAACATTCTCTGTGGACATCATGAATATACCACCACATTATGTTGCTGGCCATTGTTGAAGAGGAAATCATTTTTAAAAAGTACATGTGACAGCAATTGCAAATGATAATTACCTGTCAGTGAGAATAGAAGGTAGGTGGAAGGAAATTTGCCTAGAGTACAATGTAATGTACAGTAGCTGGACAACTTTTAATTTAAAAGACTATTTGAGAGGATGCTGAGTTGAAAAGCAATTTTTTGAGAGAAAACTCAGAGAATGTGTACTTTTAACATATAAAAGTCTAATATCTAACAATCTCTGTTGTTAGATATTCTTACGAAACCGCCTGTGTCAATTTATTGATTTTCCATTTGTTATTAATATCAGCAACAGTTGTCATCTCTACCAAAGCCTAGACAAAAGCAGTTTTTAGTCTTTTCACTAAAAGAAAAAAGCAATTTGCTCAATAGAATAAACTGCATTCATTGAGATAAGAGTTATTTGATACCTTTAGAAAGCCTCAAATCTTTGTGTTATTCCTCAGACAAATAAAAACCTGGGTGAACAGTTATAATTTCAGGCTTGCATTTAATGACATAAGATTTCCTGGACATCCAACTGATTCTCAATAACTCACACTGCATCACTGAGGATTTCACTGAAACTTTCTTCTTTGTGAAAGCAGATTTCTGTCTGCCAAGTGACAACATTCCCATATGGTACGGTACCATTTGCTTTGCTTTGGTTGTTTGCCATCTCCCTTTCCTTGATTTATTTATTTCAGTTGCAAAGTTGAGGCTTTTAGGACAAATATCAACTATATACCATTTCCACCCTTGTAAATTAATTCACTTTGCAGTATGTGTTCAAAATGAGATATTGGATGCCTTTGGAGGTCTGGAGTATTTTATGATTATATTTTGTGACTTCATGTTGATTCCTTTGGGAGAAAAAAACAGTCTTCATTTTCATATTTCGGACAAAGAAAAACGACAGTGTGCATCCGCTGCAGAGCTTTTCATATTCCTGTTGTGCTTAATGATGTGATAACCAACCTCATTCAGCATAAGAGTTAATGATTTCAGGTGACTGTATATATTGTGTTCAAACCAATAATAACTAGAGAAAATATATTTGCTTCTAAGACTTTAATCCATAATTTTAAAATCAACCTATGTAAAATGATTGTTTTTCACTGCTCATTTCCCAAAGGAAGATTTGTGAGATTAGGCAAAATTAAGCAAAGTTATTCTAATAAGGTCTTCACTGGAAATCCTGAACGAACATGTCAGGAAATTATTCATCTTACAGTTCCACAAATCCTGGGCATCTTCCAGAGATCAAGGTGTACACAGTTGTAATATCAATCATATGTTCATACACTGCATTCAGATTTTAGACTTCATAAAATACAGATAATACAATAAAAAATAGTGCTATTCAACTTTCAGGATTATCAATATTATTTCTGACCTCTGACTTATTTTACATTGTATTGTATCTATCAAAATATATCCACCTAACTTAGTCTTACCCATGCTTAGAATTGAAATCTTGAAATTATGTTGACATATGTGGGTTAATTCTAATCATAGCTATATCTGGATTCAATGTAACATAGGGGAAAGCAAAAGACAGTAAATTAGGATGGAGCAACAGAAAGATAAAATATGAAAACTATTTTTTCCTCCTTCAATCATAACATGTTGAAGTTTATATTTTAAATTATATTTCTGTTCCCATCTTCTGACAAAATGTCAATTTCTCCATTGGCATCCAGAAATGCATACATTTTCTTTTGCATCCATGTATTAATTCCTTTAAACTGTCAGTGCTGGCTTTTCTTCAATCCATCTCTAAGTGACAATTGTAAGGATGCAGACTTGTAAGTAATTTCTAATTAAAGCAGTAGAACTCACATAGGAAATAACATGATCTAGACTGAGCTGTCAGTTGTTGGATTTACAGACTAAAAATATATATTATTTTACAAAAGAAAGTACCTGCTGGAGTTTGAATCACTGGTTGTATTGAAGTATTCACAATGTATTACAAAGGACAGATTTGAAAATAGGAACATTACACATTCCATATTTAAATTTTACCTTACGTATTTTCTTGCCTTGTGTCACTAATCTAAACTTCTTAGAGAAAAAAGGTGATACATAAAAAATAACACCGTACTGTTGAGATGGAGACTTCAGCTCAAGTCAGACTGATATCATGACCTATTGCAGTGATGCGAACCTATGGCATGTGTGCCACAGGTGGCACGCAAAGGCCTCCCTGCGGGCATGTGAGCCATCGCCAAACTAACCTGTACCTTGCATGCGTACCCTGGCCAATGGATTCTCAGCCTGTTTTTTGCCCTCCCAAAGCTGCAGAGGCTTCCTTCGAGGGCCTCCAGAGCCTGGGGGCCATTGGGAAGTACCGTAAGTACCGAAACAGGCTCATTTTCTGCCTCCCAAGGCTCCAGAGGCCTCCCTCAAGCCTCCAGGAGGATTAAAACTGTCTCCCCTGGGCTCCGGAAGCCCTCCAAAGGTAAGGTGACCAGACGTCCCGCTTTTGGCGGGACAGTCCCGCTTTTCAGAAAGTTGCCCCGAAGCATTGTCAAAAAGTCCCAATTTTTTTGAAAAATAATAAAATCACTGCCCTATTGTGTTGGTAGACAGGTTTTTCCAATGATATCTTTGATCTTTGCAAATCTTTTGGATTCTTTCATTATAATAAGCCGTGATTTGCTTAGCCATGACTTCTTAAATAAACTGCATTAGAAAGAATTTATATATTGAATTGAACCATAAGCCAGGCTCAGGCATAGAGCAAAGAAGGTTAATTGAGTTCCTGACCCTGATTGCTTGCTATTGTGTATATTATATGATTGTTCATTGTATGATGAGGTTTCACCTCAGATTTAACCTCTCAGAGACATTATTGCAAGATGGACAGTCATATAAATCGATTATATAAGTAAACAACCTCAGATCACTCCCAGCTGTAGAGAGTAAGGGAGATGACCTTAATTGAGATATAGAAGCTCTATTTCCTAAGCAAAAGAGGTTGAATTGTTTTTTAAGTCCAGATCAGCCAGATAACATTTGGAAACTTAATCCACTGCAGTATAAGAAATAAGGAGATGCACAACAAGCTTGCATGAGTCTGTTATTATAGACAATTTCAGTAGTTTTAGCCTTCCAGGATTTGATTTTCTAGCTTGATCTACCTACTGTGGCCTACATCAGCAGCTACTGAAGAGAATGATAAAATAAATTTCTGTGGAGTAGAAATCCCAAAGGGACATGAAAATGATTAAGAAGAATTGCTTTGGGCCATGTGAGAGAAGACCATCCCACTACTGTTTATTAAAAGAGCCTGTCCTTTATTAAACTTCCAAGGGAGCCTCAATGCTACTGCCTTAAAAGCAATATCATTTTTATAAGTTGCTTCTTAAAGCAACAGCAGCATTTTGTTTTATGTTTATGAAGGAGCCTGAATAAACAGAGGCTATTTTAGGATGAGCCAGAGAAGCACTGAGTTAAAGTCAGGAGAGGGGTTTTTTTGTTTTCAAATTGGTTTATTTTGGGGGGAGAGGGGGAAGTATGATCAATCTTAATTATTTTTTTAAAATGTCTCTTCCAAGTGTCTGAAAGGGCAAGGCCTTCGGAGGCTTTTTTTAATTTCATACTATTTCAGAAATGGTATAAAAAATATTATTTGGTGTTTTTTCCCCCGTTTTCTTTCTAAGAAAAAAATACACATTATTCTTTGTTGTTGTTATTTAAATTTGTTATGACCATTGTGGAAAAAAATCAGTTTTAGATCAAGGTTAAATCAAGTTGATATATAGAAATATAAGGAATTTGGCTTTTGAATAAAAAAAAATCCCCAAACTTTTGGGAGATGACCAAAGTTTGTTATAATAGATGTGACTATATAAACATTTTACATAAAAGTTTTATATGTAAAAGTTTTAGAGGGACGTGGTAGCTCATTGGCTAAGACGTTGAGCTTGTCAATCAAAAGGTTAGCAGTTCAGCGGTTCGAATCCCTAGTGCCATGTAACGAGGTGAGCTCCCATTATTTGTCCCAGTTTCTGCCAACCTAGCAATGCAAAAGCACGTAAAAAATGCAAGTAGAAAAATAGGGATCACCTTTGGTGGGAAGGTAACAGTGTTCTGTGCGCCTTTGGCATTTAGTCATGCTGCCACATGACCAAGGAGACATCTTCGGACAGCGCTGGCTCTTTGGCTTTGAAATGGAGATAATAAGCACTGCCCCCTAGAGTCGGGAATGACTAGCACATATGTGCAAGGGGAACCTTTACCTTTATCTTATATAAAAATTTTAAATAAATAAACAAACAAACCACAGCATGTTATCTTATTAGAAGAGATCTATCTTCAAAATGCCAATTGGAGAGGTTTTTCTTTATTAGCTTCTTGCATTCCCAAACTGCTTCCTCCTCTTGATTTATGGGAGATATTTTTCTCTCTTATTTTATTCCTCTCTCTCCTTGTTTTATACCTTTATTGCTTCTCTTTGTTTCCTTGAAGATAAGTACATGCAGGAAATACCATCAGATCCATTACCTATGAATATGTGTAAATACATTATCTGCTACTTATATATTAGTCTCTCCCCTGCCCCCTCCCCCCATTTTCTGAAATATGAGTGCATATGTCTCATTGTCTGTTTGGGATCTTTCTCAAGACTCCTTGGAGGGGGAACAATTGCAACTAGCTTGCCTTCCATAGAAGATGTATATATTACACAGGTCAGAAGAAGGGCTAAGAAAATATCTACAGACCTCTCGCATCCTGGACATAAACTATTTCAACACCTCCTTTCACGACTCCGTTATAGAGCATCACATGCCATAACAACTAAACACAGGGACAGATTTTTCTCTCGTGCCATCACTCTGCTGAACATCTAGCTCTCACAGTACTATCTAATGTCTATGTAATGTACCCATGTAGTATGGCTGTAGTACTATTATCTTCTTTACTATCCTCTCTTATTGGGATGATAATGATGATGATGATGAAGACCAAGGAGCGGGAGTTGGTGGTGCCGTGGCGGCCTTGGGGGGGGGGCTCAGGCCGAAGCCAGAACCCTGAGATCTAAAACTAAGAAATGAGCAGGGATGACAATTTATGTTTTTT
>JAOYMU010000252.1:60879226-60895138 GCA_025802295.1 Psammodynastes pulverulentus | reverse complement strand
TATAAAATAAAATACAAACACAAACACACATCCTTCACATTCTATACATTGAATTGAAACCCCCGATATTGCATTAACTGTTGTGTGGGACCTGTGCCGAAAATGAAATTGTGCTGCAGAAACGTTATAGAAGTATGATTACATAAAAGGTGGAAGCAAGGATTTCTTTGGCTTAATAGCATTTAAAAGTATATCACCACTATAGTGATGGTTAGTTTCTGTTATTTTAGCCACATCCAGACTCTCCATAAAGATAACAAGTACTCATGCGAATTGCTAGACTAAAACTGTGGAGATTAGGTTCAAATCCCACTCAGCCATAGGGCTCATTTCGGTGACCTTGAGTTAAACAATATTTCATTATGGCCTGATCTGCATATCCAGTTACCTTTATCTGGGGACAACCTAGTAGCTGTATCTTGAAAATAAGATCCTGTTCCCAAATTGACTAACAGGCAACTTCCACATGATTTTTTTTTCTATGCATCAAAAGAAAAATTTCCCAGCTTCTGCTGGCAGAAGCAGTCTACCTGTTTCTTTGGGTTTCTTGCATTGTAAACATATGCTTCCACATCAGATAACTACCACATGGAGTATCAAGAATGCCTCTTAACTCGCTGGTCACTGATCACTACCCTCTATGGCAGTGGTGTCAAACTTGTGGCCTGTGGGCTGGATGAGTCACATGTTGGCCCCAGCCTTCTTCAGTGTATATTATAACTATAAAAATAAAATACAAACACAAATACACATCCTTCACATTCTATACATTGAATTGAAAACCCCTCATACTGCATTAATATTGCATTATACAGTAGAATTCAATAGAGTTACTGCCCTGTGATAGAAGCTGTTTTTCAGCCTATTTGTCCTTGTTTTAGTCAACTGTACCATCTGCCAGATGGTAATAGTTCAAAAAAGGGGTGCCCAGGATGAAATGGATCTTTGAAAAAAAAAATTTTTTTTGAGAAGTTAAAAAGTTAAGAGAATTATGACAGTTTTCTTTCTAGCCCAACTGAAAAAAAAGAAAGATTACTATGCTAGTTACTTTCTTTTCTTTTTGTCCCATAAATCCATCAGCAGACATGGTGTACATGGGGAAGTGCCTGCTAGAAGAATATGTCAATGGAAAGGGGTTCATACAAAGGTCTGTCAATGGAAGCCAGGTCTCCTCAGAGACTCACCTACATAAAGAAGCAGTTGGAATTTACTCTCCCAAGATAGGGAGTAAAGAACAGGGAATCCATCAATCAGGGGCTATGATAACTACTTTCCAAACAGAACATTACCCAAATCATTGTCAAAATTGAAGAAAGGATTAAAATACAGACAGCACAATCTTAAGCCAATTTAATTTCCAGTTTCTGCACAGGAAACAATCAATTTAAGGCTGCCACATGGAAGATCTCCATGTCTTAACCAGTGGTGGGATTCAAATAATTTAACAACTGGTTCTCTGCCCTAATGACCAGCTGGGTAGGCATGATTGGGTGATCATGTGACTAGGTGGAGCTCAGGTGACAATAAGTCTGAGCATACTGCCAAGAACCTTTACTGTTATATGGGTTAACCAAGAGGCAGTTTCTGTAAGCAGAGCAATAAAGATTAGGCTAGAAACAACACTAGAATGTTTTCTTCCTGCCTTCCTTACAGGGTTAGCCCTGTAAAGTGGAAAAAAACAAAAGATGTTTTTCCACAACCGGTTCTCTAAACTGCTTAGAAAGTTAACAACTGGTTCTCATGAATAGATGCAAACCTGTTGAATCCCACCACTGGTTTTAACCCAGCTTACCACATCAAGTTGGCATTTGATAAGAAGTATCATATCTGTATGCTTTCACTGAGTAAGCCCTGAATATTGCATCTCTTCCAATTAATTATATTCTTGAATAGTTCTTAACCCAAAAAGACTGCCTTTTAATAGGAAAATAGTCTAGTGATTCAATTCAAACAATCATAATCTGAATTATACCCACATAATAATCAAATCTCCTTTAGCTTTCGCCATCACATTAAGCAAGACCAAATTCATCTTATGTGGGAGAGTTGCCAGCTATTTAAAAATAGTCTGGAATCCAATAGCCTCTTACATATCCATCACAAGTTTCCTTTTGAGATAATCCTGCAAAGCACAGAGAAACCATAAGGTATAACAAGAAAAATAAATTAAAATACAGAAGATAATTGGAAAAAAAGGAACTTTAACTCCAAAAGGTTAAGTAAAAACCAAAATCCTTTTAAAAAACTATGAAGAAATTATTTAGTATGCACTCTTTTCACTTCCCATCCTTTCCTATTCTTTACCTTACTCTTTCTCTACATTGGACCTGTTCATTCATATATTTTTTTCATAATTTGCCATGCCTAGCTGAGAAGGATAGCAGGAAATATTACAGGGCATCATTAAGTAGAAGCAATGCATTATTCATTTTGAATGATGAAAATGTGAATTAACCGTCCTATCCAATGGGATGATGATAAGCTGGGAAGATGACAGTTGGGCTTCTCCAGCATCACCAGATAGCACTTCAGTGATAGGTACTGAAAATTCCCAACTGTTGCTTGCTGCTTTCCAATAGAGTAGAATAAGAATGTAACTGAAAAGAAATTTTTATACCAATATCTAGGGCAAGAAGTGGGGAGGACGGAAGAAGAAAAGTTTGCTTTGGACATTAATCACTAAAAATCGTTTGGGCCTTGTAAGTTTATGTGACTCTCAGGGCTTATACTCACTGCAGTAGACCAAGAAATCCATTTCAGCCTGATGATTTCTCTTCATTTCATCAGTTGATTTTCCTTGCACCCTAATACCCAAAAGAAGCTCATTGTACTGTGTAAGAACCTTAGAGTTAAATCAGTCAAAAAGTAATTCAAAACATGCTATCTTTTTTATCTTAAAAGAGGTTTCAGTTAGGAGAAAGGGGCATCAAGAGATTCAGCATTAATCATGAAACATGACATTGCTTAATGGAATATATATTTTCAATTAAAGTTTCATTCACTGTAGACTTATTTGAATTATCCCAAATAATTTTCTTACAGTTGTATGGTTTGATGATATGTCAAAAACGTTCTTTTGACTATTTGGAAGCAGTCATGTATACATCTGAAAAATCATTGGATTCATTCCTAATCCATTGCAAACCATACCATTATTCAGTATGAGAACAAAAAAATTGGGAGAACTTTTGTGAAAGACAACTTAAACTTCAGAAATTAAAAGCATGGTATTATATAGCACAACCTGTTTACTGATTTCTTTTACATAATTCTATGTTACTGAAAGCCAGAAAATTAAGGCTTGCATTTTAAAATGTGCCATTGCAGCTTTCCAATTGGAATGAATATTGTGTTGTCTGTCATTTTATTTATGTGGGCTTTTCAGAATATATGGAAGAGCATATTTCATCATTGTTCCTTCTCATTTGGACAAGTAATTGATGATTGCAATGAAAGTTCCTTCATCTTGCCATGGCATTGAGGATGCCTTCATTGCAGTGAACAGTCCAATTAGCCATTAAACCAGATTAAACCAGGCTGCAAATAAAGATGCATATTGTAATTGTAATAAAGCAAGTTGGATGAATCCTGATATACAACAGTAATTTGCAATGCAAGACCCCAACACAAATTGTCATACGATACATAATCTTGTTGCATCTCTGGAAGAAAATACACAGCAATATTAGCATGTTATTTATTAGCATTCCAAACCCATATTTTTAAATGTGAGATAGCTATTAAAAGAAAGACAAAGAAAAAAGAGAGGTGCTTACTATATGAAGACTAATGGCTTTCTTGCATAGATGGATTTTCTAAGAGATGTTAACAACTCATGATGATTATTTAACTCAAAACAGGCTGCTCTTGTAAATCAAAAAAGCACATGAGGAAACATAAAGTGAATGAGGGTATTATTGAAGAATGGAACTGAGAAATCTACCCTCAGGCACTTTTATTCTTGCAGGGGTTTCGAAACCATGTTCACCTTACGAACATGCTTATAAATCCATGTGCAGAGAACTACAGCGATGACCTTGTAGAAGACACGCAAAGACTATTAGTAAAACAAGGTGGAAAGGCATTAGGGAAAAAAATCAGTCTGCTTTGATTCACTTTGAAACAAGACAGAGGGAAGGTAAAACTGGAAGGCTTTTGACTTCCAGTAGTTTCTGTAGAATCTGACCTAAACTGGCCTATCTCAAAAGACTGACATTATGGCTGAATAAGCCACTGTGGAGAACCTTAACAGTCAATTCAGTAAGGTAATTCCTTCAAGTAGCAGCTGCAGGAAGACTGAAGGAGTGATATTCTGTTTCTCCTGAATTCCTCAAGTTGCCCCTCTCTGGGCCTGCTACTTGATTTTGCTGCCTGAAATGTGATAGAAATGTGTGTCACCAATGTCAAAGTAAGAGTCAATAGATAACATGGGAGAGAGATGTTATTATAGATATCTATTCCTGACCATGCCAACACTGTGAAATATGCATCATGATGGCACAATTCAATGATAGCTACTTTTTCTACTTGCATTCGAGTGCCATGCACAAACACAAATACTTTGAATGCCTTTGAAAAGCATTCAGAAATTTCAACTGGTACAGAATGTGGCTGACCAAGTAATAAATGGTGCTGGATACACAGCACATGTACCACCACTATTACATGAGCTACTTTGGCTACCCGTATGTTTCTGGGTGAAATTCAAGGTATTGGTTGTTACCTTTAAAGTCCTACATAACTTAGGACTAGGTTACTTGAGGGACCACCTTTTTCCAAGAGTTTCTATCTATCCAATTCAAAAAAGAGGATTGTGTAAATTACACATCTAATCAGTCAAAGAATGTCAGCTGGCCTTCTTCACCATTGTCCCTGCTCTATATAATATTCTCCTTTCAGAGATTAAAATGGCCCCACCCTGCTGGCCTTTTGCGAGGCTTTAAAAACATGGCTGTGTACCAGGGCCCGTTTCTTGTCTTTCTTGTTAATGGGTTAACTATCTCAATTTTTTAAAAAATGTTTTGTGTGCGTGTTTGTATTTAAAATGTTTTCTATTGTTTTAATTGATTCACAGTTAGAACTATAAGCTGCCTAGAATCACTTGGTTGAGATGGAATACCATAGAAATTGAATAAATAAATAAAACTAAAATTATTATGTCACAACATACCTTTCACTACTTTTTCTCCTCAACAACTTTTCCTCAGATATCAAAAAAAAAAAATTGGCCTTGAATGCCTGACAAAGGAATGAAATCACTAGTAGAAAAATTAAATGTTCAAATTTTTTAAAAATAAAATTCATTCTGATGTAATGCCATTCTGCAAGATGTTTCCCTTCAGTTTCTTTCAATCCTTTGATTTTAGAAATAAAAAATGAACTAAAGGTCTAGATAAATTTGAAATAAAATTTGAAATGAATTATCACTTACCAATTTATAACCCTCATAAAGTGGGTTCCATGTTTTAAAATGTACTATAATTTTTATCCATACTCTTATACTTGCAACTGGCTCCCTTATAATAGTTAATATCATCCTTTATTTTGTGCGCCTTTTTATAGTTTATAATTATGGCTTTTTATGCATTTATTTTTAATTACATATTGTACACTGCTCACAGTTCCTTTTATACAAAATGGGCAGCTATACAAACACGATAAATGAATAAAAATAATACAAAAAAAAAGAAAAGAAAATGCACAGCATCTCTAAAAACACCAGCATTTCCAGTTTTCAGTACAACATCCAGTACTGATGATTAGTTCTCTGGGTACAAATTTTTAAAACACATTTTATTGCAGCTTCTGTTTTTGGAAATTGCTGTGCAGGTTCAGCAGTCTTCCTGAAGAAAGAAGATCAATGGCTAATTTTGCAGAACTACATTTTTCTTTTTAAAAAAATAATAAAGTGGTATTTCATGTCACCAGAGGAAAATTATAGCTTGCAAAAGTGCAGTCCCACAAAATCCCAAGCTTGTGTTACCTTTCTGCTCCCTCTTTTCTTGTCTCTGCAAAATTTGGGTAAGATTCATCAGCTAGCAATAGCTGGGTAGGGGAACCTGCTGGGATATTGTCCTATGCTACCAAATATGTTAAGTGACCATTTCTCCAAAAAAATGATAATTTAAGTCCCACTTTCTGGGATAATTTCAATATTATTCTATCATAGCCTAAAGGGATCAAAATCATAACAACAATAACAGAGCAACATTTCAAAACATAGAAAAAGCAATAAGATAACGAACCTGTTGGGGTTTTCCATGGGGGAGGTAGAAAAAAAAGATCCTTGAGGATCACTATTCTTTCTGTCTGGAGCACATAACACCAGACATGTCACTAGAAGGCAAAATCACAAAAGCACATCTCACTTATTTTGGCCATGTGAGGGAATTCAGTGGAGAAAACAATTATGCTTGGAAGAGTTAGTGGTAAAGGGAAACCATATTGCCAAACAACATGGTGTCTGGCCACCATCAAAGCTAACATCAGACAGACCATAGGACAATTCAAAGAATTAGTGCAAGGTTGAAAGACATGGAGAGAACTCCATAGAATCACAAGAGTTGGACATGACTGGATGGATAATACCATCATTCATTCTGTAGCAAGAGATGAGAAAGCTGTGATCCTCCAGAAATTGATGACCTAGATTTCATAGCATCTATCCAACTCAGCAACATCTAAGGGACCACAATAAATGTATAAAACTGCAATTTCAAAACAGCTAGTGCTGTCTCATACGGTATAGCAGGGGTATCAAACTTGTGATGACATATTATCACGCGACATATTGCAACTTTTCCCCTTTCACTAAACTGGGAGTGGGTATGGCACATCCGGCCCCAGGCCATGAGTTTGACATACAGTGTTCCTAACAGATCAGTGACATTAACATTGAAATTGTTCTACAGCTTGTAGCTGTTGGCAATCAGTTAGCTTAGAGCCACAAAGATACAACATCTGCTGTTTCTCTCCTTGAGAGCTGCTCCAAAAATAAGAAGGAATAAAATATTTGGAACCAGAAGAAATGTACTGGTTCAAGAGCCCCAGGCTTGAGAGACTGGAAAAACAAAGCTTAGTTATCTTACTCAAACTTCTTTTAATCTGTTCAGAAGCCTCAAGAAATAGGAAATATTGATGGAATATTACCACAGGATCTTGTTTGCTGGCAGGCTTTTTATTTCATGATTTAGTGTCAGCAATGCATATGACACTTTAGAAAATATAAGATGACAACAGACTGTGATCTCCAGAAAATACAATCTTTACATTTGACTAAAAAGAAACTATAGAGGAAGAGTACATAAAAGAGATAGCAAATTAAATAAAGGTAAATTTGCCTGTTAATTAACCTTGGTGACTTCATAGAGAAAGGTGGTTTGCCATTGCCTTCTTTACAGGTATGTTTTTCAGTTGCCCTATCTTGCATAAATCCCTTGTATTTCCTAACTAACCAGATCCTGCAAAACTCAAATTCAGCTACATACCTGCTTTGTTACACAATTATAAGCATTAGAAATAAGTTGAGTCCACATCAATGGTGGGATGCTCCCGGTTCGCTCCAGATCGGGTGAACCGGTTGCTCAGATGAGTGGTAGCTCCAACAATCAGTGTTTGGGGGCCCTCCCACTCTTTCCTGCGCTTTGGTGCTCTTTATCTGATCAGCTAATTGGCACAGCAGAGAGGATTGCCACACTAAAGCAGCTGAGAGGAGCTTTAGCTGGGGTTGTCCAAGCTGCGCACATGCGTGCACTATCACCAAACCAGTAGCGGCACCGGTAGGAAGCCACCACTGGTCCACATCCTTATCAAGTAATGGGCCAAATGTCCCAACAGGAAGGAAGAAAGTGTATTTTTACACTCAGTAGCTTTCAGTTCATGTTTATTATAGGTAAGAACTATTGCTTGATTTTCCAGGTGTACTAATGACAAACCATAGCTTTCAGCTGCCTCTCTGCTTTCAATCCAGCTTCACTTAAAGTCATCCCTTTTCTCCATGGTTCATCAAGGAAGAGCAACAGGACCAAGGCTAGTCAGTGAAGTATGAATTTACAAGATCAAATCTGGTCAGTCACTGGAACCAGAGATTTACTGAGTAAATGTCTGGTCCCAGTGACTGACCCAGATTCGATCTTGCAACATTATCCTGGGACACATATATTTGCCTTCATTCATATGAGTTTACATGTAACAATTAATACAAATTACAGCTGGCTAAAGTAGTTCCACTATGGTTTAGTTCCTTATTTGATGGTGCCAATTTATTGGTAAATTAAACCATACTTTAATTCATGAAACCAAAATTGTGCATAATATGCCAATTCAGCCTCAGAAAAAGACAACTGAATGAGCACATTTGTCCCCTGTGTTCAGCCAATTCATCAGAGTATCCAGCATTGGGGGCACTCCAAGTAAAGCAACTGCCATACCAGGAGTTTCTTAAAGAAATATGAAAATACTGGTGTTACTTTCTATTTTGCAATCATGCAATAACTACTTAACTTGGTTACTGAATTAATCCATTTAAGAAATCAATTTTCTGGGTAAATAATGCAAATAAATCATAACCCATTCCCTGCTATTGGTCAGGTCTGGAAAAAAGCAAACTCCCTGGTCTTTTCCTCAGGCCTTTAAAAGCAACTCTGGCAAACTATGCAAGGCATTAGCACACACATTGAATATAGGGAAGTGCACTGAAATAGATCCTGGAGCCTTTCTGATCTCCATTGGTCTCTCTGTGGCACATTATTTTCTGCTGCAGCCATTCTCTTCCACTTTCCCCATCTAGCGATAGCTGCCAAATGTCATAGCAATGCAAAGCTATCCTGATTTAACTGGTGATATATTGGACAGAATAAGGAGAATTTACCATGGTAGGGAGGGGGAACACTTCCTTCTGTTTTGTGAAACATCAACAGATAAGACACAAAATGATTGCCATGTTCCCTATTTTGTGTAATTTATACTGAATATTGTATATCCGCATCTCTGTAATGTACAAGATAATGTTTCTATTGTTGCATTCAAGAAGGATAAATGGCATGGGTGAGCTTTCAAGAAATTATATGACAAAATCACACCATTCAGCATTTTTAAAAAAAAAACTTTTGGCACACATTCAAGGGGGGAGAAATCCAAGGTTCTTTTTTTTTCAAACTCATTGTTCTTGTTTTTGACCTTAATTAGGGGTTTTTCCCCCTCCTTTATCCCTCCGTTCAGCTTTTAGAGCTCCTGATGCATCTAGGGGGGCAAACTTTTCATTCTTCAATAGGAAATCAAGCCAAATACAGTATGAGAGAAGCAAAATTGAGGAGATCACCCTGGGAATAATTGTAAAGACCATTAATGGAAGTCTTGAATCACCTGGAGTTGGGCTTTTCAAGCAAATGCCATGGCTAAATCAAAAGTTTTTTGTTACTGCAAGCAAGAAAATGCAATGAAAATCGAATTTCAACAAAAGCAACCATTGATTTTGGAAGACAAGATGAAACTCTGTTAATAATAAACCCCAACTACAGGCCTGACAAATATTTACGGTATCAGTTACATTTTTCATGCCTTAGAATAAAAACACAAAGAGCCAAAAGTTACTTTTAACTAATTTATTCCCATTAAATGTTCTTATTTAATTAAAAAACTTTTTCCCAGAGGGTGATAATCATTTTTAGAGCCATTAGTGAAATGGTGTATGAGTCCCTGAAATGATTCTTAAATTTGTGGTTGATACTACAGCTATGTATAGCTTTAGTTGGGAGCGCATTAGATGGAATCTTCTAACTGAATAAACTTTCCAAATCAAATCAGGAAACTGAATTGACTTTTTGAATTAAATTCAGTGGTGACCATGGTATCAAAGCAAGCAAGATGGTGATCAATGCATAGCAATAAAAAACCTGTTCCTTTTGTATGTGTGACAATGAGACATACATGGACAAAGGGATGGGACTTCAATTACAGTGTTGCCTATTTTTACAACAAAAAGAAAAGAAAAACCCAGACACTGCTGATTGGATTGATGGCTTCAAATAATTTCATTATTCATAGATCCAAAATACTTTTTTGTACATCCTTAAATGAAACTAATGGAAAATATTGATGTGATTGAAAAGCAATTTCTATATCAGGAAAATTCATAGGCATATAAAAAGAATCCTACAGAATCTGACCAAAAGCTATTAGCACACTTCCACATATCTCTGTCAGCAACTACCATCAAGGCAAACAATCTATTTCTGTAAATAATATATGGCTCTCATGCCTCTGGCCTTATGCTTTGTGAAATAGTCTAATTTCCCTTTAAGCCATTTAAATTGGTAGCTATCACTACATCTTGTGGAAATGAATTCCACAGATCACTTTTCATTCTATCTAACGTTCTTCCTTTTCTTTATTCCAACTATGCAATTGCTCAGCTTAATTGGGCAATCAAAGGTTCTTGCATTTTGCAAGACAGAAAACAACTTCTTCCAATCTATTTTTTCATAACATTCATAATTTTGTGTGCCTGTATCATTTCCTCCCACAATTCCCCATTTTGCCTAATCTAATAGAAGCCAGATTTGATCATCTTTTTCAAAGAGGAATTGCTCCAATCAATTGTTCCTTTGACTGCCTTGTTCTGCAGCTTTGCTATATCCTTCCAGAAATGCAATAAGCAGAAATGTACACTTTATGTTAAGCATCATTGCACTTTAGATTTGCCCAATACTAGCAGTATTAAATTTTTTTATCCTTTCTTAATGATTTCCCCTTACAAATTTGCCTTTTTTTCATTAGTCACATACTGAGCTTTCTTCGACTATTCTAACCTCCTTTCCTGATCAGTATTACTAGCTCAGATCTAATCAGTGCATACAGATAAAATTAGGGACTGTTTCTTACCCTACCGGGCACACTTTGTTTGCTGTTGCTTTCATAGAGATACTTCTAGTACACAAACTTTGGTGTCCATTAAACATGTTTTACACACACATACTCAAAATGCACAATGCCTAAAAGATGAGGTAAAATCAAGACATTCCCAAAATTAAAACTGGGTGTTCATCAATGATATTTGTAGTTTAAAGAAAAGTCAATATGGAGGCTTAATGCATTAATCTGTGGTCTATCCTGCTCAGCAAATTATTTTTTCATAGATTTTGTAAATCTATTCCATAGAAATCTGTGACAATTTTCTTTTCCATCCCTACATTATCTACACCAACCAGATCCAATGGTTGCCTCATATGCAAACATGAGCCGTATATTACCATTGTAGTATTTCAAAATGTGGCTTATCTTCAAGTCCTGCAAAGATGTTGGACATTATGTGAACATTAAAAAGTATCACGTGTCACCATGATAAAAGAAGTGATGCACAGAGGCATTCCTGTCTAGTAGGCTTCATATATATACCAGTGTTTCTCAACTTTAAAAGATATAGGTAGTCCTTGACTTACATTCATTTAGAAGCCTTTCAAACTTACAATGCTGAAAAGTGACTTATGACTATTCCTCACCTTTAAGACCATCACAGCATCCCCAATTCAGGCACTTGACAAACAGCATATATTTACCACAGTTGCAGCATCCCAGGGTCATGTGATCACTATTTATGACCTTCCCAGCTGGCTTCCAACAAGCAAAATCAATGGAGGAAACTGGATTCACACAACTCTCACACGACTTGGCAAATGTAGCAGTTCACTTAACCATGGAAAACTCACTCAATTATGGTCATAAATCAAGGATTATCTGTATGGACTTTAACAGCATGCTTTTGTACCCCAGTTTAGATGGTTCAGCCCTATAACCAATCTGAAATCCCAGCTGCTTCTGTTATTTTGCAAATATTTACTTGACTTGCAACCATCTTGTAATGCAGACTTATGTGCTGAACTTCTGGACCATAGCTTACCATCTGGACTTTGTTCATCCTCTATGTTCAGTCCCTGATCTGGGCTATCACTTGGCTGTTAAATAACATTTTCTAGGTGTAAAAATGGCTTTCTACTTCCAGAAATATTGCAGGGGAGTGATTATCCTGTCTTCTTTCTCTGTCACAAGCTGACAACTGATTTCTTTCAAGTTTTTTACAACAGGTCTGGATTTTAACAATGACTTAATTAGGACTGTAAACTATAATTGATATAAATGCAACATTAATTAACTGGCCTTTTTGCATTAGTCAGATTGCAAGATATGGAACCATCTGTTTATTTTTATATGTTTTCAAAGTCAGAAATTATAGGCACTTGCAGAAGAATGTTTACATAAATACATTTTGTGACACTGCAAACAGAAATTGGTCCAAACAGCTAATGTTTGTCTTTTGTTTGCTAGTGTGGCTAATGAGATTGTCTGGTTCTTGCTTAGATCAGATTATGATTAAGGAGTTCAAGCCATTTGGATCTATAACTCATAAGCAGGCATAGAGTGATTTAAATTGTCGTTTCTACAGAGCTGATGTGGCAACTATGAAGATAAATGAGTACCATAAGAAAGATCCTGATCAAGATTGCTACCAATCTAGCCAAATATCTAGAAACCACAGAGGTAAAAATTTCCACTAGTAGTTGGTGCAGTGGTCAGACTTATCAACTTTCTGATGGTCAATACAAATACAGTGGTCAATACAGATCAAGGGTCCATGAATATATCAAGTCTTTATTACATTCCATGAAATAATTATGAATTGTGCAAAGATGTTTTTTCCTGTAGTTTATCCAACCACTAATCACTTTAATCACATGTACAGATGACACAAGTATTTGCTTATTTTACAAACAGAGAAGGTACCGGGTGAGACCCTGTGGAAATCTTAGAATGGTCCCAGAAACTCCACTAAAATTTGCCAATAGAAGGTAATATTTAACATCTGAACTCTTCCGGTAGGGCAGGCAAATGAATGTTGTATGTTTTGCAGGGGACATTGCAGCCAAGTACTCATTGTGTGAGCTGACTATACTGACTATCAGCAGTATTCCAGACAGCTTTTATTGTTTTGTGAGTGACTGTTGGGAGGAAGAAGAAAAATGCAAACCAGGCTTATAGATGTGTACCCAGTTTGCACACACACACACACACACACAGGCACACACCTCTCTATAGAAGGCATCATAGCTGACAATACATACTGTAGCAGAGCAAAGGCTGTTTTAATGGTTTTTAATGGTTACTTTGGATAGATCTCATTTTGCAAATGTTTAATTGGCGATAAAGGGGTTGGTTTGCAACATCTAGTATTTTTAATATATAAACAAGTTATTTCTGTTACTGTTTAATAGATTTATATTTTGTAATGTTTAACTGTTAATTGAGATTAGATTTTGATTATTAAAGAGAAGCATCAGGAAGAGCAGGTTTTAAATAGAAAATGAGACAATATATTTATGTTGTGAAGTTTTTCGTTTAGGATTTTTGCCAACTAAGAAAGACAGCTGAGATTTTAGAGACGAGTTAATAGAAAATGGATGAGGTATGGAATGAAGATGCATTTGGTTGTATCTTAAGAGTCAGTGATAAGTTGTCAGTGCAGAATATATTTGCTGGACATAAAGGGGGAAGTTTCTTCATTTTTTTCTTTTTCCCCTTTTCATGTATTTTTGTATTGGGTTTCTATATCTTTTTTCTGTTTAATATAATCTTTAATTAAAAAGAATTGGAATTGAAATTTAATATTTAATGTCATTTAATAGGGAGATAATAATCTCAATTGTATTAATTTAATTTCAATTTATAATACATTTTTTTCTACTTGGTCTTGGACCATAAATAAACTGCATGTGTACTTGAATCAAAATAGGAGATGCAATGTAGAGCAATGTTATAACCATTAATATTTAAGATAACCTATTACAGGCAAAAAGGTAGAATAGTGGAAAACCAACTATAAACAAGGCAGTAATAGAATAAGTAGCTAGATGTCAGCTCTGATTATGTACTGTCAATGTGGTGGTGTCAGAACAATATTTTCCTTTGTGAAGATACTAATTTAGAGGAACCATTATTCTGGTCAGCTCAGCTTGCAGCTTTAAATATTGTTCCAATGCAGTGAGAAGAGCAGTAAGAATTTGACTTTAGCAACTATTCTCAACTTTTCTGTTGGTTATGGTTTGGTTTGTTTGTTTTTTCAAATTTCTATTGATTCCTGACAGAAGTATTAATTAGTAAAAATGAAGACAGATACCTGCATCCGTGAGATATTCATGTAAATTGATTTGGTTTTCATGAACTGGATACAGGGCACCTTTGCCCATCACTCAAACAAAACTGGAACAAAATGCAAAGGTAAAAAATCAGAAGTTCTAAAAATGTATTTATTAATTTATTTCAAATATGAAACAAGATAGTGTTTCCAGAGTCTCTAATTAAAAGCAGCCACATTAACTGAATCATTAATCTTAATGGGAGGTTTGTCTTCCTAACAATGCCAAGTAGGCAGAGAAACTCTTACATAATTTAAATCCCTAGGCATTGAAGATTGTTCAACAATAGCAAAACTCCACTTTAATTTCTTTGCAGCTTCACTTAAGACTGAACTGATGTGTTGATTACGCTTGGGATTATGCTGAGTTTGGACTTATAGGAGAAGCATATTTAGTCTTCTTCTATGGCGATAGGAAGGGCATCTGGCCAGTAAACACTCAGCTCCGTTCAATTGCCCAGACTCCAACCCGCAAGAGATTATGGGGTCATTAAAAGAGAATGATATTTAGTCTTCTTCTAGGTAGGATAAGTGAACTGGATCTGGACCCATAATAAGGGAATTTAAATTCTTCTTTCCTACTCTTCCCACCATCTTCATAACTCATATTTTATCTTCACTTTGTGGCTGTGTTGGCATGACAGGTTGATAATCACTAGCTAACTAATCATAGTTTTCTAGTGTATTGTCTGTACGCAGAAAACTGAGTGGATTGAAAATTAGTATGTCAGATTAGATAAGCATGTCATGCAAATACAGTCTCAGCATCTCATGTGAAGGAATTTTCTGCTATTATTTCCCTCTATATGTACTCATATTTCCTCAATAATGCCATTTTACACATTGCCTGTGAAATCACAGAGTGGAAGTAGGAAGAATTATTTTCCTGATTTTTTTTTCTGTTTCTTTTCTTTTCAAAATCAGGTTGATGATGCCTAGAATAAAAACTCCATCCATTTGCCAGATTTCTTACCAAGATAAAGTTTCTTCTTGAAAGTTCTTAAATGTCTTTGGATTTTATAAAAAAAAATCATTTTCAAAATAGGAAGGGCATGGGAGGAAAAGGAACATTTCATTTATCATTACAAAAACAACAACAAAAATCATTGCACAAAACAAATACAGAATGTAGCTATCTGCAATTGGACAAACCTGAAGCGTCATTATAATTAAAAATATGTTTAACTAAGCAAAAGTTTTCTAAGCGATTTTTCTCTTGTTAACAAAAAAAAATTTAAAGAAAGCTGACCAAAACTTTAACTTTTTAACTATTTCAACTTAACTAAAACTTAACTGTTTTAAGTTATGTTCTAGTACACCTGCAAATTTTCAGAACTGTTAAAAAAATCAAATTATATAGAAATTTGTGGCTTTCTCATTCCACTTTGTGGAAGACTAAAGTTTCAGGTTTTCAATCATTATTTAAGTTTAGCATTTAAGGCCAATCAAACTGCTGTTCTATGAAGTACTAACTCCAGACAAAAATATAGGACTTCATCAAATAACAGGAAACTGTCAAACACAGGAGAGGTAGCAATGGAGTTGTGGTTTATCTATAAATATTTGAGCTATTCAAAAACATGAACTTTGGGGTTATTCTTGACATTGTCATGCTCCATCTAGTGGTTCCGCCCCAGCAACAGGTAGAATTATAGCTAGATTTTTGTCTCATTTTTGCAGCTCTACCATAAGTGGATATCCTGGCAAAGCTGATCATCATTCAACTG
>JAOYMU010000252.1:60813746-60824686 GCA_025802295.1 Psammodynastes pulverulentus | reverse complement strand
TTTAAGACTTGTGGACTTCAACTCCCAGAATTCTCCAGCCGGCTTAATACAAACCTCCATTTTATCATGGTTATCAGATGAGGAAATCAGATTTCATTTGAAAACAGACAGATTTGGGGCAGATCCCTGACCCGGAGTGATGGCAGACTTGACGTCCCATTTCTGACTCTGTCCTCACCCCGGTTAGACCTCCTCCCTGCCTCCCTCTCCCAAGGGCCCTTTAATTGCAATCCCCGTAGTAAGCACAGCATCTCTCTATGGCTTACGTGGCCTTCCAGTTTTAGGAGTCCCTGAAATAAACCCATCGTCTCGGGAATCTCTTCCGACAAAGCCTCTTTTGATTTCTTCCTCCACGTTCTGACTTTACAAAGCTCTCCTCTCTTTTCAAAGCCATCTTCCCTGCCCGCTTTCTTCTCCTTTCTTCCAAGCTTCCCCCGAACAATAGGAAAAGATATTATCCGGAGAAAGTCCCTTTATAACCAACCTCCAGCCGGTAATTAGAAAGCGTATTGATTTAAAACAGCAGCGAGGCAATGCTGGGGCTGCAAGACCTTGAGATGGAGACTCGGATACAGAACAGAAGGGAGGGCGGGCAGGAGATAGCAATAGCAATAGCACTTATATACCGCTTTATAGTACTTTTTACAGCCCTCTCTAAGCCAGAGGTCTCCAACTTTTCAGACCTCAGGGACCACCAAATTCATATTTTTAAATCCCACAGACCCCTAATAGGAATCCAGTGCACCGCTCGCTGAAGCGCTGGGATTCCCAGTGTCAGGATGGGGTCCTTCAGGCATTTAGCTTGGCCGCCTGTTTCTACAACCTTAAAACACTCAAAGAGCCATTTGGACCCATTTCCCACAGAAAACAAAACACCGGGATCTGTCATCTCTCTCTCTATTTCTGTATCTCTCTCTCTCATCTCCCTTTCTGGCTGGCGACAGCTGCGCTACTCCTTGCACATTGCACCTTCTGCAAAGTTGCAAGTTGAACATGCCTTCCTCTGGCTGGTCTCATATTCCAGAGCTCTAGTCACAGGACTGGCCCATTGGTCATCCTGGAGCAGCTCCTCCACCTGGATGTGCTGAGGACCACCCAAAAATTTTTGCGGACCACTCTGCTCTAAGCGGTTTACAGGATCAGCATATTGTCCCCACAGTCCTCATTTGACCCACCTCAGAAGGACGGAAGGCTGAGTCAATCTTGAGCCTGGTGAGATTCGATCTGCCAAATTGCCAAATTGCAGGCAGCTGGCTGTAAGCAGAAGTAGAAGTAGTCTGCAATTACTGCACTCTATCCTCTGTGCCACCAAGTTATTTCAAGCAGAAATAACTTTTCTAAGAATATATTTGCCATAAGATTAAAACTCCATTATTAATTCTCAGTTGTGTTACTTCTATTAATATCTGCAAAACTAATGAATTCTCATGATTAAATAACATAGTGGTAGTAAGTCCCTTTGAATGAAATACAGCTTGCTTCCAGGTAACTATAGACAGGAACAGAACCTTAGTTTTCCAGAAACCCATTTTCAAATATTTTTTATCAAAAGGTACATATTAATATCATTCTTCTGTTGCTGAGAGATCACAAATTGCTTATTTGTTATTAAGTAATCAGTTTTCCTTGAAGCCCCTATCAGAAAACTGGGCCTCAATAAATTATAAATACTCTAAGGAGAAAATAAGCTATTTGTGATCCTAATTCCCATAGAATTGTAGGTTTAATTTTATGTGCCAATTTCAAGGATCTTCCAAAAGGGACCATTTAGATTTCTGAAACAAGAAGCAACTTTTCTTTTGCCAGAAACTCACTAGATGGCAAAGACAAAAAAGGGAGAGAATGCAAGATGGAGTGATGAGGATGGGAGAAAGGGAATGAGAACAAAAATGGGACACAAAAAAGCAGTATGTCTTCTCTTTGTATATCAAGGCTACCTTCCAAACATGAAAGGGAAAAAAATAACAATAGCAAATTCGATATTGGATTATGGCACTGAAGAGTTGTCACAAACAATACACATATTTTGTTACCAAGTTAGGAGTCATGAGGGAAGCTGAAGACATTAAACAGAGAAGCGCCTATGGGTATGTGTGTATATGTATATATTAGTTATTATTTGACATTGTTATTACTTTTTGAGTTTTTAAAATAAAATTTTATTTTATTGCTATTTTAATATCTGTGAATCATCTAGAGGACCAAGGTGGTTGGCAAAATTGCACAAATAAAAGAAAAGAAACTTTATGAAGGAAATAAAAAAGATCTGGAGTCACTGCAAAATAATGAGGGGGCCATACCTGCCTTTTCTCCACATTTGGTTTAAATTATTTCATTATCTCACTTTTGTCTGTCTGTCAGATAGGAGACCACACTATTCCTCTGGTAGGATGCTGTGACTGCAGGATCATCATTTTTATTTTATATAGTGCAATAGAATAATATTCTCTTCCTTGGGAGAAGGAAGATTTAAGGAAAGGATCTGCAATCCATAGCAATTGATAGAGGATGTTTGCTTAAAGCGAAGCATCGAGTGGACATTATTGTCACAAATAAATCAACTCATATACTTTCTGCCACTATCTTCAATAATAATATCTTGTTCAAACTTCACAGCACCATCTCTCTGATGAAAATGTGATGGTGCTTGAGTTTGAAGGATTAGTAATGCTGGAGGAAAGAAGCACAGCAGAACATTGGAAGCATAAATGCTAACTGCATTGTAACACATATATTCATCTGCTTTGAAGAAAACTGCAATTACTGTATTACTTCTTACTAAGTCAGAGCAAAAATCTTTCTGGAACAAAGAAATTGCTATTCAAGGGTGAGAGAATAAGACTGCAGCCTTGGTTGAGCTTATTGGAATTATGTCCAGGAAGCATAATGGAACTTAGTCTTGAGTAGAATGAAATTAGCTCTGTTAGATAACACAGGCATTAGACATTAAATGGAGGATTTCGGCTGAGAAATAAAAGATAACAATAAGTAGAAAATAAAGGATACTCTTCTTCAATACCGCTTTCTTTCAGCTTTCAGAACCTTATATTATAAAACTAATTACTTAAGCAGTCAAAGGTATGGAATGCCTCTGACTGAATATTTATAATTTTTAGTCAGGTATACAACTATTCTATAAGATTCAAGACAAACATTTATTCAGAAGTGATGGTGCCCAGTTATCATTTTCATGTATATTTTAACATGGTTATTTCCTCTTTTAAGAGGAATAGCTCAGACCACCTCAGTCACAGAGAAATAACTTTCCTTGCAGGCCTCCGCAAAATTCCCTTAAGCCATAATTCCAGACAATTTTATTATTTTTGTGCATGAAGGATTGCATGTTTGCAGAAATAGTGAAATGGTCCACTCCATTTTTCCAGTTCCCTGTACAAATTCTGTGTCTACCCCTGTTCTACATTTCTCCAATTATGTGAGTGGTTGTATCTTAAAATTGGTCGCACATCATCCCATTTCCAGTATTTAAATATGGTTTCAGTTTATTAATATGATGTTTTTTGTTTCCATTGTTCAAGAACTCATCCTTGGGGGAAAAAAATCATATTTAAACAGTTGGCAGACTCAGTTCCATGCAGACTCAGGTTTATGACAACAACATCTCAGAGAAATTCTCCGGGTATGACAAGTGCCTTGAGTTTAATACAACCAAACTAAGTTCCGGCAAATTAAAGAACAATCATATAAGTCAATATGATGACTTTATGTACACAAGTTCCTTATTGCAGATAACAGCTATGCAGTGTTCCATTAATCCCCTCATTGAATCAGAGCAGTCAATAGAAACCTTAAATACATTTTACAGAAACAATAGCAATTTTGTTACAGAGAATAAATTCTAATTGCTACTTTTCTAGCTGGAAGAAAAACCAATCCCTCTTATTTTGCTTCCTGTGGAGAGAGAAAATCGCAAGATATAGCTATATATTGTGTAATGGTTGGGATTACGGTGATAATATAATTTGATTAGGGCAAGAACTCTCCATGTATACTTTTGAAGTTACTTTTATATTTCTGTTCATCTCAAACTCTTATTTTCTCTTCTTTCCTGCCCATATTTGTGAACCTTTTTTTTTCTATGCCTCTTTCCTATTCTCTTTCTTGCATTTAGAATGAAGCTGAGGGTAATAGCGTGCCAAGAAATTGCGATAAGGAAATGCAAACCTTAGAATAATCCCTGTCCTCTACGACCAAGCAGGCTTCTGATTTGGGATTTAAATTCAAGCTTTGAGATGAATAAGGAGACTCAGATCGCTTAAGGCAATTTGAGCCATTCTTGAATTATTGTATTCTGGTCTGACCCCAATCATGTATTTAGTGCACATACCTATATTGTTTTTCTAGATAAATATTTGACTTTAGGCTGAATTATCCCTGTTTAACTGTGAGGTATCTCTGGAACAATGATTTAATACTTCAGAGCCTTATTTAATCTCATTTTTATTTTGCAGAGTTCAAGCATAGGCAACCACTTGTATTTATTCACCTATAACACCTGGACTTTTTGCAAGAAAGCAAACTCCCTTTCCAAATTATCATGCCAACTACCCCTAAGGGAGGCATCAGATTATGTGATCCATGTTTCAAAATTCATCAAACACAATGTGTGCAAATTTCTAAAATGATACGATAAAGTATTTTTTTCCCTCTCCAAGGACACTCTGCCTCCTCCCCTTTTCTTCATTTTTTTCTGGAAAAGGTATTATTTATTTATTTATTGAACTTATATTGCCGCCTATTCACCCATGGTGACTCAAGGCAGCTTACACAACATAAAACCACATTTAAAACAATAAAAACTAACAAAAAGAATCAAATAAATTAATATAGTACAATATAACAAAATCACCTCCCACTCCTTGCCCCAGCAACAGCAGATCACATAAGCCATTTAATAGGCTCCATCCCGCTGGCAGAACCAGGTCCTCAGCACCTTCTGGAAGAGTATTAGAGTGGGGGCCGTTCTAATCTCTGGGGGAATGATTTTCCAGAGAGAGGGAGCTACCACAGAGAAGGCCCTTCTTCTGGCTCCCACCAGGTGTATCTCCCTCGGAGATGGGACCCACAAATTCCCTGCCTCCCCCTCTGATGGGTCGGGTAGATGTGACCGGCAAGAGACGGTCCCTCAGATAACCTGGTGCCAAGCTATGAAGGGCTTTAAAGGTGACAACCAGAACCTTGAATTGCTCCCAGAAGCAAATCAGCAACCAATTCAGCTCCTGCAGGAGAGGTATATATGTGCACACTGGTTCTTCACAAACCAAGCGGGCCACTGCATTTTGCACCAACTGGAGCTTCTGGGTGGACTTCAAGGGCAGCCCCATGTAGAGTGTGTTGCAATAGTCAAGGAATGAGTAACTGTGAGTAGGGACTGTTGGTCCAGGAAAGGTTGCAACTGGTGCACAACCCGCAGTTGCACAAAGGCCCTCCTGGCCATGACCGCCACCTGCTCTTTGAGCAGGAGTCGTGAGTCCAGGAAAACCCCTAGATTACGCAAAGGGTCTGTTTGGAATAGTGCCACCCCATCCAAGATCAAAGGTGGCAATTCCCCCTGAGCCAATGAACTCCAAACCCAGAGACACTCAGTCTTCCAAGGGTTTAGTTTCAACCTGTTGCTCCTCATCCTGCCCCTAACAGCCTCTAGGCACTGAAAGAGGGAGGATATGGTATCACTTAACTTACCACGGGCTGAGACATACAGCTGAATATCATCAGCATACTGGTGATACCTCAGTGCATGGTGACAGATGATTTCACCCAGCAGCTTCATATAAATGTTGAACAGGAGTGGAATCCCATAAAACAGTGGGTGACGGCTGGATCTCTCCCCTCCTGACTCAGAGCGGCCACAGAGGAAGGAAGCAAACCAGGATAGCACAAGGCCTCCCGCTCCCATCCCCCGAAGCCGTCCCAGGAGAATACCATGGTCAATGGTATCGAAAGCTGCTGAGAATTCAAGTAGAGCACGGATGGATGTACTACCCCCCATCCTACTCCCACCAGAGATCATCCAAAAGTACGGCCAATTCTGTTTCTGTCCCAAATTCAGGCCTGAATCCTGACTGGTAGGGGTCAAGATAATCCGTTTCATCCAGAAACCTCTGGAGCTGCCGCGCGACCACTTCTCAACAACCTTCCCCAAAAAGGGAAAATTGGAGACAGGTCGGAAATTATCCAACCAAGTGGAGTCCAGCAATGGCTTCTTAAGAAGAGGGCAAACCACAGCCTTCTTAAAGTGCTAGGGCACTGCTTCCTCCTGTAGGGAAGCATTAATCACCACCAGAGTATACCCATCTATCACCTCCTGGGAAGCTTTCACAAGCCAGGACGAACATGGGTCTAAAATATAGGTGCTTGCACGCTTAATCCCTAGGATCCTGCCCACTTGCTTGGGAGCAACGGGATCAAATAGTTCCCAGATAACAGGGCAAGAATCTGCCTCAGGGGCTTTCCCAGAACAGCAACCATGCCAGCATCTAACTGGGAACAAAGTTGAGTGGTTTTGTCTTCCAGAAAATCCGCAGATTCCTCAGCGCACTCCTTCAGGTGGACCTCAATCTCCTCCTTCCCCAGGAGGAAGAGGCTCACCTTAAAGAGGATCTCTGGGTGATTATCTGCAGATGCAATTAATGTGGAGAAGTATTTAGACTTCACCACATGAATCACCACAAGGTAGGCCTTAGCAGCTCTTTTTAGCAGCTCTTTAGGGGGGGGGGCTTTCTTCATATTATTTCCATAGTAACAATCTAGTGAATTAGGTTGTGCCGTGAAAGAATGACTGGCTACAATCTCCCATTGAGATTCTATACATGAAGATACTGAGGTGCTGAGTCTAAACTTTAAAATTGAAAGTACCCTATAGAGCCAGCAAAACTATGGAAAGTTTTAAGATTTTATCAAATGGAGCCTGAATTCTCACAATCACATGCAGAATAGCTGTTTTGTCCTATTAAGAAACATTAATAAGAAACAACATTTGGAAAGACATCAGTCATAATAATTGGTCTATTTTATTTTTAAAACTATGTGCCACATACTTCCCAGTTTACCAATAGTAAAACTGGAGATGTCCTATCAGTATAACACAGTTGATATTACAACATTTCAAGGTGGTTGTTGTTGTTTTTTAAAGCAGCTGTAATGGCTTTCTAAAAAGAACTTGTTCTTGATAATCAAAGAAGAATGCTAGTCTGGTGTTACTGCAATTTTGTTTTTCTCCACAGGTCATGCAAGTAGTGAGGGAGCAGATAATGAGAGCACTGACCACAAAGCCTAGTTCTCTGGATCAGTTCAAAAGTAAACTTCAGAATCTGAGCTATACAGAAATATTGAAAATCCGCCAGTCTGAGAGGATGAACCAGGAAGATTTCCAATCTCGACCAATTTTGTAGGTTTTTTAACATTTATTTTTTCTCTTCCTTACAACATACAATTAATGTTTGTGGCTTCTTCAGGAATAATCCCAGGACCATGATGTAAAGAAAATTTTCACATTTGCTTGCACTATATACATGTGTTTATAGGAATAAATAAGTATGACCCTTTATATATAAAAAATATTTTCTTCTAGTCTTGTAGAATTATTGGAAATTAAATGATTAGATAGATAGATAGATAGATAGATAGATAGATAGATAGATAGATAAATTATGGATGGATGGATGGATGGATGATGGATGGACAGACGGACAGATGGACAATCAATGCATTTTTCAGCAAACAGTATTTTGACATTTTCCCTCTACATACATGTGCCCTTTTTCAGTGGTGGGATTCAGCCGGTTTGCACCAGTTCACCCAAACCATTGGTTAATTGCTTGTGCAGTTCAGAGAACCGGCTGAAAATAAAGTGCCTAAAGAAACTAAAGTCCCTTCAGTTAATAGCTCCAGGAAGACAGCCAAGAACCACTTAATAATTGCAGCTGGAATGCAGCCAACCCATGCTGAATCAAGTCAATAAACAACAGAAACTGACAGGATTAGGGCAGGAAAACCCATCTAAGGATGGGATTAACCTCTTCCCTTCAGGAAGAAGGACAAGATTACAAATATTTTCATTATAAAGAGTATTAATTAACACTTCTGTGATCAGCTGATATTCCCTGGAGTTCCCCAAGACCGGGGGTCGGCAACGTGCAGCTCTAAAGCCACAAGTGGCTCTTTAGGCCCTCTCCTGCAGCTCCCTGTTGGATGATCCCACCACTGACTGGCCCCACCCCTCGCTCTCTCCTCCCACTCATTCCTCGCCTGCCCTGAAAAGAAAAGGGCTAAGGCAGCGAATGGAGACTTGTTCCATATTCCAGAGTGGGAGCAAAGTATCCCTCTACTTGCCTCTTTTTCTGGCCCTTCTTGGTGCTGTGTGTACATACCTCGGCCACTGGGGGAGACTTGTGACTTTTCTCTGCCCCAAGACATTGACTGGCCCGGCTTCAGCCAATGCTCTGCATCGTAATGGGCTCCAGGAGGAGGAGGAGGGGACGCTGCCTCCCCATTGTGAAGCACACTAAGTTTAAGTATGCTGCATGAGACACTGCAAGAGCAGTGATCAGCCATGGAACCAGCAAGAGCAGTAGAGTCGGTGTCTTGGAGCAGAGAGAAAGTCACACGTTTCCTCATATTCCTTTCGCTGCCTCCATGGCTGCTTTCTGCTCTTGCAGCGCCTCGTGCAGCACACTTAAATTTAGCATGAGGTGCGCACAACACGAAGAAGAGCCGGAAAAAGAAGCAAGTAAAGGGGTGCTAAACTTCCACTCTGGAATATGGAATGAGTCTACATCCGCCGTTGTCACCCTTCCCTTCTCAGGCGAGGAGTAAGTGGAGGGCGAGGGGTGGGGCCAGACACAAACATGCTAGCGAGAGAGGGAGAGAGAGATGAGAGAGAGAGATGAGAGAGAGTGGGAGAAAGAATGAGAGAGATAAAAGAGATGAGAAAGAGGGAGAAAGAAGAGAGTGATGAGAGAGATGCGTGAGAAGGAGAGAGAAAGAGGGAGAAAGCGATGAGGGAGAGGGAGAAAGAAAGAGAAATGAGATGAGAGAGAATGAGAGTGAAAGAGATGAGGGGGGGAGAAAGATGGGAGAGAAAGATGAGAAAAAGAGGGAGAAATAAAGAGATGAGAAAGAGATGAGTGAGACGATGAGAGAGAGGGAGAAAGAGAGATGAGAGAGAGGGAGAGCGAGAGAGAGATGAGAGAAAGAAAGAGAGGAAAGAGAGAAAAGAAAATACCTGGAGCCACAAAATCTGGGTAGCCATGTTTGGGGGGGTGTCATGTGACTGGGTGGGAGTGAGTTGTGTTGGCCATACCCACCCTGTATTTTCTTTTCTATGGGAAACGGGTCCAAATGGCTCTTTGAGTGTTTAAGATTGCCGACCTCTGCCCAAGACCTTTTATAGCTGCTGCACTGTTGGCTGCTGCTTGTTTCTTCCTGAGGGAAAAGATACAGGAGGGGACAATGATGCAGCTTGATCACACAGACAGTGTGATGTATGTGGTCCAGCCAGCTGTATTGCTTCTGCTGTGAAGCACCCAATTTAGAACACAGAGAACAAAATAATAGAGTTGGAAGGGTTAATGGCTTTTGGCAGCATGCCCAGACTTTCAATTAGCATGAGCGACTGCTCTTAGTTTTCCTCTCAGCTGCTGTGTTTGCTTTGGGTGAACTTTATTTTAAATAAGGGGCATGACTGTTTTAAGTTTTCTGCATTGCTTTAGTGGTTCCTGGCACTGTTCTTTTGGGGTGTACTTCCCTCACTCTTTTTGAAAGCCTCTAGGTATGGAGCATCCACAACTTCTGAAGGCAAGCTATTCCATTGGTTGATTGGTCTCATCCTTAGGAAATTTCTCCTTAGTCCTAGGTTATTTCTCTCTGGTTAGTTTCTGTGAGATTTAAATTTCTCAGTTTGAATCAACAGGAAACACTGTGAACAATACAAGAGCTTTATTGGAACTTTTGCAGAAGCTGGCTTCCTGTCCTCATGTGGGTAAAGATACAAAGAGCAAAAATATAAATGATTACAGAGTTTAAATACACTTCCAAAACCCCCACCCCATTACTGCCACTCATCATCATTGGTCGATTTGCATTGGATAAGTTTTGGGTTCACAATCTATCCCATTATCAGTTGCTTAACAGTTGCTACATCCTGATATTGTTTGCACTATTTGTGACAACTGGTTTCTTTTCTTGGAATAGTTTGACAGGCTGGTATCCTGGTCTGGCTCAGTATGACAACAAATATTTAATATCCCACCGAGGGTTTCTCAGGTTATATAGAAGATAAATATGGCATTACTATTGCTGTTTTCTTTACAGGAACAATTCTCACTTCTCTCAGTTTCCATCCATTGTTTCTTGTTGTGCCTTTTGGTGCTTTGGAAAATAGATTGACTCCCGCATTTTTGTAGGAACTCTTCAAATTTCCTGACAGTTAGAACATTTAATCAATGAAACAACTTGCCTCTAGAAGTTGTAAAGGCTCCAACACTGGTAGATTTTAAGAAGAGTTTAGATAACCATTTGTCTGAGGTTGTGTAGGGTTTCCTACCTAAGTAGGGGGTTGGACTAGACGATCTCCAAGGTCCCTTGCAACTCTGTTATTCTATTCTATTCTATTCTAAATATTGGAACAATGCTATTTTATTGCGAATTGGACTAAGGAGAAATTTCCTAAAGTTGAGACCAATCAAGTTTACAAATTATAGATTAACAGACTTGGAAGGGGCCTTTTAGGTTATCTAGTCCAACCTCCTCACCCAAGCAAGAGATACTACACCATTTCTGACAAATGTCAGTTCAATGTCTTCTTGAAAGTCTCAAGTGATAAAGCTCCCACAACTTCCAAAGGCAAGTTGTTCCATTGGTTGGTTGTTCTCACTGTCAGAAAGTTTCTCCTTATTTCCAGGTTGAATCTCTCCTTGTTCAGT
>JAOYMU010000252.1:60795547-60810355 GCA_025802295.1 Psammodynastes pulverulentus | reverse complement strand
GCACAAATGGCTCTGCGTGCCACCTGTGGCACGCGTGCCATAGGTTCGCCATCACTGGTATAGGGTCTCCTGCTTGAACAGGGGGTTGGACTAGATGGCCTACAACGTCCCTTACAACTGTTATTCTGTTATTGCTGACTGGTCAATTATCTCCTATGTATATTTAATGGATGTTTTTAGTGTTTTTAATTGTTTTTACTGTTTTAAAATGTTTTTAATATTTCAAAAAATTTATACCATTTGAATTGTAAGCTGTTCAGAGTCATTGACTGAGATGGGCAGCCATAGAAATTGAATGAATGAATGAATGAATGAATGAATGAATGAATGAATGAATGAATGAATGAATCTACACAGTCTTTCTGTGAATGGAACTCAGTGAAAACTCTCATATCTTACCTTGTGCCATCTTTAAGGACATTCAGTTTAACTTGTGGTGACAATTGTCTGATGTTATACTGAAGTGTGGAGTATAGGAGTAGTGTATTGAACTTTTCAAAACGTGCCATAATTCCACAAACTGGAACAGCTACTGCATTATATTTTCGGAAACCCGGGGGGGGAATTTAATCCTGTCTTCTTGGCAACCTTGACTCATCTACTAGTCTATTTCTCCTCCATTACTTGTTTTCCCAGGAAGTATTTTTCAACTTTCTTCAATAACAGAGAATTAAAATGCATTTTAATATGCACATGTTCATCTCTTTAATATGCTCTCTTCCAATCTGCATGTCAAAAAGTTTTGTAGAAATTTGAAATTTATGTAGCAAAGCCAAATTAAGGAGACAACATAATAGCATACTTTTAAAAAAAGAAGGAAAAACACAAGCCCTTTTAGACTGAATCCATTATTTGAAAAGAACTGGAATTTCCAAACCTTGATTCAAAGTTCCTTGTCTATTTGTTATAGTCATTTTAAATTGCTCCTTTAGCTTTGACAGGAAAAAAAAGTAGGTTTAGATTCTGAGATTGAATTTTTTGCTATTAATAACATATCAGGTATTTTGGAAGCTGTTAAAACATCAGGTCCATACTGAGATATCAAAGCATATTTTACCTGGATATTCTTCCATTTCTCATTGACAATGATGATTAAAATTTATGATTGAACTTATTGAAAAGATTTAAAGCATCATTAAATAGTAATTTACCTAGTTTAATCATATTTTTGTGCCCATTCTTTCCAGTAAAAAAGTTTTATTTTACTGTATTTAAGAGTAAAGTTATGCTAGAGATAAGAGTCTGTATCAAAATTCAATCTACTGGTATCACCTAACAGGGTGCAATTACAACTTATGGCTTGCAAAGTTGGAAACACTAAATTAATCTTAATAAAATTTGTACCTAACTACTGCCAAGATTTAAATGGGTAAGTACAATAAATTTCCAGTTTAGACCATACTGACATTTTCTTTCAAAAAAAAATGTTCATTCCAATAAAATGTTGGTATTAACAATCTAAGCCCAATGATATTTCTGAAACTCTGGAAGGTTAAAACTGCCATCTGTCACAAACAAACATAATTTAGAAAGAGAGATTCTAGGTGCTTTACCTTTCCAAATACACTGTCTCACATGCCTAGCAATTTGAGTAAAATGTTTTTTGGAATAAAAGATAGTATCGGTCTTAAAACATCTACAAGTCTGGAATTATATTTATTTTAATTATATTTATTTTATCCCACCAAATCAGGGCAATCTCATACCATCTATCAAAATTTAACGTGTTTTGTTCTAGCATAGTAGACATAATAACTTGGACAAATTCTGAAATTGGTGAAAAAAGTTCTACAGACCACTAGTGGACCAAAAGGATCCTTATTAGTCTCACTAGTGGACTAAGGATCTTTGAACTAGTAATAAGACAATGCTGCTGCCACCATCTTGATACTTACTACTCTGAACTCCAAGTACTAACCATGTGTGTTTGTTTTAGCCCCACTGTCCCCACTGGCACTCCATTATTTTTCAGAAAGAGGGAGAGAGAGAAAATGTACCAATTTCTGCTCTGTAGTGCTGACAATTCTGATAACTAAAGGCCATCATTCCACATGCAACCTGGAATGTTAGTGAATAAACTTGAACATCTTCACTATCAAATATCACTGAGGTGATATCAGTGCTTCACACAGTGCTGAAAAGTGCTTACTTCTGAGTAGGTGTTTGTTTAGCAATTCTACTTCTTCTTTTGCTTAGATAGAAACCACTCTGGTTTATATTACTTAGAGTGAGGACTGGCTCAGCAGCAGTAAATGGAGAATTCTCCACATTGTGAGGGAGCAGACCTCGTCTCTTCTAACACAGAGGCCATCTTTCCTTTGCAGGAGCAGCAGACATCCACTTTTACCACAGGTGGTAGGTCAGCCACAGCTACACTCTGACAGCCCAAAGGAGCCACACACTAGTATCTCAAAACGCCCATTAGCAATGTTATGCTACATGTAGGAGGACATTGGCTGCATGCTTTGGAGGTGCATTCTTATCCTAATAGTGATATGCAATAATCCTCTGGGCCTAATTTAGGCTGATCGGAGCAATGTTCTCTTCACTGAGAATTGTATTGCCATTCTCTAGTGAGAACCATTTAAAACAGAGGTTAAAAAGCATCCATATCTAGGTTTGAGATATCAGTATCTTAACAATGTACAATAGAGGGAAGATAGTAAGACTAATATGGATTCCACTCTGGAAATCCCTCCTCATAATCCCTGATGTAGCCAACACTGTGGTCTTACAGGTCTTTTGCCCATCTGTATAGTACCTCAAGATAATAAATAATAAGCCTGAATATCTTACATCTTTTTTCACTATTCAGTGCTTTAGCATGTGCAAACGGACAAAACAGTACTGTCAGCCATTCTAAGAAACTATGGTAAAGTATGCCTATGTAATGATTCAATAAATAGATTTTTGAGAGAAATATTCTAGAAACTAATGTCCCCTACTGACCAAAAACATTAAAACTGAAAACAGGTTGGGTATTTCAGTAAGACAACATGCTTAATCAGAATAGAGCTGGAAGGGATCTTCAAAGTCTTCTAATCCAACCCCCTGCTGAAACAGGAGACCCTATACATTTCAGACAAGTAACTGTCCAGTCTCTTCTTAAAAACTTCCAGTGACGAAGCATCCACAACTTCTGATAGCAAGTTGTTCCACTGGTTAATTTTCTCACTGCTAGGAAGTTTCTCCTTAATTCCAGGTTGCTTCTTTCCTTGATTAGTCTCCATCCATTGTTTCTTGTCCTGCCCTCTGGTGCTTTGGAAAATAAGTTGGCAGCCTCCTCTTTGTGGCAACTTCTCAAATACTGGAATACTGCTATCATATCCCCCTCAATCCTTCTTTTCTCTAGACTAACCAAACCCAAATACTGCAACCATTCTTCATGTGTTTTTTGTCTCCAGGCAAATCTTCATAGTTGCTCTTTGTACTTTTTCCAAAGTCTCAACATCTTTTTTGTAATGTGGTGACCAAAACTGGATGCAGTATTCCAGGTGTGGCCTGATTAAGGCTTTCTAAAGTGGTACTGATACTTCATGTGATTTTGATTCTATGCCTCTGTTTATACAACCAAGAATTATATTAGCTTTTTTGGCTACTGCACCATGTTTAAGTGATTGTCCAATGCTTGGGGAGCTTCATGATTCCTAGACCTGACTGTTATCTGTAACTATATCTCAAAAATGCAGTGCATACAGAAGACCAAAGAATATTCTGTGCTCGGCGAGTTCTGCAAGGAACAGCGGGAAAAACCTTTCAAAAGATAGTTGATGCTATCTGGCTATAGGAAGTATTTGAAAGCTATTAATTCTGTTAAAGGAGATGTTACAAAGGACTAACTAGAAGATTCTTTTTTTTCTTATTTGAATTTGTAAACAATTATAGAAAGAATATGCAATAATTTGCAGAATGAACAGGTTTAACTTTGTATCAAGTAGAGAAAGTGTCAGTTTTTATTCACTTAGAGATTCACTGAAACCTTCAACATGATTAGGATGATTATTTTGCATATAATTGTCAGTGCCAATTCCTGTTTCTTGGCAGGTTTGCACTACTGCTTCCATGAGTAATTTTCAACTTTCCAATCTAGTTTACTGGTGATCTCCCATGCCAATGCTAAGTAAGTCCACTGAGCCTAAGTTTTTCCAAGCTCAACTAAGGCTTGGTGCTGCCACCTGCTGTGACCCTATAAATGTGAACATGCCTGACGATGGCACCTAAAATCATATACATCTTTTTGTAATCTTATTTATCCAGCTTTCATTCATTTGCAGCAGTAGAAAGCAGGCTTTTCTTCAATGCACTAATTGACTTGAGAGACCATGGGCTATCCTATAAATGGATGGCTTACAAATTAGCTGTACAAAATAAAGTTCAGGAGCACAGTAACAATTCCAGACTGATCAGGGTAATAAAAAAAATAGTATTCTGATTAACATTGTGAGTTAATGTTCAGGCTGGAATAAGGCCCTGGAGATGTCCAGTAATTATGAAAGTTCAGCCTATTGTTACTGAAAGCATGAAAAGTGCAGCAGTCAGTCATCCGAAGGGTAGGATAAAGAGAAACAACTGAACATCTGATACACAAAGGACAGGCAGAAAGTTAATGAGGTTTGGCTAGTGTCATCCATTATGTAAAGTTCATAAGATAATGAGAGAAGTCAAAATAGGAGGGTCATTAAGAAAAAGATGAAAGGATGTTGATGCTGTTCAGCTGCCAAGACTTTGGGACTATCTGATGCTATAGCTGTGGTGGGGGGGGAGAGTGGATTTACACCTCTTCCCAAATTACAGATCTGGATGGCATTAGAAGAATGGAGAAAAGCACTGACGGTTCATTTTAAGCTGAACAACAAATGCAATAAGCATCCTGCACACCTGTCGAAAAGCCATAAGAATATGTTCTTTTTCCATGACTCATCAGCAGTGGGTAAAAAAAGATTCTTGTAAACATCATAAAGCAGAGTTTTATTTTGCTCCAAACTACTCACCGGGGAGCTGAGTGGACGGCTGCTAAAATTCTTCAACCAGCAGTCTGGAAAACAATGCTAACAAACAGCCCATCTTTGTTGCCTGATGTGTCCGTTGAATACAGCCATAAGTTACAGCAGGCTGAGCACCCGTGGCTTATCAGAGGTGCTTGTAATGCACGACAAGGGCCAAAGCAAGCAGCCAAGTACCTTCATCCATCCAGAAAAAGCACCTGAGCTTACTAAAGCACCACTTGCCTAAACCAATTGCTATAATTGCATGGATCATAAACTCAAATTTCTGAGGTGATTTGTAAAAAAAAAAAAACCTCAAAAGAGAAGGCAAGCCATAGTACGGTAGAAATTGTTCTGGATAAATAGATGAAAAAGTGATCATAAATCCATTGAGCATGCCACTTTCAGCATTTTTATAAAAAGGCTTTCAACACCACGATAAGTATCCAATCTGGTCTCCAGCAGTGGGGCTGTTTTCAACTTTCATCCGCTCCAGCTTCACAATCATGGATAAGGGCAAGGAATTGTGCCCTCAAATTCTAGAATGTCAGAAGAGGGTCAGATTGCCTGTATGAGATAGAAAGGATCTTCCCATTCATTTTCAATTAACAAGGATTTTTTTCCCCAATCTTTCTACTAAATTATTTTTCCCTCTTTGTAGAAGAGAATCAGTTTAGCTATCCACAGATATTATGTGGGGAGAAAAATGTAATGAATACAGGGATTTTTTTCCTACTCTGCCCCAATTAGCTTATGTGGTATTCTACTGGTTCACACCAGTTTGGGCGAACCAGTAGCAGAAAAAGCTGCCGCTTGGGTGAATCGGTAGCAAAAAAAAGGGCTACTGGTTCGGACGAACTGGTAGTTAAAAACTCCCTCTGCGCATGCACACTCCCCCCTCTCTTCCATGCATGTGCGCGCTGATCATCTGAGAGGACTCTTTGACCCTCTCAGCTGATCAGAGCACTTTTTTTAAGCTACCAACTGGGCTGAACCAACAGCTAAAAAAGTGTGCCAATCAGCTGAGAGGATCAAAGAATCCTCTCAGATGATTGGTGCACTTTTTTAAGGTACTGGTTCGGCTGAACCAGCACTTTTTTAAGCTGCTGGTTCAGCCAAACTGGGCCAAACCAGTAGCCAAATTTTTTAGCTACCAGTTTGGCTCAGTTCGGCGGAACCAGTAGCTTTAAAAAGTGCTGGTTTGCCCAAACCTGTAGCTAAAAAAGTGCGCCAATCATCTGAAAGGATCAAAGAGTCTTCCCAGATGATCGGCTCACACGTGCGCAGTAGGCATGCACTGGTAGGCGCATGTATGCACGCAGGGAGGGGGAGCGCACATACACAGAGGGGGGGGAATATGCACACACACACGCTTGCACATGCGCATGCGCCCAGTCAGAGAACCACTGGCAACACCAGTAGAAAACCACCAGTGGCTTATTTCTATCTTTGAATTACAGTATGCAGATGAGAATGCAGTCAGATTAGCTTGCACAGAAATAGATGGAAGAAAGGAGATATAAAAAGTGGGAAAATCATGAACTCACCCACTAAATCCCAGTTTACAAAGCAACCTTCTTCATCTTTATATATTCAGCACAAAGTTTTAAATGTGGTTCAAGGTCCCACCTAAACTTGTGATACTCCATCTTTTCCTTTCCAGGGGAGATAAGGTAATGGAACAACTGCTATGACAAGATTGGAAGATGGGGGAGAACAACTTTAAAACATTAAGTTAAGCCTGATTTATAGTGAAATAAAAACTTCATTTGGAAGTTTCTTGGAAATCTTTTAAACTTAAATTCATTTGCAAATCCTCATTGTTGTCATCATCTAATTAATTAATTAAATTTGTATGCCACTAAATCATTCTGACTGTTGGCCTTCAAGAAGATAACGTAATAAAACACTTTTAATGAGAAAACAGTTATGAGAAAACATCTGCAATTAAAAAAACAAGCAATTGAATTTGGCCTACAATCTTAATGCCACTAAAACCCACAACAATTCATAAAATGAAAGCAATAGTAAAAATGTATATCTACACACACAAACACACATATTGTCAACTCAAGACAACTCACACAAAGGACATCAAGTGAAGCAAATACCAAGGTGATGCACTGTCCTTACTGTTGTTCTTCATAGGCTTGAACCCCCTCAAGCAGATAATCACAAGAACTGGATATGGATACAAGTTCAAGGATGGAGCTATCATCAGCCACCTTCTCTACATGGATGACATAAAGCTGTATTCTAAGAATGAATAAGATATTGACTTGCTGATCCACCTGACACTGATTTACATTGAAGTTATTGGGGTGTCATTCAGACAGGAGAAGTGTGGCCAGATGGTGATCAAAAAAGGGAAGGTAATTAAGACTGAGGGTAATTAGTACTACCCAGTGGGCAAAGTAGCACACATACAGGCCAGCTGCAAGTACCTATGGTACACCTACAGTCATATCGGAACCACAATGAGGAGGCAAGGAAGACAACAACATTCAAGTGCCACTCTTCAGCCACTTGAAGAGCCAATAAATGGGAAGGACAGGATCCATGACATCAATATGTATACCCTGCCAGATACACTGCCAGTATAATATGCTAGGCAAAGAAGGGCATGGAAGGCCCTCACAATGATTCTCTTTGTTTTGAAGAAATGAAGCACAGATTGGGAAGCAGGGAGTGTCTGTTAGTTCAAAGCAAGAAAGGAACAAGAGGATCACCTGCTCCTTCTGCTGCTGGAATCATTGAGATTTATTGAGAGTTATACAAAGATGATGAGAATTCAGTGGAACTAATGAGCTTGCATCACCTTCCCCCTGTAATTTCAATGTCATGGAAGATCACCCTAAGAAATTAACAGGTACTTAAAGGCCTGCACAATACTAAGATTGAACAAGGGGGTGACAAACCAGTAGCCAAGAGCAAAACAGTGGAGATAAAGAGGTTTGTTCATATTCATAAAGTAAGAAGAGTACAGTGACAAGAAATAATAAGAGCACAATCAGCTAATTCTGATCACATCAGAGGTCATGAAATGACTTCCTTCCAGCTACAAACCTGAGTAAGATGTATCTAGCATATTTAATAGGGCCCATACAAAAAAAGATACATTTTTTTCAGTTGAATCTTAAATGTGGCTAATTATCCTGCATCTGATCTATGACTAGTTGGCCTTTGTCCTCTTTAGCACTGGTACATCTCTCACCAATTTAGAAGAAAAGTCTTTGCTGCATTTATACACACATGAGCATCCCAGTCTTATACACCTTATCAGCAGGCTCACTCCTAAATTTGTCACTGTGAAGATAGCAATGCTTAGCATTTCAAGAGCTTAAAAGCACTTTACAAACAATGGTGTTGGTGGAGTGCTTGAATCACTTGAAATGTGCGGTTATCCATTTGTTAAAGTAATCTTTACAAAGACCCTGTAAAGAAGGCTAGTATTATTCTTCCTCTAGGGCATTGATAATAATGTTTACCTAGTGAGTTGCACACTATGGTGGCTTTTCCTATCTTCTCCCTCTTGCTTTCATCACTCCTGACATATAAATGTTGGCTACAGCATCCAAAATTTGGTTATTTCCTTCAGACTCTTGCCAAAGTCTGTTTCTATTTTTTAGAGGGGCATTGGACACAAACTATGAGTGTTATGCAGTCATTCAATAGAGTTCCTAGTTAACCCCATAAAACATGGTTACATTCACTCAAGTCCTTTTTCCATAGTTTTATGTTAGTATAAAGTCATTTTATACAACAAATCATACATTTTATGTTAGTGTCTGGGCAAAAATACACCGTGTTTCCCCAAAAATAAGGCCCAACCAGAAAATAAGCCCTAGCATGATTTTTCAGGATGTTCGTAATATAATCATTACTCCGAAATAAGCCCCAGGTAAGAAGGTCAATCAGACGAATGCATTTAGCAATAGCACTTAGACTTATATACTGCTTTATAGTGCTTTATAGCCCACTCTAAGCAGTTTACAGAATCAGCATATTGCCCCCACAATTGTGGGTCCTCATTTTACCCACCTTGGGAGGATGGAAGGCTGGTCAACTTTGAGCCTGGTGAGATTCGATCTGCCAAATTGCAAGCAGCTGGCTGTAAGCAGAAGTAGCCTGCTTAGTGCACTATATCCTTTCCGCCACCGAGGCTCATTTAGTACCATATTTCCCTGAAAATAAGACCTAACTGGAAAATAAGAACCTAATGCATTGTTTGGAGCACAAATTAATATAAGACCAGGTCTTAGTTTGGGGAAAACATGGGTAGCAGTTATTAATACATGTGAAACCATTGGCAAATAGATATGATTTACATTTTGTTTTGGCAAGTAGTTTAGTGATAGAATTATTCACGGTAATAATTGATATCAGTATGTTGCCTTTTATTTGAAATCAGGCAATCTGTTTACTCCTACAAAGCCACCATCAAAATTAAATTAGGCAGGAAAGGGTTTATAGTTTCAGACTGGTAGAAAAGGCCCTGGTTCCCTATATTTAAGATATATAATGAGTTGCTATATTTTCATTAATAATTACAATTAATTCAAAGATGTACCATATTCATTTCCTGTCGGGTGAAAGAAACCAATATGAAATTGACTTAGAATGAAGGGATTGGTCATAGGTCTACAACATTAGACATATCAACATACCATAGGGAACACCACTAAATATGAAATATTTGGTGTTATTGTATTAGGAATCCTTGCAAGGTATAGGGAAACAAAGAGAGAAACAGTACAAAATTTGAGGTTTTGGGTGTAAAAGTAACTCCAAATTAACATTTTCTCTGGCAAAAGTTTAGAGGAGATGCCAAATCTCATGGCCATAATTCATTGACCCTGTCAATTGTCCAGTTGTGTGATAAAGTTATCATCCTACTGTTCACATAGTGAAGAAGTATGAACCATGTGATTTCCTTATTTTATTTATGCCCTTCTAATGCTGATGTTCTGATGTTCTGCTTTGGGCTATTAAGGACAATTAAAATTGACTGCAAAATACATTAATGTAATATAACAGATTCATAACTGTGAAGTCCTCCCAGATAATTGGATTTGGGACGTATCCTGTGGCTTATTTAGCATACTAGCTAATTTGGCTCTACAGAGGATACTGACAATGTTCTTATAAGAGTGGTGCATGAGTTTGGATAATGAACTAGAATCAGAGCCTGAGGACAACGTAAATTGAAAAAACTCTGTTGCTTGTGACTTTGAAAGCCTAGCTGTTTTCTTTTAAAAAAAAACCAAAAAACCTTAAAATGCTTCTCTGAGTGCTTTACTGACATTTAGTTTTAGCTTCTGCTCTTATCCCATTGTTGCTGAGGGCCATGAGTCACATTGTGAGGTACAGAAAAGGTGCTGTACTTAAACTCCCTAAATGATCCAAGCAACTAGAAATAATAGGTTAAATTTAAAAATGTTAATGGAGGGAGGGGGGACCAGAAACTATTAATGCTGGAATAAGGATAAAGTAAAAAACTGAACACTGAAGGGAAGTAAAAGCATAAGAAAAAAGAGAGAGATTCTGAAGTAGTGGTTAAGGCATTAGGATAGGGGCCTATGACAGCTCACCAGGGCCAACTCGCCATGGCCCACTCACCACAGTCAACTCATCGAAGCTAATTTGCTGTGGCCAATTCACCTCAGGACTACTCGCCACAGGACAAGAGTTACATAAATATTGAAGAAATAGTGGAATGGAATCATGAAAGAAAGGATGCCAAAGGAGGGACAAAATAAAATGCGAACAACAAAAAATAAAATATTTTTAAAAAATTATTTTACATAATTAATCTGAATTCTCCTGCAGCAAGTTGTTCCATGACAAATGGTGAGGTATTCTGCAGGGAATTGGTTGTGGCAAGTTGGCCATGGCGAATTGGCTGTGGCAAGTTGTCCCACTCCATCGGGATAGAAACCGGGAAAGTCTGAATTTTAGTTCCCTCTTAAGCACAAAGCCAACTAAGTGATCTTGGGCCTGTCACTTTGAACCACTTCTGAAAAACCTTGCCAAGAAATCAGCTGGGATTTGTCCAGGGGGTCTCTAAGAATCAAATTGACTGGAAGGAAAAAATGAAACAAAAAATAAGAACATCAGTAGTGGAGTTTCAAAGCCCCATTTAATCCAGCATTATTTTCCTATAGTTGCCAACCAGATGCTTCTAAGAAACAAAGTAGTAGGACCAGGGCTTTTTTTCGGCCGGAACTCGGCGGTACTGCGTTCCGGCACCTTTTTAGAGTTCACATCACGTGACGCGTCTCAACCAATCGCGCACTATTACTTCCGGGTTTTTTTAATGCGACGGGGGGGCGCGTTCCGGCACCTTTTGGTGCCGAAAAAAAGCCCTGAGTAGTATTCTAAGCAACAAGTACTACTAATCTTCCAGATTACTGCAATGGGCAACCCAGATTTGCATAATCACTTTTATTATTATAAATTACTAGCCAATAGTAAGAGTAAATATCCATTCATTCAATGGGATTTGCACCTCTTCTAAAAATCAAACAAACATACACTAAAAAATCCACTAATCCTTTCTGAGAAGCTCCAGTTTGGTGGAATGTAGGAAGTTAGAGGAAGGAAAGGAATCCATTCATTGATGAAGGGTTTTCCCAGTGCTATCAACATGTTATTTTGGAGTGGGGTGGGAGGGAGGAGGGGCACTGAAAATCTGATCTGAATATTGAACCCATGCTGGGATAGAATTGTTGAAAATCTGATATCAGTACTGAATCTGGATAAAATGTTTGGTTTCTGTAATCTCCACTATTTGAAATGGGACTTTATGCCCGTCTAATGTCTACTGAAGACAAAGAAAAAAAGAATAAAGTGAATCGCTCTTCTTTCCATCTGGCACTTCATTTCTGCCAGTCTCTGCTTGCATACAAATGGAAATAAGCACACACAATTCCACAGGTTCAAGACATTTACTTGCACCATTATCTCACAGACTTCCTTATGCCTTTACAAGCGTAATGCACTGATGTAGATGCAATCACAGGGCCAAGACAGAAGAAAAGTTCTCCCCCTTATTACTGCCATCTTGTTTCTAGCCATTTGACAACTGTTTCTTTCAGGAAGGGTGCTTGATGGGTATGATCAACGTGAGCTGATCTGTTTTCCTTTGTGTTTTGTGTAGGTGTGAAGGGACAGCTAAGAGAATGAAGACTCTAAGTCCCCAGCGGAAGCATGATATGGCGATGCAGTGCTGGTGCTGAATTGTTCTCTCTGATGGCTCTATGGGAGTGGATAGCCCTGAGTCTTCATTGCTGGGTTTTAGCGGTTGCTGCTGGTTCAGATCAGCATGCCACAAGCCCCTTCGACTGGCTTCTCTCTGATAAGGGACCCTTCCATCGCTCCCCGGAATACACAGATTTTGTGGACAGAAGCCGACAGGGATTTAGCACAAGATACAAGATTTACAGGTATTAATACATTTGGGATCACAACGCCAGTGTGAAGCTTTGGGGAAGCTATATCTAAATAGCACAACACCTCTTGAAGGAAATGGGAAAAACATAAATATAAGAAGTCAGTGGGTAGGTTGTAGTCATTCTAAAACTCTAGGCCAAGATTCTATTCAGAACTGGGGCTTCTTGAGAACTAGAGTGATGGTGGATTAAGTAGTTGAGTGAGGACATTGTTGAAGTTGATCACAAATGTTGACTGAGTTTCATGTACCACTGAAAAAAAGTTAATTTTAATTCCTAATCTACTTTTGATTTATATTTCTTATTTCTTTGCATGTACTTATTTTTTTGCAGAAAATACAGGATGCTAGAAAAAAGTCATACTTCAAAAGTGGAGGACATGCCCACACTTGTTCCCTGATGTTTCTGAGATAGCCACATTCCTGTTGGCATCAGTGGAGGCTTTCCCTGAATTGCAAATAGTTTTTTAAAATTATTTTTACACATTAAAAATAGTTTCTTTAGAGAAACATCCTCTGATTGGAACATCAAGATGGGGATGTAAACTTCCCTACCCCCTTTCCACAATATCTTTGCTAAATAATAATTAGAAATAAAATGCAATGAAATATTAATGCATTCATTTCAGAAATACCATAGGTAGTTTCTTTGCTTTCAGAGTTACCAAAGCTTGTTAAAAACCTTCAGAATTGTCTGTCAGAACAAACTAGCTTTTCTCAGCATGGTTTCTTTGAAATATGTAAGATTACTACTCCTATCATTTTCTATCTAAAGTTCACCCAAAACACATGGAGTATGATGCATCGATTATCCTATGATACTCAAATCTATTGTATGGCAATTTCTTAATAGCATGAAGAAAATGTTTCAGTATTTAAATAGCTTCGAGTTTAATTTCATTACATGAGGCAATAATAATAAAGAGTTTCTAATTTAAACAGACATCAGTCCCAGGTTTGAAGATCTGTACCATATAGCTTAATTGGTTGACTGCAAATTGGATAGAAAGGGGGTGGCTTCTTGTTTTAGAATGCATAATGGGTAAAAATCACTTGTAACTTACTAGTTTTTTACACATCACCTGCTAAAGCATGGATTTGGGGGATGGAAAAGAATAAGGAAAATCTACGCATAATAATACCTATTCACAAAATGTGAACATTATCAATGCCATTCCTCCAGGCTGGGAGGATGAGAGTTTGCAAATTGAAAATGTTGGTATATATTAGAAATAAGTGTTATGGATTTCCTGCTTGTTTCTGAAATGTTGTTTATATTGGAAAGTAAGAAAACTGCACAATGGGATAAAATAGAAAATATAGTTAATGAAGTGTTTTAATTATGGATGAAAACCGTATTGTAACTCTTTAGAATCTTTTTTTAAAAGCAGATTGATTATGAAAAAAACTGATTGGTATTTCTTGGCTTTATTCATGGTTGTTAAATCATTTGAAAAGATGGTCATTCATTTGCTGTAAATTGTTTTGTTGTTGAATGTTTCAGGCAGTTTGTTCTTAAGAACTGGGAGAAAACTTGGTGCGTCTGTGCTATCTATGTTCGCATGCGAATCATAGCTGCTCTTTAAATATTGGGAAGAGGATTGTTGATTATTTTCATGTTCTAAAGATTTATATTCCCTTGCTTTTGCTTTTTTTTATGCACCAGAGGGCACTGTGTTGCAGGTCAATTTTGGTTTAGATTCTTTTGTGGTAGGCAGAAACATTGAATAGTCTACATTGAACAAGGTTCTAAAATGTATATTTGGGACATATGGGGAACTATATTGTATTTTATTGTATATTTTATTTATTGTATTTTAAAATCAAGGTGTCAATGATATAAGGGAGGAGAGAGAACCATCAGAACAACATATAAACAGATTAATTGAGCATATTGGTTTTTGTTTTATAATGGCCAACAAAAGGCAACAAAATATAATACATGAGTATTGATTTTATCACTTCTGCTTTCAGTACATAACATGTATTGGTGTAGTGATATGGGTATGCAAATGCAAAAATATCCTTCGTGTACAATGTGCCTTTTCAAGTCTCACTTTACTATAACCTCTTGTTGTAATGTACTCAGCAGTATAAGTAGGGATTGACCTTTTAAATTAAATGAAATTTTTGCCACAAAGAATGGCTTCCATAAATCTAAAACTGATTAACTGCTTCTGTTTATTGTAAATTTTGCTGAAGCACCATTCATAGGATTAAATGTAAGAAAATAGCAAAGTCATCATGTCCATCATGTTTGATGTGGCTATCAAAAATGACCAAGAATTTAAATTTGCATTTTTATATTAACTTATCAAAAGTGCCCTTCCCAAGTTCTTAAATATAAGTAATTTTGGTGTGGAATTTTCCAAA
>JAOYMU010000252.1:60635090-60646928 GCA_025802295.1 Psammodynastes pulverulentus | reverse complement strand
GTATGCACCTTTCATCATCCATTGCCGTGTATTGCACTTAATGACCTTATTTTCACTGCATCCAACTCTCATTTCCATTCAGATCCTCCACTCCAGTACTCATGTCCATGAACACTATGGATATATTCATATCATCCTGAACATTTCTTAGATGTTTACGCATAATTTATTAACAAAGACATATCACACATTCTTAGGTGGTGGTTGTGCATGTTGAGTGAATGTTGGATGTAAACTATATTTGATTCAAAATGAAAACCATTGGAATATCCAGTACCTCAGCAGTGATTTAACAAACTCTGAGGTATGTATCTGAAAAAGCATATACATCTTTAGTTCTGTTTCTTTCAGCTTCTTTGTGTAAAGTTTTGTTTGTTCTTTAAAGTCACTATTGAAATATTATCACCAGACCTTTATTCACTTCTATCACTAGGATTTGGGATTGGCTGAACAATGAATCCCCAATCTTCTGTCAAGTTCTTCAAAAGAATTCTAATTTTGGAATGTATTGGAGTTCTTGGCGCATATGCTTTGTTTCACAAAATGAACTCAAGTGAAGGTAAGAATCTGGTACAACTTTTATGTCAAGTAACGTCATTGATGTGGGCAGTCATATCTGAAATGGGAAAAGTATTTTGGATGTAGTGTTGGTATACCTACTATTATACCATAAGGAAGCCATGTAGTATTTTTTTCTGAGTTTCCCCGATATTATTCAGCAAGACCAGGAAAAGGTGTAGCTTCTTGAAGGTTGTGGCAATAGATATAGCAAGTATGCTCGTGCTAGATCTACACATCCTTTTCTACACATATTAAATAAACTGACCAGTTCATAAATATTGTAATCTTAATAGAGCAGCAATTGGTCACATTTTCTGCACCTTCACTATCATTAGATTTGCTATGTGCAGTCAAGCTGTTTTTAATTCTTAGCGACTATAAAGATATGCTCTGTGATCATGTTTTTATAACCCTTTCTTTCACGTCTCCGAATGGCACACATTGCTACTGTGACTGTTTGTTAGTTGTTCCCTTCTTCTCTTTCCTTCCACCTTTCCCAGCGTACTATTATCTTTGAAGCGTGATGACCAGAACTATACTCACATTTCAGATATTATCAAAATACAGATTTGTATTAGGAGATTATTTATTTTTATGTTAGTTTCCTCTATTCCCTTTTCTTTTACTTTTATTCATAAGGAGATGCTTTTGTCAAACTATTCATCGCTATTTCCAAAATCCTCTAAAATAGAATCCCCTAACCATTCCGGCTTTGCAGACCAGCGCAAGGGGTGAAGGGATGGTTCTGGGCGAGTGGCTGGCAAATGTGCTCATCGTTCATGCAAATGGAGCGCACGCAATCACCTGCTGTTTGCACAAGTGGGGATCCGTGCACGCACTTGTCCTCTTCCATGGCCCAGTTCCAAACAGCTCACAGCTCAGTAGCAGGCCACAGCCCAGGGATGGGGGACCCTTGCTCTAAAGGATAGTCAGCACTAGTTTAGATCCTTCTAGCATATTTGTGATTAATATTTTTTTATAAATATCTATAACTCTACATTTGCTTAGACTAAACTATATTTTAATGCTCATTGTGCCAGATTTTATAGGTCTTAATTATCCCGTTTTGTTTTAATCAGATAAATTGCATCAACAAATTTATTCATTGCTAGTCTTTAAACTCCTTTATGAATGCATTAAATATTGCTAATCCCAATGCAGATCTTTGAGAATATCACTGTATCATTGAGGCCTTTATTCTTATTCTTTCCATTTTTTTAAATTAATGAAACATGAGATTTTTGTCTCATTTCACAATAGTGGAGTTTCCCAAGAATTTTTTAGATATTAACTTCGTTAAAAGTTTTTTAAAATATAAGGAGACATTTTGCTGTTTCTTTTACAAACTACCATTTCATATTTAGTGAATTCCGAAAGGACAATATAAAAAAAAAGTATATGCTGTGCAACTACTGCATTAAAGTCTGCTGTAATACTTTGTAACTAATAGAAATTCCTTTTGCCCCAGATTTCAGACATAAAATGAAGCGAAGGTGGCCATCTGTTTTAGAAGGTATGTTTGGTTAATAAAGTGTAATTCTTTCTGTCCATGAAACAAGCCATTTTTAAAATATAGTTGTTTGGTACAGATAACATTCTGCAAGACTTCCCTCTGAAAATTAAAATAAAAATATACTCAAAATCGTATCTTCCAAATTCCCTCTTAATTCAACCACGTTTAAAGTGTTTTCTTATTTTCAGTTTATTACAAGAGTAATGAGTGGGCTGGTATTTATGGGCTCAAAGAGATGGATGAAGAGAAATGGCTTACAAAAAAACCCTAAAAGTAAGTAGAAACAATTTGGTAATAGATAATAAATATCAAAAGAATTTACATTTATTTTTTTCGCTTGTATTTTTGTTTGTTTTTCAGTGGTTTGTGCCTGAACTTCTTTTTCTGCCTGATGATACTTTTCACGTCTCTATTATGAATCCACTTGTCGCGTTCTGCCTCCCACTTGAGCTGTTTGAGATCTAACAGAAGAAGACAGTGAATAAATTACTGTAAATAAATCAATGGTATAAATACACTCTTTAAACTTGAAAGCAGAGTTTTCTATTTGGATGCAAAGTATTTATAAGGCAAGACATTCAAAAGATCAAACCACAAATACTGTTGTTGCATTTTTTTTTCATTAAATATGTAAAAGAGATATAAAAAGGTTCCATTTTTTGTTTTGTTTTTCAGCAGGCTCTTCAATCTTATTACTGCACATTTCCACATATTTTGTATCTTTTCATAATACATCTAAAGTAAACAGCTCAGTATATTTAAAAAACAGAATAGAGGTCTCACCAGTTATGCTCTGGGGCAATTGCTTTTTCATGTGTGAATAATTTTATGAAGTAAACTTTTTACATTCTATATCTAGAAATACTGCAGACTGAATATAGGTTTGACCTTATTTTGGAAGCTAAAGAAATCTAGCCAAGGTTCCCAATGGAACAAAGAGCAGGATACCAATCCTTATATATTTCTAGGTATGTTTCATCTAACCAGCACTTCTAAAGAAGTATTTTATATGCTAAGTAAAAGATTAAGCATAATAAAGAATCAGGCATGAAAGGACTGGCAGTAGCAGGTTCTTTAAAATTTCATTTAACATGATAAATGGAAGCCTCTCAACAGCAGAATGCTTAAAAGCCTTTTCACAAAAGTTACCCATTTATTTATTTTTTAGGAAATTTATATGGCTGCCCACTCACTTTCAATGACTCGAGGCAGCTTACAAAAAATAAAAACTCACTATATAAAGAATAAAAATAAACCCATACCACCACCACCCCCGCAACAACAAGCAATAAAATAAAAAGAATATAAGTAACAAGAGACACTACCAAGCAGTTAACAACTACATTAAGTACTTCCATCCACTTTCCTGAGTCCTAATAAACACTATAAGGATTAGTCCTAGCAGTTGTCAGGTGTCAATAATAATAATATCAAACCAACCCAAAAATAATGGCTCTGATCAGTAAGAATATTTACAGGAGGTACACTCTGTTGAGGTGGGATGTCAAAGATGTTCATATACAAGTTACTTACTTGCATTATCTTTGTTGGCCATTGCATTCATTCCAATATTGTCAAACTTGGACCCAATATTTTCATCCAGCAAGTGACCAAACTTTAAAAGAAATGCAACACAATTAGATACGGAATACCTTCAAATCAAACATCATTTAACAGATACGAAAATTAATACACTTACTTCTTCTGCAGCAGCAGCAACACCAGAATCTTTGAGTTTTCTTTTTCTCTTCTTTGACCCTTAAAGAAAAAGAGCATTCAGCAACTGCTTCTGCAGAGTTTTACATAAAGCAAGCATTCATTGTTGTTAGTGTAACAAAGTAGTGGCCAAAGAATCAATTGTGGCTGGGGAAAACTAGAAAAATCCACCGACCTGAATTGGATAGAAATATTGTACAATGAACAGTTCCAGTCTCTTAACTTAGCAACATCCTCATTTACAGAACCTACCACTTTCCATTGGTTTGGAAGGAATAAATTTATCAATATACTATAAATTTCCATGTTTCTCCCTCACTGAAATTCTTACTTTTAGAAAGTTGATGTTACATTAGCCACTTCTCTGATATAAAAATTGGATTGATTGGTAAACTGTTTTATAATGGAATCAGACACAAAATTCATTTTAACAAAATGAATGTGGGGTTCAATGAAATTATATTGCAGTGCAAACATTTGGAGTTACTTTCATTTAAAGACTTCATAAAATTAAATCCCTTATTACCAGCCAAATGTCACCAATATAAATCCCTGATGCATTCTAAAACTGCTTGTGATTGTGCACTGGAAAGAAAATAATTCTGGTAATTTGTGCTAATCCCTTAGTATTTTGACAGAAACATGAATTTCTCATGCTTCTTATTTGTCAAGTCTTAAAAGTATTACCTTTACCTATATTATCTTTAACTGATCCAGCAAAATCCATTTCTTTTTTTCTTTTGCCATTCTTACTGCCAGGTGTGACTGCAGTGTCATTATTTTCATCTGTTAACAAAAAGAACTAGTAAAACTTGTATTACATAATAAAATTGAAAATTACAGCATGAAATTTTGATGTCCTTCACTTGGAAACATTTGCATACTACAAATATTGGAACAACTGAAGATTGCATAGATCTCCTCTGAGTAACTACAGGGATTTCTACAACTAATTTTTAAAATTGGAACAATTTATCTGTATGGTTTAGCTGTTTTAGCAAGAGTAAAAAGTTTTAGGAACTGTTGTTTACCTGAAGTATTATCATCATCTGATACATCCATGAAAGTCCCTCCCTCTTCATCAATATCTTCCCCAAAGTCTTCATCCATACTACTCAGAGAGACTTCCTCATCATCAAGGTCCTCAAAATTGTCTTCCTCAGAGTCTTGTGATTCTGTTTCGTCATTTGAATTTCTCTTCTTTTTACTTTTTACTTTTATATTACTAAAAATGATGGAAATAAACTTTAAATACACATCTTTCTATATACTTTTTCTCACAATTCTTATCTTCCTTTTTAAATAGGCCTTTGTGGATTAGATAGTTGGAGAAAGAGCGTATCTTATTTATGACTGTGCTGCTTTATTTTGAGGTAGCCAGATTATGTTCTCTGTATATCTTCCAGTGTTTTTGACTAGAATAATATATAATTATTAATACGTATTGTAACTTTATGAATGCTAATCAAATTATAATTTATCACCTGCACTTAAGCTGATGACTCAATTAAGGAATCTACTGATAATACTTCCTTACACTGTAAGAAATGCTAAAGAACCACAGCCACAGTAACTACATTACTTTATATTGGATAAATTAGCCAACCTTTATGCAAAAGGAAAAAGAGATAAGAAATCTGCCTCAAAAATAGCAATATCTAAAACCAAGATATTTTAATACCCCATAATTATTTACTTATATCCTCCTTTTATTGTTTTCTTAAATAGCTCAAGGCAGTGAATATACATAATTCTCCGTCCTCCTATTTTCCCCACAATAACCCTGTGAGGTGAGCTGGGCTGAGAGAATGACTGGCCCAAAGTCACCCAGCCAGCTGCTAGAACTCTGATCCAAAACTGGAGTACTTGATGAAAGAAGTTTTTTCACTGGAACTAGCTATAAATGTGCACAAATATAGACATATAGGATGTGCCATAAATGTGGTTTGATGCAGATACTTTCACAAAATTACATAACAGTTAAATTTGATCTTCTGAATCTCTTTATATAATCCAAGAATGCTGATCAACTTTCCATCCCAAGTCCCTGATCTCCTGTAATGCTAACGCTAACATTTCATAGCATCTGAAACTTGAACCAATGAACAAAATCACACACTAAAGCATCAGTGGCTCTCCCAGTTTCTGTCTTCTTGGCCAATAAGAAAAAAAGAAGTGCTCCAAACTATTCCGTAAAGGAAGCACTAAACTCCACATACCATGGAAGGGGAAGGGGGAGATAATACAAATAAAAATGATCCATTGCTTATTCTACTGGGTTTCCATTTGATTATTTTCAATTAATAGGGCTTGAAATAGAAAGCATATACAAAAAACAACTGACAGCAGTTTTACTTTGTAATGAATGACCAGCCGACCGAGGACATAAGACATACACTTTAGAAATCAGATATTAGTTTTAAAAACATGTTATCCTTTCTAAACCAAACAATTCAAATACTGCAAAAGGGTAAGAAAAGTTTTTGATATTACATCAGGTAAATCACTTGGGTATGTTCAGATCTTTCTAAAATAGAGATAATTCTCAGAGGTTTCGCCCTGATAATTCTCATTATTGCTCAAACCAAAACCCCAGAAAAGAACTAAAAAATAAAACAGGTGTGCTCTAGGATTATGTTTTGCATAAAATTACACTGATTTCACAGTAATTTGATGATTGGTAATAATATTTCAAGTGTGAAGAACTATTCTAAATCCCATTCAGTTACATAATATTAAGGGGTTTCTTTTTTCAGAAAAGTCTTTAGCCATCAGTGCACTATATATTGTACAATCAGTTCTTCCTGCTGGTTTAAACCAGTTATTAATGTTACCTAGAATCTTTAGAATTTATATACAGAATTTTAAAAATCTTACCCAGCAAAATTAAGATCACTCTCAATATTCCCAAAATAATTGTCTTGTTCAAATGAATCTGAAAGAAAGAAATTAGGTCCAGAATTGGTTGTAATGTGTCAAAAGTTAAAATATTTAAAAATTAAAAAATTGGTTTATTATAAATTATTGTAGAGAATCACAGAAGAAAAAAGCAGCTAGCAAAACATGAATTAAATCCAAAAAGAAAAGTTTAGTATAGGAGGGAGGGAAATGAAACCATTTTCAGGATTTCAAGACTGATGTCAAATAGTAACTGCCACATTCAAAGGAAATCAAATGTTCCGTGTACCATTTATGATTATTTACCTGGGAGGAGGAACAAAACAGTGTGCATAGCCTTACCTAACGCTTTTTCAAATTCTTCATCATCCACATCTTCTATACTTTCATCATCTCCCACAGGCTTCCTTTTTTCTTTGTCCAAGTCTAATTTTTTATAAAACCTGAGAATCAAACAAATATAGTACATGTCCACATAAAACTAGTTTATTGAGGTATGTCTAATCTGTTCAAGTAATGCAAACACCGTTCAGGATTTTACTTTTATAAGCTCTATATCATTTTAAAGTCATTACAGGTAGTCCTTGGGTTACAATGCCAATGGGGGACCAGGATCGCCACTGCTAAGTGATGCAATCATAATCCCAATATGTGCAGGTCATTAAGAGGAAAAGGCAACTTACCACCTTCCCTGCCAGCTTCCCCATTGACCATGTTTATGAGAAGGCAGCAGGGAAGGTTGCAAATAGTGGCCACATGACTGTGGCTCCCTGGCATCATAATCATGACCCAAGCACCCAGACCATGATCACATGACCATGGGGTTCCTGCGATGGAACTTTGAAGACCAATCATCTGTCCATTTTTTTCAGTGCTACCATAACTAGTTTTGATTTGACACACAATTGGTAGATATCACTTATGAGAAAAGCAAATATATTTATCAAATTGTTGCATCATACATTTAGATTCCACTATACTTCACCTATCATCTGGTAAAACGAAATGCCTTTTTTAGGCCAACTGTGAAGGCATTTCTTCCAATTAACAAAAATACTTTGCCATATACTGCTTTGAGATAAAAAGAGAACTTTCTCAACATTCCCCAGTAATATAGTATGACAAACATGTAAAATTATTTTGACCTATCACTGTTTTATTATGAATTTGAGTATTGCATGCCATCAAATCAGTGTCAACTGTTAGTTTCTACATGGATAAATTTTCTCCATGACAACTGCCCCTAACCTGATCCATCAGGCCTTCCAACAATGCACCCATTGCCACTGTGAAGGAGTCCATCCACGTTGCTGCATTTTCTTTTCTTCCACCATTTCCAGCAACAAAGCTTTCTCCAGAAAGCTTCGTGTTCACATAATGTGTTCCAAGTAAGATCATTTCAGCCTGGTCATTTCTGCTTCAAGTCTGGATTGATTTGTTCATTGATCTATTACAATTTCCAGCCAGTCATTTCTCTTTACTTACTGTTGTTTACCTTTCCTACTCTCTTGTGTACTGTTAGTTCCTTAATATTGATTTTGATTGACATAAGTGATTCAACAGGCTTCATTTTGCTGCACATCCTACTGGGAGTTCACTGACGCTGATGCAAATAGCTAGAGATAGTCTTTGAAGGAGCCATGAAAGTTTTCCAGACAACATAGCTGATTTAATGCTTCAAGGAGGAGGCTAGTTTGGTGCTAGCACTCTTGTTGAAGTGACTCTTTTGAATATATTGCAAAATACTGTATCCTAAAATGCTACCAAGACAAGGTTTTTTGTGAGGGCTTGTCTCAACAGCAGAATATCAGGTCTGAAAAATCAATAGCAAGAATTCCCAAAACAGCTACTGATGTTATCAAATAGAGACAATCTAAGCCAAAATGGCATCATTGGGCTTGTTTATACAATTGCATTTTATTATCTTTTATTATCTTTCTTCTTTGGTTTTTAAAAGCCCTTGACATTACTTAATTTTCCCCTCCTGACAATCCTCTCCCTATTCTATATAACTGTATTAATTATGAGATTTGCACAAGTGCTGTTATAATAAAAACTGTAATGATAATATACACTTTTAAGAAAAAAACCCTCCCCACACCCAGTTAAGAATAAAAGAATAACTGGTACACCAAAGTATACTTTTAAAAAATATGTAATTACCTGTGGAAAAATACTTCATCTACAGGTATTTTGCTTTCATCTTGTGAAAGGAATTCTTTACTATTCACTAGAAATAGAAATATTAAACATATCATATAGATTACTCTTACACTGATGAATGCTGCTTGCACTATATAAAAATAGATTTATATAAACAACAGAAACCTATGAATACATTAAATTCTTAATAACATAAGACTGACAAGAAGCAACAACTCTGGAACTTGGGACATTTAAACTCAGATGCTTAAGTATCCTGTCTGCGTAAGTTTCCTATTTCCTATCCTAAATTTATTGAATAAGGGATGTGAACACAAATAATTTCTTTCCATTTGGATCCCAAAACACAACACAATTTGAAATTACCAATATAATTTCAATGTATTTTAAATACATTTTTAGATCTTTTTCTCTTTAAAAAGCATTCATTGTTACAATGCTACTGAAAATGTCCTATTTATAAAATACCAAGGCAAGTAAAAAAACTTATTCTGAACTAAAATTATATAGAAATGCCTGGTGTGTATATTGTACTCAAATTCTTAGGGGAAAGGTAGAGACACAAATCTTTCCTATGCCTCCTCTTGTATTCAGTTCTAATCGCTACTCTAAATTCATGAGAATGAAGCTAGACAAAAAGTTCTTGGAACTAGAAAGATATATAATACTTCAACAATTCTTCTAACTCAGACTAGCTGCCAGTTTGAAATTTTAACCAAAGCAAGCCCCAATACATAGTATCAGAACAAATACATTTATTATATAATGTATTTAAGAAAGTTTAAATTACTTTCCTTGTTTAAACCATTTAATCAGAAAAATGTAATTATGTGGTAGCTTAGGACAATGGTCCCCAACCCCTGGTCCATGAACCAACACCGGTCTGCAGCATGCCACAAACCGGGCCACATAAACAAGTGAAGCCCCATTTGCGGGGTGCAGGCAGCACACAAAACCATGCCCCCTCCAGCCCACAGAAAAACCTCTCTCCATGGAACCAGTCCCTGGTGCCCAAAAGGTTGGGGGCCTCCTCTGCCTTAGGAGAAATGCCAAAAAATCACTATTTTTTAATTATATCAGAAAATGGAGTATTTCCTAATCTAGTACTACATTTTCATTCATGAAAATCTCTTTGATCCGATGGAAGCCTCTAGGAATGGAAGATCACTAATGTGATCACTAATTACCTCCTTTATCCCTAAGACCCTTGAATTCTACCAAGTCCAAATTTGCTCTAGAGGATTGAGAAAAACTCTAAAAAAATGTAGCTAGTATTTTGGAAGCTGCAGGAGAAATGGCAGAAAACTTCCCTTGTATAATAGGCATTTCTATTCATAGGACCCTCTGATTCAGAAGACTCCAGTGAATGATATCCAATGGACATAACACATTTTACGGCTTCTATTGAAACTAGTGGATATTACAACAGTGTTATAATAATGACAGGAAATTACTAGTGATAATCTTTAGAATTGCAAGGTATTTTACCTGCCAGGTTTCGCACATCATTCATCGACTGTTTCTTCTTTGGCTGCATTACCACACTACTAGTATTCTCTGCAAAAATAAGTTAAGAAATCAAACAAACTTATAATAGTTGCTCATGTTAACTTTAATCTTTGATGTTTTACTAAACTAAAGGCTTCATACCTTTGCCTTTGTGAGCTTTTGGATTTCTATAAACAAAACGATCCAAAAACCTCATTAATGTGAAATCCTGTAGTGGATCACCTGAATATTCAATATAATTACCCTGCATCAGAGAGAGAAAGAAAAGCACACTTATAGTTAGCACCAAGAAATATGCCAGTGGAAATTTTCATTTTAATACTATTTATGTTTTTTATAATGATTGTTTTATATATGCTCTATTTTTTTTATTATATCGTGCCCAGCCACTTCCTGTGACATAGGCAGCTATAAAAATTTGATTAACAACTAAACAAGTCTTATCTACTATTAACAGGAAGAATTAACAGGAAGAATTGCCAAGATATGACACTGATTTCTTAAACTATTGGGGAAAATTGTAATTCTGTATAATCTGGATTAAAAGAGTACTTCCAGTCTCTTAAAGAATAAACAAGATAGTAATAACTCTTCCTGATTTACTCAGTAGACCTGTAAATACCAAACAAATAGAATCAATCCATTTATTAATATTGTTAAAAAGAAAATCAAATATCTGCATGTTGAAATATGTTGACAAAATCTATGTCTAAACTATGTCTATGTTTAATATAGTCAATTGGCAAGATGGCCACCTTAAACTAGACTGGTAGGCAAATTACACTCCCATTTGCTTTTTGCTTCCTTTCTGTGTTTTGGGATGGGAGAGCCTTTCTCTACAACTCAAGGACAAAATGTAAAATAAAATAGGACGTTCAACTAACCTCTAGAATTCTTTTCGCAAAAAGAGCCACAGATGGATGGAAGTGTTCTGAAAGCTAGAAAGACCAATGTTATATGTTCAATATTTTAAGATGTTGAAATCGCTAATGCTGTTAAAACTGCAGAGTTATGGTAAGTCAAGAGGGGAAAAAATTATTGTACAGTAAAATATTCATTACCATAATTTCTTTGGTTTAATACATTTTTAATACTAAAGGCCTACAAATAATCAAACCTGCATACCTAAAACAGAATCAAATACAGGAAAGAGAAAAATTAGAGCAAAATACAAAATCAAAAGTTTCAATTCCTTTTAATACCACACCTGAGTGACTATTCATCTTGTGCCCAGTAAGGAGGGATCTGAATCTGTGTACTCTGTAACTAATACTATGAAGACTGAGCAACCATTTTTGGCTCAGACACTCACTTATTTTGTGCTTTGCCTGAGAAAGCAGCATGAGGTATGGCTAATGCAGTGCTTCTCAAATAGTGGGGCGCGCCCCCCAGGGGGGGCACGAGGCTCCATCAAGGGGGGGCGCGTTTGACCTCGGGGAACATACTTTTCTATTTTGATTTTTTTACTGTTCTAGAAT
>JAOYMU010000252.1:60608478-60619209 GCA_025802295.1 Psammodynastes pulverulentus | reverse complement strand
CCACCGGCCCCCACCCTTCGGCCTCTGCCTCCCAGCAATTTGCCTCCTTGCAGCAAACAGCAAAAAGCCTGGTCTGCTTCAGCACAGCCTGATTAGCATAAGCAGCTGATTGTCAGTTGGATCGGCTTCCCCACGATCAGCTTTTGCAGGCTGCAGGGGTTGCCATCGCCTATGGCCACCTCCTTTTGTCCCATTTTCAGCATCTGCATTCTATTTTCATCCCCTGTGCACCCCATTTTTAGCCCATTCCAGGCAGAGGGGATCAGAACATGCGGAAAATGGGGCGCGCAGAGGCTGAAAACAGGACACACAGAGACCAAAAAAGGATTTTTTTCTCGTTTTTCTCCCCAAAAGCTAGGTGCGTCTTATACTACCGAATGTCTTATACTCCGAAAAATATGGTAATTATCACACTTTATGAATTACACAGCAGATATCATAGAACCACAGCACATGAATTTGAGAATCCCTATGCACAATTACAAATGCACGAGAGGGAAAGATAAAATTCATTACTATAGATAGGCCTCAATGCACAGCTGCAATTGTGTCCACAATTTCGATCATAAGTCCTGATGGTCATAAAGCAGGACCCAATTTTATGACATTTTGCAATGATTGTTAAGCTGTAGTTGTTAAGTGAATCCATTATACAAAGGTCATCTAGTCATGGGTGGTCATGCCCTACTAGATGTATTATTACTAACAAATGCTCCAAGACTTAGAATTTAGCTCTGAAATTGCAGGATTGTGTGTGCGGACAACCATCATAACTAATGTAGCTTCTGTGCTTAGCAATTTTTTGCAACAAAATTCCGAAAGAAATGTCTACACTGACATAGATTTTGCTTCTTTTTTGATGGTCTACAATCCTCTTCAGAGATGCTGCTTTTATGTGCATATAGGCACATTTAAAAACAAAAATATTTCTAACTGTATAATTAAACTTAAATTTGTGCTTGAAGCTTTATTCTTAATCTAAATACTGAGCTGGAGATACACTTCATCATACAAGTTGCTAAATGAAAAACTTCCAGTGTTAGTCCTTGTAATGTTTTACTTAACACCAGAATTAAAAATTATTAGGAGTTTTTATGTCCGAGATTCATGTTTTAAACACGCCTAATCAGAAGTGATAATCAGTATACTTATCCGATGAATCCATAGTATTTTATTTTGCCTTTTCAATTAACAGAAAAAAGAAAATGGGTGGCGTGAGTTGCTGATTGATATTGATCCAGAAGTTTCTGATAAGTTGCGATTTGTCCTTGCACCATCTGCCACTCCTGCCTCAAAATCCTTCATACATGTAAATTTCTGATTATTTTAATTCTATTTCTAAGTTATATGATCTGGTGGTTTTTTCTTTTGAAATTGTATTGCAATTCTATAAAAGATCATCATTTTTAAAATGTATTTAGATGAAGCAATCATAACCGTTATAAATTCTTTTCAGCTTTATGCATTTCTCTTGTTGTAATATGGAAAAGCTATGCCAAACAGAACTGCTGTGAGTTCGATCTTAGGTAGAGACTAAATATTTGGCATAGGCTCTCCTGCTCGAGCAGGGGATTGGACTAGATGACCTCCAAGGTCCCTTCCAACTCTGTTATTCTATGTTCTAAATGTGAAGTATTTTTGTTGTTTTTAGAAAGGCAGTTATAGTCTATTTACTTCACAGCAAAACATTAAACTCGTCACCTTGATTTAATCAAAATATTTAATAATACCACAACTAAATTAAAACTGATGTCATATATTGTAGTTTAGCCAACATATGCATCAAATTTAACTTCTTTATATGACTTTCAGGAATATTTTACTAAGACAGTATTTATGTAATTATTTTTTTGCTATTTTTCTGCTAAAGCTGTCTAGAAATTGAAGTTCTGTTGAAACACTCCTGTTACCTTACAAACATGGTACTTAGCAACAAGAAGAATTATTCAAAAATTTCTGTCCTTTGTACAAGCTGTATATTGCAGTATGGTATTATGGATCATTTTAACAATTATAGTTCAACCTAAATTTTATATTAGGATCAAGAATCCAGAGATCATGTGGAAGTATGTCCTGATGCTGGTGTCATCATCCAGAAGCTCGCTTCTAATGTTGAAAACAATGGAGGAGCAGCACTGATTATAGATTATGGTCATGATGGAACCAAAACTGATACTTTCCGAGTAAGTTGATTCGTATAACTTCATTGTTGTTCGAATATATGGATTTCAATTGGGTGGTAGAAAGAGGAAGAAAGACAAACTGGCAGAACTTTCTATTCCTGCCTACAAATACTCAGATTTATTGCACTCTATTATAAGTAATTTATATTGAATGAAAAGTGACATCATCTATTTGGAAGGGGCCGTTTATGCCATCACCTGTAAACTTGTGCTTAGTACAAAACACTAATGTAACTACAACCAGTAATATCCAACTTCTTACATTCATCCAGTTAAAGGCTTTCTGAGTAAGTTAGCAACAAGAAGAATTATTCAAAAATTTCTGTCCTTTGTACAAGCTGTATATTGCAGCATGGTATTATGGATCATTTTAACTGATTCCATGTGAAACCACTCTTATCACTAGTTTTTGCTATTCTGGGATAACAGAGACTGTATGTTGTCTTTTTTTCCTATGCGCTACCTCTTCTAGTACTCAAAGAATGCCTTGTCATCACCCTATTTTTTTCATATGACTAAACATAGTCAAATCCCTCAATTTCTCCTTATGCGTTTCAGCATCCATGCCTTACTTATTGCTATTGCCTTTTGTTGTATCTGTTGCAATTTCTTTGAATCTTTCATAAAGTGATGCAGCCAGAACTGAGATAAAGTCTATACAATGCAAGATACAGTGGAATTAATATTTTCCATAATTTAGAAACTATTCTTCAGTTTGCTTTTTTGGCAGCTCTGGCACATTGCTGATTCTATTCAGTTTGTGATCAGTGGCAATTTTAAGATGATTTTCACGCATATTGTTTCCAGTCCAGATATTCCCCTTCGTATGCCTCTGCAATTTTTTCCTGTTTCTTAAGTGCACACTTTTGCATTTGTCTGTTTAAGTTTCATTCCATTATTTTTAGCCCATTTTGGTAACCTATTTAGCCATTTTGGTAATCTATTTAACTCACAAGTTATTTTTGAATGTTAATTCTATCTTCAAGAGTCCTATCTGTCGTACCCAGTAATGTGTCAACTGCAGATTTCATAAGCATTATTTTCCCTTTTCCTGTAAAGGGAGAGTATATCCCTAGGACTGAATCTGGTGGCCTCTCATTTAAAGCCTGATGTTAGGACTCTGACTGTGAAAGGTTGCCGGGCCAGCCTGTGAGAGCTATCTAGGAGGAAAGCAGGACATTTATCTCCAATAGATAGGCCTGAATGTATGGAAAAACCTAATTTAAAACTTACTTTATAAAAGCAGGATTTGAAATATGATGTGATATAAATTCTATTGCTCTCTCCCTACATCTCCAGTAATGTCAGTTGTGTTTTATGACTGCTGTTCCAATATGCCAGTGAAGTTTATATCTGTATTTCATCCATGTCTCTGAAGAACTACCCACTCGTTTGAGCTGCTTGATACTTCACTCTGTATGAAGAACTATCAATTAGCTTCTTAGTCTATGATTGTTGAGCCAGCCTTAGATTTATTTTATAGACACATCATCAAGACAGACATATTAAAGTACTGTTTAAAAATGTCAAGGATAGTTTGTCTGATATTTTGCTGAAATCAAGATACTGTATACGACAACCACAACAAGGAATTACTAATCAGAAAACGAAGTAATATTAGCCGGCTTTGTGGCTGCCAAATCCATAGTAGCTTCTGAGTGTTGTGTGTTTCCAAGTGGTTACCCAGTAATCACTTGCAATTTATTTTACATTTTCCCAGGTCAATGCAGGCTGTCTAGTCTGTCTTTCCATTGATGCTCTTCTTCCCCCCACCCCACCCCGCAGATGAGGGTCATTTACCTCTTCAGTTGTCTGCTACTTCACATTGTCCAAGATTTCTCAAATATAATTAATAAAGATTTCATGAAACCATCAGCAAGTTTAATATCTTTGGATGCAATCCACTGGCCCTAAATATTTGAAATAATTCACATTGAATAGTCCCTTTGTTTCCTCAAACTCAAATTAAATTCCAGATATTCACAATTGCCTAGGTACCTACTTCCTTTTTAGAGACAACAGAATCAAAGTTAACTAATTACCTATATTATATTTCACCCTTTAAAAAGTCTGGAAAATAATTCATTCTTTTAAAAAGATACGATGCAAGAATCCTAATTCCATGACAAATAGGGTAGCAATAATCAGGACTCTCACCTTCAAAATTAAAATTGACCACCTGACAAAGCACACAGGTGAACTTGTCTTATTTATTTTCTATTTTCAGGGATTTCGTGGTCATAAACTTCATGACGTATTGCTGTCACCAGGATCTGCAGATCTCACTGCTGATGTAGATTTCAGCTACTTGCGAAGAATGGTACAGAAAAGAGTAGCCACTTTGGGACCTTTAAAGCAAAAGGAATTCTTGAAAAACATGGGCATTGATGTTAGATTGCAGGTGAGGGCTAATTTTGTAATTAATTTATTCATTAATAACCTGCTTTCACCAAGAGTTCAAGGCAACTTAGATAGGGAGCTTACAGTTGCATATACTTCAAATAAAGTTAAAATCAGACATTAAAACCTGATGCAGGACACATGAAGAGGGCAGAGGCAGAGTGGGGGGGGAGGTGGGATCTGTTATTACTCCATCCACCAACTCCATTGTGCTGTGCCCCCACAGGGATCCCAAGCCAACTGTCAGAGCTTTAGGCGCTTACAAAAAGATAAGGAGTTTTCAGGGCTGGAGGTGGATTGAAGCCATGTTTCTAGCTTAACCACTATGTTTTTTTGTTCAAGAAGACAAAAGAAATCAAAAGTCTGATCTTTTTAAATCACTGCTTTTGACTCTTGCATTTACTCAGTAGACAGAACTGATACCTAAAACTACATGATACATACATATTGGAAAAGAGAGGAGTGAATTTTGGGATGGGAAAATAATATCTTTTTTTATGTACCGTAGGTTCTACTGCAGAATGCTGATGATGCCGTCACTCGAAGTCATCTGCTTCAAGGTTATCAAATGCTCATGGATAAAATGGGAGAACGCTTTTATTTTTTTGCCCTTTTACCTCATTACAGACTTAAGCCAGATCATTCACTTTCATTACCTATTGCTGGCTTTGGAGAACTTTTATGGAAATGAACCCCAAATCAGAATATGCATTCTGGTAAAAATCTAGATTTCCCTAAGGATCTATACTTAGATCTGTCAGGAAGACAGTTGAATTACCTTAACTGTGGAAGATTTCAATCATACTCCTGTAACATGTAGCAATATAGGGAATCATTGATATGGTAAAATTAAAAACAAAATAATGCTGCTGAAAGGGGGGAGGAGTTTTAGATGGAAAAATGTACAATACTGTGCTGTGAAAGGGTTTCATAATTAAAGTTTGCTCTTTAATCCCCCTGAGAATTTCCAAATTTGTGGCATAAGTAATTTCACTGCTCTCGCATACACCCTCACTCCCTTCTCAACCTAGCAGTAGCTGCCTGCCAACCTGGGGCTTGCAACTTCCTGCTGGCTTCCCCACTGACGGCCAAAGATTCAGTAAACAACAACAATCAGGACTGCAGGAAGTTGCCATCACTAAGTGATGTGGCTGTGCTTTACAACTGCATCGCTCATCAACAGAAATTCCAGTCCCAATTGTCATAAGAGAAGGATTACCTGTATATGGCTACTAGCAATATACAGATTGCCTTCAGAAAACAGAGAGCTAATACAAAATAGTAACAGTGCTAGCTCTTTTTCATTTGTAAATGCAGCTCTGTGTACTATTTTGTTTTAATAAATGGTTAACGTTTTAATATGGTGTGTAATTCGTTTCTGAAAAATGAAGGACAAAAAACAATATAAGCAGTATAAGCTTTTTAACAAAAGCAGCCTGTCCTAATTTCTGAAGAATCCTTCCTAAATTCCACAACTATTATATCATGCTTATAATAATAAAACATCCAGCATGACTTGGCTAAACAGAGGCTATTCAAAAAGTTTGCAACCCAAGTTTGCTACAAGCTATTGCCAAGAATATCATTAAAAACACTGGCTGTTGTCTCATATTTCACTTCAATAGTGCATCTTAGTGAGCTTAAGGAAATATCTAGAACTGGACCAAATTTCACATAACAGATTCAAACTACCTTGACAATATTGTAATACTAATCATTCTACTATATTTCAGTAGATCTCTTACCGCAAAAGTCTTTTTATGAATAGAAAAAAGCACAGTAGGGAAATAAAATTTATTTCAAGCTTAGAGGATATTTACAAACAATGAGATATATAAAAATATAAAAAGTACTTGACAGTGTCTTTTGAGACTAAAGGTTTTACTAAAGTATTTTCTAGAATCAATACAGCACTATTTTTCGATGAATGCAACTTACCTCAAAAAGAAATAATGCTAATGCAATTCTGGGTACAAATTCATCTGGAACAAATGCAAATTTAAAGCTTTGATGCAGGAATTTAGGCATTCAAAGGAACCGTTTAAGAATGCTAGCTATGCAATTTTATTGTTGTAGAGTATGTGTAACAGCTTTATAGAATAGAAATATTCCAGTTATTTTTTTCTTTGGCCCCAATAACATTTGTATTCTTGTTCTACTGCTATATAACATTGTTATCCTGAAAACAAAAGAATAACCTAAGAGGCATAACATGAAGTACAATACATTCTCTAGAAATGACTTGCAACTATTTATTTAAATTATAGCTATTCAGCTCTACATACTCACTTGGAAGTAAGTCCCATTGAACTCAGTGGGATATATTTCTAAGGAGACATATACAATAGCCCTGTTAATGAATGGCACTGGGAACATATGTGATGCTCTTTTGGCATAAATTTATAAAAAGTCAAGGAAAAACAGATACATTCAGATCTAGTAGAGATTCGGCTGTGATTTAGCTTGCTGGGGTATTTTCAATCTAAGAGAGAATACTTTCAACTATTCCATGTCAACTTTCAGCATATCTTGAAGTACTTTTGAATACTTCCTTTTAATCACTGGAGTCAGCAAAATATATTTATCATTCCCCATCTCTGCAGTGGATATCTTTTCCAGCTCTGACTCTTAACATCTAATGTGGGAAAGATAGCAGTTGGCAAATTATTAGGTCATTAGCTAGAAAAAAGAAACGTTGTTCTAGATTTAATTCTGATTAAGACTTTACCTCTGTACATCTTTCTCAGTACAGTCCCTCATTTTTCCATCACTAATTATTAAGTGATAAGTAGTAATCTATGAATAAAATACTATTTTTCAATCTGCATGAACTCATTCTGTTACTACTGATGAGGATAAAAATGAATTGATGTTATAATTTTCTGCATTTTATTTTCCATCATCCTGAAAAAGGGTTGTCTATTATATAAACTATCTGAAATTGGGATATTAGAAAAACACTACAACTGAAAATAGGAGTGTTTGGCTAACGGACAAACCAATATAAAAATATTAAAAAGAAATGATATTCTTTTCATATTAAATAAATGCATTATGTTCTGCTGAAGCTTTCTCATGTTAAATGCTTCAATTATCTATTTTTCTAGCATCTAATATTTTAGAGAATTGAACTCAAAGTAACTACAAATCTGCTAGAAAGGTAGAAAAGTAACAAAAGCATTTTTATTTTGGAGCGGTAGTAAAATGAATCTTGGAATTTAAAATAAAAAGATATATGTAGAGGTGAGAACACATTGTCAGAAATTCAACTTAAGTTGCAGTAACTTGTATAGTGTGTATGTTATTCAGGTATTATTACTATTCTGCATTCCCATAGCTTAACAAACTGTTTTATTGAATTATATGCCTCAATGTTCAGATCTTAAATGGTCTGAACAGCATTGTTGGTTCCCATCACTTTTACATTTTCAAAGTATATGCAGTTCACTTGCAAATAATCAGTTAAAGGGTGTTTTTTTAATCAAGTGTTTTTGGAAGAGGCATGCAACAGATTTTCTTTCAAACAGCTTGCTCAAACTGCTCAAAGCATCCAAAATATTCAAAACTACCTGCTTCCCATTCAGAACAATACTTTTGCACTTGAAAAGGATGTTTGCAAAGTTTCATGAAGTTTTGTACTCAAGACATTTCAGAATGAAAAGTTTTGCATATTTTTAGTTTTTGGTCACGGCATATATGTTCATGATTCTTTATAGCTTCCTTATAAATGTTATCTAAATACCAGAAAATAGTATCTTTGCCTAAATAGATAAGAACTAGAAAACATTAAAAATTGTTACTGTGTAAATTACACACAAAAAAGAAAGAAAATTCACATACATCAAGTCTCTGTGTACATAAGCTGTCAGTAACATCTCTGTGATGTACCAATAAGGCAATATTACAGAAATACTTCAGGGCTTTTAACTCAGTGCTGGATGATATTCATAATCATAGAAACTAGAAAGATAAAGATGCTTCCCAGATGTCCATCCACAAAGTGATGCAGGACTTGCCTTCATAGCTTTAGATGCCGAATCATCTGAATGACCAAAAGCATCAATTGTTCCAAAGTATCAGAACTTGATTAAAATGGTTTTTCCAATGACTCATGGATCTTCCTCCATATCATCTGGATTGGGAGCCATAATGAAATGTTTGGGATATACAAGATTGTGCTCATATGCATGTTCTTCCCAGCGAGCATCATCACTCTCATGGGTAATGTAACGCTCTCCAATGCGAGTTTCAAACTCCCGAAGATCAAGCCAAGTTTGATAATCCTGCAAAGAGAAAAAAACTTAATGGAAAATTTAACAATATTCAAAATACAGTACAGACTCATTTCCCGATGAACACATAGACGCATGTATTTGTGATAATAATGTCCTTCAAAATGACTTATATATTAGTTATGGTAGGCTAGAAAATTCCATCTGCTTTGGCCTTTCTAAGCAAAAGAATATTCTTATTAGAGAAATTATTCATCTTAAAAACAAAATGATGCATAATATTTTAAACCAGAAGCAAGATTGGATACCTGGTAAAACAGCTGACTAAAAAAGAATAGAAAATATAAACTAGTAAAATACATGGGATAAGTTAGGCAATGTTACAAATTTTACAGAGTAGATTTGAACTGGAGGTTTAAAGAAAAGGCTATACCCAAAAAAGGTGAGAATTACCGTTGCTTTATATTTTTAACCATTACGTATCCAAGGCCACAAGAAATGGCCTTCTTGTTGCTCCTGATGCAGCTATCAGCTATCCTAAGCTCCTCTTCCAAATTAATCATTGGTGGGGACAAATAACAGACAACCTATGAGTCGGTATCATCTAGGTCAGTGGTTCCCAACCGGGGTTCGATCGAACCCCAGGGGTTCGGTGAGACAGTCCCAAGGGTTCAGCCAAAAGCCCGTTAGGGATCCGATGGGACATAAAGCGGGCCGCTGGTGCCAAAGAAGCTGCCGCTGAAGCCCGCAGAAGAAAGGAGGCGCATCGGGGACAGAGGCATCCCAAGGAGTCCGGAGACGCCTCGGGTCCCGGGAAAAGGCTGCTGTAAGAGGCTCCTCATGAAGGTCCCGATGCATCTGCATCTGCAACCACGCTGCCTCCCGGGCAAGTTCAGGCTTCTCCTTTAAGGCTCCGCCCGCCTTCCCGCCCACCTGGGCCGCGGCCAGAGACGGAGGAGAAGGCGGGCAAGGAGGCCGAGCGGCGGCATGGTGGCGGATGACAACAACGCGTATGTGGCTTTCGTGGCCTTGTACGGGCCCGTGCTCAGCGCCTCTGCGGTGCCTCAGCACTACTGGCCCGGCCTGTGGAGAAAGCTGGAAAAGGAGGTGGGTGCCGGTGAAGAACGGCCAGGCTGCGCTTCCCCGGGAGGCGAAGAACCGGCTGGACTTAGGGGGCTTGAAATCTCAGGAGCCCACTGAGGTCCTCCGATGGAAGGCGCTCTGGGTACAGAATATCCGACCGGGGCCAAGGAGAGGAGTCCGGCGGGAAGAGGAAGGTCTTTGTGCTGCAACGGTTTTGGAAGTTGAGGGATAAAAAAGAAAAAGCTGCTGCGCCCGGGAAGCTTCCACCAGTTTGGGAAGCTTTCACCTCCTTAATAACGTTGGCTCCACTTCCCCCTCTTTCTTTTCAGGGGACTTATTTATTTATTTTATTTGTCCAACATATATGAGAAAAACAAGTACATGTATGAACATAACGTGTACATATATAAGTATAAACAAGTACAAGACATTAGGACAGGGAAAGTAAGCATGTTGGTGCGCTTATGCACGCCCCTTAAGCAATGTGGTGGTTTGACTTCCCTTGGTGACTCATAAAAAGAGCGAAAAGTCCCAAGAGTAGAGAAACCCAGGTGTTTTTGGACTCTATAAACGTCTCCAAACCCTTGTGGTGCAATGGATGAGAGAAATCCTGCCCTTCTGGCTAACTGGCTGAGGCTGCTTAACTCAGGTGGATAGTTAGTTGCTTGAGCAACAGGTTGGCTCAAGGAAAAAGGATGACTCGGAGATTTTAAAAAAATCAGATTGGTTTTATGTACTAAAGGAGGAGAAGATGCGTTTCGTATTCATAATGGAAGGGCAGTGATGTTATCCTCACAGAAAAGACTGCTTCAACAAATATCTGAAGCGGATCT
>JAOYMU010000252.1:60582619-60598181 GCA_025802295.1 Psammodynastes pulverulentus | reverse complement strand
TTCCCAAAACGGCTTTTGTATTGGCTAGCATTATCACGTGTATGTTTTATGATCCCCTCAATAAAATAGCCCCCCAGCTATTGTTTAGCTGTGGCTGCTCCCTCGAGGAAAAGTGTGGTTGTTTTTCCTTACATTGTTGGTGCCCCTCAGCAGCCCACCAGAGCCCTGTAGGAACAAGCAGGATCTCCCATAACTGGTACAAAAGGGGTGTTTTCACATTGTCTCTGCTGGGATTCACCTATCTAAGGGTGTTTGCTGGTGTAACCTAACCCATTCTGACCTAGTGGCTTTAATAGATCTAGAGGTAGGAAATATTATCTGAAAAAGAACATATCCCTTTGAAATGATACAGTCCAGAAGCTCTGCTTTGTTGTGACCTGCTGATTGTAGAAACTGCACATTAATTACATTGTAGTAGCTGACAGCAGTATACTCAACAGACATTTCATACTGCAAAAAGTGAGGAGGGTTAATTCTAAACAAGCATAAATATAGTACCATACTACTGATGAGGACATAGAAGGATAGAAATAATGACTTTAATCTGCAGACCACACTATGTTGCACCAATTGTTTAATCATAGTTTCATTTAAACTGAAAAACTAATATGTAACTCCAGCAACCGTCTAGATCCAGATCCTTGGATTTGAATTTGTAGTAATTCATGTGATACAGTTCATTATTTTTACTTGAGAATTTCCTGTTTTATGGATCATGCTTACAAAACCATAGTTGTAATGCATGCTATTAATACCTGATGGACTATATAATACTTTTGATGTCACTAAAATGAGTTCTGCTTAACAAATTAAATAATTCTTATTAATAATTTCATGTATTAAAATACCCAGAAATGTAAAAAAATAAGGGATTTTCTTTTCTGATCTTTGCCTACTTTCTTAATAGAAAGAACTAATTGTATAAACAAAGCGGTAATAACTGATCTGATATGATTTGGCAGTCTTTAGAAGACTACAGATACTACAGATTAGCAGAGTTGGAAGGGACCTTGTAGGTCCATGATGGCGAACCTATGGTACGGGTGCCAGAGGGGGCATGCAGAGCCCTCTCTCTGGGCATGCAAGCCCCAGGTCAGCTCTGCTGCGTATGCCTGCATGGGCCTTCTGCCAGCCAGCTGGTCTTTGGGTCTCTGCTGCACATTTGCAGGGGATTGGGGTGCAGGTGCAAAGATTGTGTGGACATGTGCAGGACAGGGCACACGGGGTTGTGCGTGCAGGGGAGCCATGTGTGCATACATGGGGGTGCGGGAGGGTTGCACATGCATGCACGGGGTGTGGTGCATCCAGGGCTTTTTTTCGGCACCAAAAGGTGCCGGAACGCCCCCCCCCGTCGCATTAAAAAAACCCGGAAGTAATAGCGCGCGATTGGTTGAGACGTGTCACGTGACGCAGACTCCGAAAAGGATCCGGAACGCCGTTCCGCCCCGTTCCCACAGAAAAAAAGCCCTGCCTTTGACGTTCCCAGCATCAAATGTGCCAGTTTGCTTAATGCTGAGCTACATATTGAACTTACCTTTCACTTTTGAGGTTACACTATACTATAAGATGTCTTGAGTCATGCAATTATCTTCTGTGATCTTCTGACAAGCAAGGTCAATGGGGAAGCCAAATTTACTTAACAACCATGTGACGAACTTAACCACTGCAGTGATTGACTTAACAACTGTGGCAAGAAAGGTCATAAAGTCACTTAACTGTTTCATTTAGGAACATAAATTTTGGGCTCAGTTGTGGTTGTAAGTCGAGGATTGTATTGTATATTGTATTGTAATTGTATTGCATTGTCAGATTCTAACATATTCTAACATTAAGAATGCATTCAAAGCTATCCCCCACCCTCACCTGGGCTCTTCTGACCATCTCCCATCTTCTGACAGAGGGAGCAATAGAAGCATTACAAGATTGCTTTGAGTGCACAGATTGGGGCATGTTTAAAGTAGCAGCAACATATAACTAACATATAAACGTAGAGGCATATGCCACCACTGTGTCTGCATATATTCAAAAGTGCATTGAGGATGTTTGTGTCCTTAAGAACATTGTTATGAAGGCTAATGAAAAACCATGGTTGACATATGAGGTTGAAAGCACAGAATGTGGCTTTTAAATCTGATGATATGTTGGAACTTAGAACAGCCAGAGCTAATTTGAAAAGCGCAGTAAAAAGAGCAAAGCAAGCGCACTGTCAGAAAGTTGAGAACTTTTTTCAGGTGGCTCCATCAAGATGCAAAGATGACACAGACTTTTTAAACGAACTGAACACATTTTTGGGAAGATTCGAGGCATCCAATAGCACCCTTGCAAGGAAAGCTGTGACCCATCCTGACGAGCAAGTGCTTAGCTTTGATGTTACTTCAGTCTGGAGAACATTGAAGAAAGTTAACATTCGGAAGGCAGCAGGCCCAGATAATATCCCCGGGCATGTTCTTAGGGAATGGGGGGGTGGGGGGGTTGGTTTGTGTTCTTACAGATATTTTCAATCTTTCATTGTAGCAGGCAGTGATCCCATCATGTTTTAAGACAGCCATTATTTTGCCAGTGCCAAAAAAAATCTACAATTACGGGTCTTAATGATTATCATCCATTCATTATGAAATGTTTTGAGAGGCTGATAAAGGACATTATTATAGCCTCCCTCCAGCATTTGACTCGCTTCAGTTTGCTTATCGTCCAAATCATTCCAAGATACTATTTCTTCTGTTCTCCATCTGAGCTTGGTGCACTTAGGGGAAATAAACATTCATGCGCGAATGTTGTTTGTCGACTTCAGTTCAGCATTTAATACAATTGTTCCTCAGCATCTAGTAGACAAACTGGGCCTCTTGGGCTTTAACACTCTTTTGTGCAACTGGATTCTTGATTTTCTTATTGACAGGCCCCAGTATGTGCGAATTGGGACTAATATTTGTAACACCCATTTTCTTGAGCACAGGTTCTCCTCAGGACTGCATCCTAAGTCCGCTGTTGTGCACCCCATTGACCCATGACTCTTGTACAAGGTTTGCCACCAACCATATTGTGAAGTATGCTGACAATACAACAATAGTGGGCCTTATTCAAGATGACAATGAGGGTGCTTACTGAAAGGAGGTAGAGGGCTTTGTGAACTGGTGTAATAAAAACAGACTTATTTTAAAGGTTGGAAAAACTAAAGAGATCATTGTCGATTTAAGAAAAGGCAGGCACAACCACACTTCTCTGTGTATAAATGATTCACCTGTGGATCAAATTTCTGGATATGCAGCTAACGAGTAGGCTGGCTTGATCACTCAATAGCGAGAAACAAGTGAAGCAGGCACAGAAGCATCTGCATTTTCTGCGTCGCATGAAAAAAGTACATCTTCCTTCCCCTGTCCTTACCATTTTCTGTAGAGGGACAATCGGGAGCATCCTGCCATACTGCATTACAGTCTGGTTTGGAAGCATTACTGTTTCAGACAGGAAGGCGGAGCAGAGAATGGTGAGGATGGAGAAAAGATTATTGGCAGTTTGCTCCCTTCTATCCAGGACATAGCATATACGCGATGCTTGAGAAGGATCCGCCGTATTGTCTGGGCCGCTACACATCCTCTTCATGCCCAGTTTTCCTTGTTACCTTATGGGAGGAGGCTCCGTGATATCCGAAGCAGAACATTCAGATTCAGGCACAATTTTGTTCCATACAGTATCAACCTTGTGAATTCTGAAGCTGCTTCTTGCCGCTATGTATTCAAGATGGACAGTGATTAATATTTATATGTATTTATATGTTAGGGTGTAGGTACATACTGTACGTGTTTGTATGTGTGTGTGTGTATATATCATATGAGATATATATATATATATATCTCATCTCATCTCATATCTATATGTGTGTTATATATGGGTACACTTTTGACAGCAGGCAACAGAATTTCATTTTTAATGTGTGCCAGTGTGCTCACAATAAAAAATGACAAGGAAGGTTATCTTATCTTAGATGCTGCAACTATTGTAAATACATGCTGGTTGCTAAATGCTCAAATTCTGATCACGTGACTGTGGGGATGGTGCAACAGTCATAAATATGAGGACTAGTCATAAGTCATCCTTTTCAGTGCCATCGTAACTTCAAACAATCATTAAATAAATGTCACAAATCAAGGATTAGCATAGATATGTCTATGGCATATCTGTGCGTACATGCTTATACATGAAGTTTTATAATACATGCTTCACAATTCCCCTTATTCACAGCTATTTATATCACAGACCAAAAACATCATTTCCCTTAATAGTTATATTTTTCCCCACAATTTAACTCCTGATGCAAATATTCCTTTTCCCCACAAAAAACAAGTAGTCCTCGACATACGACCACAATTGAGCCCAACATTTCTGTTCCTAAGTGAGACATTTGCTAAATAAGTTTTGTCCAATTTTACAACCTTTCTTGCCACAGTTAAGTGAATCACTGCAGTTGTTAAGTTAGTAATGTGGTTGTTGAGTGAATCTTGTTTGTCATAAGGTTACAAAAGGTGATCACATGATCCCGGGACACTGCAACATCTTAAATATGAGTCAGTTGCCAAACATTTGAACTTTGATACATGACCACAGAGATCCTGCAATAGTCATGTGTGAAAAATGATCATAAGTCACTTTTTCCAGTGTTGTAAGTTTGAACACTCACTAAACAGACTGTTGTAAGTTGAGAACTGCCTATATTTCACACTTCTCATTTCTTTCCATCAGATTGTAACTATATAAATTATAATATATAATGCACAATCAAAACAGAAAGTAGTTCACCAGAGATAAACTATAAAACTGCATCCCATTATAAATACAGTACATCTATGACATATTAACAGTTTTAAATTGTAAATCCTCTAGCAGAAAGCAATTAAAATGAAATGATAATAACAAATAGCATTTTAAAGAGGAGATGGGATTTGGATAATCTCTTACCTTGTAATATTTTGTCCCAGATTCATTTTGAAATAGCGTAAGACTTTTACTGTCTAACCTCCAGTAATGCCTTTTTCTCTGCAACAAAGTACAGTTATGGTTTATGAAGCAACTTTTCATTTCATTTGTATAACTGCCCATTTTAAAATCAAACTCTTAGCAGCTAAATATGTACTCTATGTACATTTATATATGAAGCGTATAAGCTATGTACAGACACGATTTACTTGAATCAATTTCAAAGCTTTCAACAGTCCTGCCTGTGTTTGGAACTTTTTAACAAAAATTATCATCTGTGTTACAATATTCCTAAACTAAACATTCTTGAACTGCTGTAGAAAATAGTTATTAAATGAACACAGAATTTGAACAATTTCCTTGTATTGGCTATGCCATTTTCTGGCACAAGGAGGTAAACCCAATTCTTAATCCAAGCTAACAGCATTAGGTATCTGCACCATGGTCACAATGCTTTGCAAAAGTCTTTATGCGATACAAGAAAGCCATTATATGCCTCAAGATTATTATTTATTTAGTGTATGGCAATGTTACATTAGCCAGGACTATAATGCTAATACAGAGTAGTTATTTGGCTGCCTAAGATTGCCTGTTCGATTCATACTCGCACACTTTCCAAGATGCACAATAGCGAGTTAATTTCACACCAGAAAGAAAAACAAACAGCATCCAGGAGTATCATCCGGAGCCTTTTCCCTCTGCCAAAGTTGCCTGGCAAACAGGCATTGCATCCAGAAAAATTCCACCCCAGCAAGGTTCTGACCATCTGCACAAAACACTGGCTCATCTTCCCACTGAAGTGGTACCTATTTATCTACTTGCATATAACACGTTTTCAAACTGCTAGATGGGCAGAACCTGAGGCAAAGGATGGGAGCTCACCCAAAACGCAGTGCTAGGACTTGAACTGGCAGAGCAAAAATCATCTCCAACATCATAAAGCCACTGAGCCACTGTGCTTCAAAAGATGATTAAATACAAAAGTTTTCTGTTTTGTATTTTCCTTATCTTATTCACAGAATTTCATGGGGAGATCCAGATTGGTCTCCACTTGGAATACTGTCTTTTTCCATCTTGTCTTTCAGTTTTTATCTTTCTATAAGAAAGCAGTGAAATAGTTCCATTTCTTGAATGGAATACGAAATGCCCTGCACTTGGAAATACAATTTTTTTCACCAAGAAGACAGCTTATTACTTACCAGGTTGTCTCGACTTGTGTAGTGAACCATCCAGCCTTCTTTTACCATTGTACTGCTCTTCCTCTTTGTGTGTTTGACCGATTGTACAACTCTCATTAATGGAATGTTGTTGCTTGTGGATGGGCTATTGAAGAATAATAAATTGCACAATCATTTATCATCCCAGAGGTGCACCAGGCACCACTGATGCCTAAATAATGATCTTCTATAGTCTGCAACATAGCATGTTGGGCTGGAAGCATCTCTCTGGTCATTCGTTGCATCTATTTCATCGGCCATTTGCTTGGAATGAATGTACAATCTCTTTGGGTATTTTGTGCAATCTGGACAAGCTTGCCCATGACCTGAAGACCTCTTTCTATTTCCAATATTGGGCATCTTTGCATTATATGATCAAAAGGGTTAAAATGTATTGCTAGGATAAAAACAGCTGTTATATACCATTTTTGTTCCCAAAATAGCATATAAACTAGATTACAAAAAAAACCCAGTAAGAAGGCAGAACTCCTGTATAAATGAAAATAATTTCCTTGTATTCAACTTTCCTTTGCGTGGTAAAACAAGCACTATAAAGGTCTATTCTACACGAGACCCAGAGGTCAGCTTCCATTTCTACAGTCACGGCAGGAAAGCATTCTATTCTGTTTGTTCAAGCCAAGCCCTACTTCTCCATGGAGAGGATTTAAAACACATAGCAGATAAAAGGAACTTTTATTTTAGATGAAGAGATAGTGCTTTTGTGAATGTTATACAATAGAATCAACTTACAAACTTTCTGTTTTCACAATGTTATTCTGAAAAATTAGTTTTTATTATTACTATTGTATAATTTGGAATAAAGTTCAAGATATCTCTTTTATATGGCCATGTAATAAATTATAAATGAGCAATTTATCCAAGTACAGTCTTGTTCCATGAACTGCACTTGCCCCTCTACCTTTTTAATAACAATTTTAGAGCAAATTAGTTGCATTACAACTTGTACACACGTATAAAGAGCACAAAAAGCTTTTTTTTCTATTTGCATCTATGTTCCTTTAACCTGACTTAACAAGACATACATTCATTGTAGGAACTGATTCCTTACATTTTCTTACAAATTAATTTACTTGCATTAGGCATGAGTTTGAACTGAGATCAGCATAATAAAATGGCCATATAAATCCAGGCCACATTTTCCATGGCTTACCCAGTAAAAAAAATATTTTTCATGTTGTCTATTTCCACATTGCCTCTCTTAATGAACTATTTTCTGAGCCTCCTTATTGGTCAAAAACCATCTAAACAAAAGTGTAAATTGCACAATATATTGTCTTTAATATCAGACTTAGAAACCTGGAATCAGAGGATGATGTGCAAGGATGTCTTATATGTGTATCCAAGTGCAATATCTTGATTTCACCAACCTGATAGTTTTTACAGCCTCTTCATCTTTGTCTCCATCAAGATCTGCTGGATCCATAAAAAACATTTTGTCTTCTGGAGGAGATGGTTCTTCCACATCATCCAATCCTCTCCCAACATCACTATTCATTTCACTGCTATCAACCTCCATTGGCATATCAGTATCTTGGCCTGGGCTAGCTGGTTCTTCTTCCCAAAACAACAAAATATTTTTAAATTCACAATTTTACAATTCAATATGTGCAAAATATATTAAGAAATATATCACATTCATACAATCTGAATTAAGTATCTATCCTTATGTACTAGGCTTATGGGGAAAAATCCCCAAAATTCAGCAGAACAAGCAAAAACTTTGGGGCCAAGCTTTGTTTTGCATCGTCCATGTAGGTACTTCCAGAAACAGGGCACTAATTCTCCCATTAGTGGAAAGTTGGCATGAGTAGAGTTTCCATCACTTGTGCCAGGTGACTCTTACCCCTCTGATGCAACCCCATGACCAGACCTTTCCAGGAAAGGGTGTGGACAGGATGACAATCTGAGAACAGAACTCCTTCTATACCTGGTTCAATGCCCATGCAAATTAAATCTGGTTTCCTACAGCCTCAATTGCAGCAGGTAACCAAGGATAAGCAGTCCTCACTTTCCACACCATATGAATATACAGACACACATAAACAATTCTCCCTTTCACAAACCACAGAAATCAAGCTACATAAAGTAAATTTGAGAACAGTGCTTTAATCAGCTTCAGAAAAAGGCTGTCTATGTGTAAACTATAATTTGGCTGTTTCCTAAATTATATTTAGGAAATACCAAAATGAGGTGACATGATACAGCATTCTATACAAATGTTTACATCGAAATTAAGTTTGGGAAGCCAATTCTGTAATTATGGAAAGGATAGTGATTAGTAAGACAGAAGAATTAGCATGTTGCCAATCAGCATTTTATCTTTTTGTTATTGTCGTTAATAGAGGAATGTTTGTACTCAGATCTTCAGGACTGTATTATAGAGCATACATGTATATATGTAAAATACATTTGACATTTTATGTAAGATACAGATTAAAAATGCTACATAAGACAAAAAGTAATTACAGGTAGTCCTTGAGATGTGACTATGATGAAGCCTGCCCAATAGGGATGCATATTGCGATTGTCTTGCTTAATGACCCCATCCCTTGCTCTCCCTGATAAACAAACTGAGTGTTGTTAAATCAAGCACAGAGATGGGGGAGGCCCCAGGAAGCCAACATAGGCCCAGGGTTGCCTGCCTGGGCTTTCCAAGGCTATCTTCTGAGGCACCCCATGCTTGCCCTTCAGGGTACCCACAATCCTTCAGCTTCATTCCTTTTTTAAAAAGGGAGCCCTGTATAGGTTTATGAAATAACAGCTGCTTTGCCACAAGGCTAGGTTTGTAAGAAAGCAGATCCTGTATTGGCCTGGGTTCATCTCTCAGAAGCTACAAAAACCAGAAAGCTGAGTTGGATGTTGCTGGACTCTGCAGTAGGCTGAGCCCTGCAAGTCCTTGGATAGGAAAGAAACTGGAAGCTTGCAAGCTCCAGTCAGCCTGATCTCCCTTTGCTTGCTGGAGTTTGCAAATTCCAGACAGCCTGATCTCTAGGTAGAAAGGCAGCTGGAGACTTGCAAGTTCCAACTGATCCGTGCCCACTAGAAATGGCCTGATCTTCCTTGGATGGAAGGACCCAGTGGGATGGGATGGATATATGGGTGAGCACTGCAGCATCCTTGTAGTCAGTCATAATGGCAAAAGACCATTTTTGTTTTGAAACTGGGTCATAAGTAACTTTTTGAGAGTGGGTCATAATAACTTTGAATGGTCGCTATGTGACCAGTCATAATTCAAGGACTATTTGCAGTGAGTATTCCTCTTCAGAGCAATTTAAAAGAATTAGACAAATATTCATTCTAATAACCCCTGTAAAAAGTTCAGGCACTGCTAAAAGCAAAGTTTTGCCTCCAACGCTGATTTCCTTCTAGTAGTTCAGGCAGTCCTCAACTTACAACCAGTCACTTAGTGACCGTTCAAAGTTGAAACAGACCTTCCAAAAATTACTTACAACCCAATTTTGAAATTATGGTCACTGTAATGCCCTGTTACAATGCAGGGGGTGGAGCAATCTGCTCTCCTTCTCCAGTGTGAGGTCCGGAACTCCAGATATCTACTGTACAGAAAGTAAATGGGCAGTGGGATGGAAAGAAAGGTATGGGACCTAGTGGGGTGGGAAGCCAGATCAAGGCCTGCAGGAAGTGGAGCACAGGGTGCTTCAGAGGGTGGGGAGAGGCCTTGGGAGGCCTCCCAAGGCTCTGGGAACACTAAGCCTCCCAGAGCCTCACCATCCCTGAGGCACCCACACTGAGGAGATCAGGGATAGGGATCATTGAGTGAGGCAATCAGATGGGTTTCTCACTTAGTGCAGTCACAATTTGTGACAATAATGAGCAGCCTCCATTACGGTTATAACTCAAGAACTATCTGTATGAATACATTTTTTCACTGTGCTTGTCTAGACAGTCTATAGATTTTTGATAGCAATTTTGGTATATACAGAATATGGAAAAGAAGTGCAAAGAAAAGCCATGCATGTATGCCATAACCCAAAGTTATGTTTCTACCAAACCTTACAAGACATATCTTACCTCCATTGAAGACTACTTCTCCAAGACAGTCTTTAGGTACTTTAGAGGCACAGCGTTTATGACAATTAAATCTGCAATCTAAATTAAGGAGAAATTTTTATTTATTCATGTATTTATCATTTTTATATAATCTCTTTGAAGCTTCTTTTTGAAGTCACTTTTATTTATTTCAGGATGTATTTTTAAAGTACTAAGAACATTCAACTAATTCTTTGAATCAAAGCTGTATTTCTGACATAAGGCTGTATGTTACGGTACTACTATTGCAAGGTCCTTTTAATTTAATTCAGTAATTCTAACTGAATGAGACTGATGAGAGCTGGACCACTCCCAAGAAGATATCTTAAAATTAAGATCTAGCACAGAAGTAGAATTATCAATATCTAAACTGCAATTAAGAAAGTGAATTGTGAATTCTCAATCTACCTGTTTCCTTGTCAGCATCAGACATGGCATTATGCATATTAAGATTTTAACCAGGATTTGAAATCATAAACTTTTTTCGTCCTTGTGGAAATACTAATAGTCTTTTATGATCACAATGAGTTTAGGCAAACAGGACAGAAAGAAAACAATCAATTACAGGATAAATAACACTATCTATACTGGATTAATTTTGAAACTAATAAATTTAAAAGGTAAGCAAACATTCACCAGGTAATACTAACCAATAAGGAATTTCTTGCAGGTAAATGATTCAACTAAGAAGGGAATATTATTCATCAACTGTATCCGGTATATTCAAACAGCAAATTGATAAAGGGAACAGAGCCTTCCATAAAATTTCTGTCATCTTATTTATATAACTTCTTGTTCACCATACCATTCTAACCTGCTTATTCAGCTTTAATTTTACAGTTTAAAAGACTTTAAAGCTATGATAGTTGACATTAACTTGCAGAAAAAACACTTGCCTTTACACTGCATTCCTTGGCGAAAAAGGCCTTTGAGCAATCGCTTGCAGTACTGACATATGGTGGGCCGAGTATAAGAATGAACAGCAAAGGTATGTGGGACTTTTACCCGGCAAAGAACCATTTTTTCCATCCATATCGGACGCCCACTCCATGAAGGAATCCGTTTACTAGGTTCTGGATGGCAACGCTGCAAAAAACAAACAAACAAAAACTTTAACCCTCCTTGGCCATGAATAATCCTAGACCAATCACTCTCTCTTGGCCCAACTCATCTCACAGGGTTGTTGTGGGGAAAACAGGAGGAGGAAGATGTTGGGTATGTTCACCATCTTGAGTTATTTGTATAAAGGCAGAATAAAATAAATAAAAATAAACTCACAAATCAAGTAACTCAGTAATACTATACTTTTTCCTCTAGATTCCAATCATTCCTAACTCCAAGATATTTTCTCAGCCTCCTCACACAGCAACTGACCAAGAAATTAGAACAAAATCTAATCTAATTACAGGTAGTCTTCGGCTTACAACCACAATTGGGACAAGAACTTCCATCACTAAGTAATGTGATGATTAACTGAGCCATGCCCAATTTTATAACCATTTTGTTGCAGTCAAATTCAGTTTCCCCTATTCCCTTTGCTTGTTGGACCCTGGCTGGGAAGATTGCAAATGGCATTCAGGTGAACCAGGGAAACTGTTTTATCCATGAGGAGTAGATGCCAATTGCCAAGCACCCAAATATTGGTCACTAACCACACAGATGTTGTGACAATTGTAAAAATTCACTTTTTTCAGCTTCACCATAACATTGAACAGTTGTTAAACAATTGGTTATAAGTTGAGAACTAACAGTAGAACAGTGTGTCTACTACAACACTGTTTCTACTTATGGCTGGAAACAGTACCTCTATGTAAAAATTTTAGTATGAACTGATGAAAGGAACTTTCAACATTTGTCAGCAGTTGTCCGGCAGCCATTTCTGCCTCTTTTAAATGCTTCCATTTAGTTGAGCTTGGGCCCATATTTAAGCAGTACCAACAGGCAAACAGGAGTACAACAAAATTATGAGAAACCCACTGCTTCCTGTGCATGTTGATCTTCCTCGTCTATCAATTGGCAGGCTTAAATCCAGGAAGCCCTCTCTGGCACTTGCTCAACAATTGTCTAACAATTTTGACATCGACATGCAATAGAAAACCAAATGGGCTGCTGAAGGCCCAGATACAAACAGTTACATAGATGACCCTACCCAAAAGGTGCCAGATTTTGACCTTCTTTGCCAGCATTGGTCAACTCTGATCAGGATCCGTATCCAACATGGTGTCTGCCAGGACTCTTTGTTTAAGTGTCTCTTTGTCTCTACCCCTCAGTGTGATTGTGGTGCTCCTCAACAAAATATCCATCACATTGTGTCCGAATGCCCACCAAGAGGTTACACCGGCCCAATGTCTGATTGTTTTCAATATAGATCACCCTGTCATTGAACCTATGGGTGGACTGGATATTAACATTTGAACCACTATAAGTCCATGTATTTGCCATACGCTAAATAAATAAATAAACCAACAGGCATTAGCTAATGTCCATTCCGTTGCTATCAGGCAATTCTTAATTCCTTACATAAAAGATCAGATTGTCCAACTTAAAATGTAACATCATTTAATCTACAAGTTTTCTAACTATGTTCCACAGAACAGGGTTGTACAAGAACTTGATGGAGTTTCATGAAAGAGTAAGAGCAAAAAAAAATGTTTACTTGAACACAGCCATTGGCATCCATAGCCATTTTTCTAAAGAAAAACAATCACATCCCAGTTGCTGAAGCATTGAGTTGTTTGAAGAAAACAATAATTTTCCAAATAATGATGAATTTCAAGCTTTAATGTCTATACATTGCAAATGATATTTTTGTATTTACAATAACCAGTTGTTATTTTACATAGAATAAATGGAGGAACTTTCTGGAACAGTAATTGGGACATAGCATTTTTGTGAATGGCAAATACATTTAATATATAATTTGCATAAATAAATTATAACATTTTGTTTACTGTCAATTTTATTGTCATTAAAGCTTTGCCTCTTAATGAAACTTTCTGGGAATTATTTTTTAACTAAGAAGTTCTCCAGCTAGAAAAAGGTTGAAAACCTCTGATTCAGAACTTGTTAATGCAATTTTGGAAATACTGTAGTGGTTTTGGTATAATTTTAACACCTATATAAATATTTAATATGTGCATTTCTAGCAAGAAGAAACTATTTCAAACATGTAATGAACTTATGTTTATTGTTATTATATACGGTATCAGTTTTGATAGGCACTAAAATGAACTAAATGTCCAATAAACCATAATATGCCGATATACATGCTCATACATTCACTTAAAAGCAAAATTCTGGATTTTAAGAAAAGTTAGACGATTATTAGAAATGACTATTCTCAGCTAAGATTAAGTCTGAATAATATACCTCACTCCTAAAGTTCCATTTTTCTTTAATTCTTTGAAAAGAAAAAAAATACCTCTTCTGTGGACGTAGATTCAGTTTGTATAGATCTTGGGACAGAAAGTGCAGCTCCTGGTAAAGACACATTAGATAGTCGCCTCTTTCTTACCCCACTGCAGTTATTTGGAATCTTAAAAGCACACCGCTTGTGATAATTTAATCCACACCCTAATAAAATTAATACAGGGTTATTAATACAGAGAGGGGAAGCAAAGGAGAAGATAAACAGACTTTTATTGATGATGCTACACGTTTTCTAGGATTCTATTTCACTAAAGATAGATTAAGCGAAATATATGGCAAAGATAACACATTTTTTAAAACCAACACCTCTAACATTGCCATGATCATGTAATTAACAGCAGATCTCTGCAATGCATGGAATGTTTTTGGCCTGAATATTTGCTTTTCTGACCCCACTTCACCCTGGCTAAAGCTGGAAAACAGTGCCTGTTATGCAATTCAAGCTGCTGCTGATTTTTCTCAGCTCTTTCCCCAGCAGATTATCTAAACGCTGCACTCCTGAGTCTGTTAGAACCAGCAAATTAAGGTACAAGCCAATGAATAGGCCTTGGGTTATTAATGTGCCTGTGCATTAATACATCAGAAGAGGTGCTTCTGAATTATCAAGGGAAGTATACTCTGTATGCACAGTGAGAGAAGTGCAGGAGTGCATACCAAATACTTATTTTCAAATGATTAAAGTAGCTGAACTTTTTAAAGACTTCAACAGTTTCTTCAAAAGCTGTTCCCAACTGACCCCAGTCTCCCACTAATAATTTACCCAGCACTCATTATTAATAACTTGATAATGACTAGGAAATAGACATGTGGAAAGGGTTTTTCATTCTAGATAACTTATAAATACAAAAAGTACAAAAATAAAACATAAAATATTTACACTGATAAATTCTCCCGCACTGCATCATCTCATTACTTCTAATGTTGCACCAACATGGCCTTTTGCATACACTAGACTAGACCTTCTACGAGGAATTCAAAAGCGTATATAGCATCATTTCTAGCCATATAAACCAAACATAAATCTTCTTACTAGATAAGAAATCCATCCTGTATGAAAAGAACTATTAACTTAAGATTATGCCATGCAAATGACGTGCTTTTGAAAAATCTATGTAACTATATACTGCATCTGGGGATTCAGGACAGAAACATTGTTTATAATATTTATTGTTACTAATTGGCTTACCTTCACATTTCAGTCCTTGCCGTACCAAGCCCCAAAGCATCTCTCCACAATAATCACAAAAAGTAGGGGCCTTATAGGAATGAACATAAAGCATGTGAGGTCGAATCTGGAAATCCTCGACTGTAGCTAATGCTTTAAAAATACATATATAAAAAGAGTGTGTTTTAATGCCTTCCTGAATATTGAAGTACTAAAGAAAATTCCAATATAGTGAATATAATGCCTTAAATGCTACAAGACAATGAGACAAATACCTTTACATAAAATTTTAAAATACTATTTTCAATATGGATTTGACTATGAAATTTTATACTGTTTAAAATATAATTGTCCACAAACCTCAGAAGTAAAAGCCTACTGAGTCCATGACATTAGGTCACAACAGTAAATAATCAGGCTGAATCAATTTCCAATTTTAAAAAAGGAATTTTCATGTTTTCATCTTTAATATCCAATTCCATAAAATATTTCATCAACTCTTCGCTCTAGCCCCTGCCTATCTATCCATCTATGGGCTGGAACTCCTTATCTTTGCCTACCACTAGCAGAATTAATGCTGCCGACTTCTGGAAAGACTCAGGGCCTTTTTCATACTGGCCCGGACTGAATTTCACTCATTCTTTGCGTTACATAATGTTTTATTGAACTTTTTAACATTCTGGTTCTGAACCATCTCCTATTTATATACATGTAT
>JAOYMU010000252.1:60559759-60572540 GCA_025802295.1 Psammodynastes pulverulentus | reverse complement strand
TCTGTGAACCGCTTAGAGAGGACTGTAAAAAGCACTGTAAAGCGGTATATAAATCTAAAGTGCTATTGCTATTGCTATAAAAAGCTCACCATTCACCATCAACCAAAAAAAAAAAACAAATTGTTTCTCGAGTGATCAAATTAAGGTATTTCAATAATTCCTTCAGCACCAGTTATGCACCCCATGATAAATACCTTCAAACCCATCAGTCATATGCTTTGCAGTGTACAGATTTGCAATTACCCAGACTCAAGTTCATCAAAACCTGCCCAGCCCAAATTTTTAAGAATCTTGTTACAAACACCAGAGTCTCTCTCTCTGATAAAACTAAAAGCTGAACTGAGGTTCATATGTGGCACTGTCATTTTAACTTCCAGTTCAAATTACAGTAGTCCTTGACTTACAACTGATTGTTAAATACTGTTTGAAGTTACAACAGACTTAGAAAAAATGCTTTATAGCCCGTAAAGCACTTCCAGCCATCCTGAAATGTTGTCCCCCAATCACATGAATGCATTTTAGATGCTTGGCAATTGGCTCATTTTTGTAACTGGTTGCAGTCTCATACATTTACATGACCATTATTTACAATGCTTTTTGCCACTTCTGTGAGGGGGGGGGAGTCAATTCAAGAGAATAGATTCAGACTTATGACCACATAATTTATTTAATGACCACCCTAAATTAGGTCTGGTCATATAGATGCCACATCTTATGAATGCTATGATTTACAACTGAAATTTCAGTCCCAATTGCAGTTCCCAATCAAGGACTATCTATAGTCTTCACTGACAACTTCCTACTACTAATTATCTTAACAAGGGAAGAAAAGATATAAATCAATCTCAAAATTTTCCAGCTTATCTTATCAATGTTTGACTTTGTTTAGTCACCGAAGTTGGAGCTAAAGTAATTTCTCTTCAACAATCTTCCTTAAAGGATCTGGGTTCAAGTCCTATCTTCTCTGAAGTGGGCTTGCTTGAAAGACTCTTTTTCTACGCTAATTATATAGTCAGCATTTTATATTCTGTGAGCTTTTATACTTGTCTGGTTTCTGCCTTACTAAAGTTTCACAAATATTCTTGTCCAAAAGCAAAGAAATTGTATCATTTATAGTATATTTTTCCATTGATCTTTTCTTTTAATACAGCCAGCATGATCATCTAATAACAACCTAACTAATAGCTATGGTAATTCAGAAGAGGAGGCTATTCTCATCCATGTAAGACAACAGGTTTTCTGCAATCAGTACAAGACTTGTTAAATTTTGTTCAATTGGCACTGTAGCTAGTACTCAATATTATATACTGATGATATATCTTCTGTTTAAATTCATTTTCTGTTTTTCTGCATGACTCTAAATATTTCTGTAAATAAATAATAACCAAACCCTCTAATATAAATATTTTGTATGAATATATAGCCATAATACTATTCCTTCTTGAGATAAGCAAAATTACCCAAGCAAAGAGAAATAATACAAACAGTAAACATTGCCACACATTTGCAATCTAGTTATATGTGAGTGAATGTTTTGAGATACAACATTGTACATTACATTTCCTGGTGCCTTACAAATATTTCCTGATAGTTACACCATTTTAGGCTATGATGACATTGCTAAATATGAACAGAAACGCTTACAATTAATGGAATTTTTATTTTATTCTTCAAAACAGTATTATTCTTACCAATAGGAGCATATATATCTGTATGGTTTTTAATAAAACACACATATAAGCTTTTTAAAGTCAAGGTAGTTAGAAATTAATCAAGTATTATAATAGCAAATGTTATGCAGGAGATGAAAGCAGGATAAAACCCATAACTGAATCATGCCATGATTAATAAGCAGAAAAACACTTTCTCTAGGGAAAAGATTGAAGCATGGAAAAACTACCGGTATTCAATTTTCATCTACTATTTAACACTTTTATAGGAGTCATCTTGTCAAATGAAAAAAAAAACATCTTTAAAGGCAGAAATCATAACTTTCTGTTGGGTCTTTAATTGAAGAATTTGATACAAGTAAATCCAGAACACCATTGCTAGCTTTCACACATGCAGAGCAATAGTAAGATAGTGCTAAATTCTTAAAGCAAGATGGGAAAAAAATCAAATAACTCAGCAGCATATCTTAAGGAAAAGGATATTTTTAGGTAATATAACAAGAAATCTTTTAACAGAAGCATGAATAGGTGTATTAGAAGCCATGGAGCTTTTTGAAAAAGTCAATTAACAAGAGAAGACAGAATTCTCTGGAACAGCAGAAAGGATTAATCATGTGAGAAAAAGAGACTATAAAATAGAATAATGCAGAATCAGATGAATTCTGGCAGTTCAAAGGATTAGGGTATATGAGACTGGATAAAAGGGAAGATAATAGAGAACACCACTTTAAGGGATGACATAAGAAAGAAGAGGAAACATTAAAGAAAGCAGATAACAGAAAAAAAGGATTACAGCGAATAATAAAAGGCAAGAAAAGTAACTATGTCAAAGAAAGCCCCTCTCTAAAATCCTTTGCCAGAATCTCAACATGCAGGAATCAAGCAGAGCTCTGGGGATAGAGCTATGCCTCTAGAATTATCTCCTGTCAAGGGATACTGAAATTGCTCTCATTTTGCCAGCAAATTAATACCCTATTATATTCTGATAGGTTTTAGACTCCTGATATACTGATCCATAACCTTGGAAAGCTTCCCTCAATTACCCAGGTCCACATCCCATCATAGAAGTCTACCAACTGAGAGACAGTTTAGTGTAGTAGTTAAGATGGCGGCTTAAAAACCAGGAGATTATGAGTTCTAGCCTCCCCAGGCATGAAAACCAATCAGTTTACTTTGGACAAGTGACTCTTTATATAATTGAAACTATTTTAACAGCTGCCTAATCAATTTCTTTTCTGTTCTCAGTGTATTTCTCAAATGATGGGCACAGACTATATTAATAGCTTGGATTTAATATTGTCACATTTGAGTGACTAACACTTATTTCCTGTTCTTTTTCCCATGAATCTTGAACACAGTACATTTTCTATATATCAGAAGATCCATGTAAAGGTGTGCCAATTCTCTCAGAAATCCAAGTTTAGTAACCCTGTAAGCATATTGCTTCAATATCCCTATTTTTTTCCTTTATGCTTTCCTGGTTGCGAATTCACTTGCCTGATTAAAAACTTTTGGAAAGTTAAATGTTTACAATATTTTATATACTTTCTAGAGATTGCATAAAGATATTATCTCAATATTACTGTTTTCTCATGATCGATATAGCTTCTTGTGAAATATTCTCATAACACATATATGTGTCTAAAATATTATTTTAAAACTGTGTTGCACATCTCAAGGATTACAATGGTCCAATCCATTTGAGATCTACTTATGTAACTGCAGTCATACTGCCACCTGTGCACCAACTGCAAAAATCCTTATGAAAAAGAAATCCACCACATATAAGCACCCCTCCTCCCTATTTCCTGATCAGAAGAGTGTTGTCTATATGGAACATATGCTCCCTCTGCAGCTGCTGTGGGCATAATAAGAGCTTTCGTTCACATACACCATTCTAAATCCAACTGGAAAGGACAAATTCAGAATCAAAAGTTATACTCCTTTTAGAGTACAATTGGCTTCCTATAACATGCTTCTGAACTTTAGCCAAGTGCTTGTACAATTGGAAGTTGCCAAGAATCAACAGGAAGATACTAACTTAAAAGCCTGAATAAAGAAAAAAATATAACCAATATCTATACAGAAAGAATAGTGGTAGCCAATAATATAAGAATAACTAAAGTATGCATATACATGAGAAATGAGTTTGAGAGCAGAAATGTTTGTGTAAGATATAAATGTAAGATTTCTCCTAAAAAATGAAGTATGTTGTCCAAGTGTTGAAATGAACTACACAAATGGTAATATAAACTTCCAAGCTGACCAAAAAGAAACCAAATTTGGCAAGTAACCATTTGTTACTTGGCCAAATTTATCTCTAATAATTTCTTGGGAATTCAACTAAAATCTCCCTTGCAAATACTATAATCCAATTTTCAAATCAAAAGCTAATAAGCATACATTTTTAACATAGGATATGTTAGATTTTTGATCAACTGATCACACTCTGACCCACAATAAGTAAAAGGAAGTTTGGCTTTCTGATACTAGTATTTTTATTTTATACTACTGGTACATGCAAATGTAGGATAAACCAGGGTTCATGAGCTCTTATCTAAAAAGATTAATGTAATATAGATGCCCAGATGCTGAATTTGGTTGTAAAAAATTTACATTCAAATATTCCTTTGATGAAGAAATTTCCTGTCTGACGTTTGGAAAATCACCAAAGCACCCCAGGGCTGATGTTTTCCCTGTAAGATTTTTCCCAGGGACAAACTGAGAGTGAATCCCAGACTCACATACACTTTTTCCTGCTCCCTTTATGAACACAAATATCTCAATACATTGCTCTTCTCAACAGTGCAAGGCGTAATACTCAATGTAAAGCCTACTCCTAAAAATGTTCTGGGGGAAATAGAATCTTAATCTATCCTACTTTCTGCTGCTGCTGCATTGATTCTAATACAACCATCCGCCAATTTTGAAGAAGATGCTATACTACTACTGAAGTTTATTAAATCAAGTCATATTATACAAATACTCACTTGAATAAGAATTGCCAATCATAAGCAAATTACAAGCAATAACTTTCCATGATACTAAATTTAAAATTAAATCCTCCCTATAATGTTATAAATAAACAATATATTCAAGATTCATAATTCCACTGAAGATTGCAAGCCTATTATTGCGTAACATGTGAATAAAAATCTAATGAACTCAACAGTACTATTTATTAAGCAACCAACCAAAGGACTGCATTGTTAAATCTTAATCCAGGTTATCTGAAGAATGGTCTCACCCCAATGATATCAGCCCATCCTACTCGCTCTGGTAAAAGGGACATGTTGTGGACTCTCTTGGCCAAAACGTTTTGGCTGGTGAGGTGTAAAAGGAAAGCCTTTTCCACTGTGGCCCCCACTCTATAGAATATAGGTGAGATCTGCCCGCACCCTGTTGGCCTTCCGGAAGACCATAAAAACTGGTTCTGTCAGTTAGCCTGAGGTTTTGACTGGGGTGCTCCAATGTCCACCTCCACATTCATCTTGCCATTTTTGCCTCTTGGCTTTGTACTTAATGTTTTTAATATTTTTATATTTATGATTTTAATTATAAGCTTTCCAGAGTTGCTTTTCAGACAGATAGGCAGCATATAAATTTAATAAATAAATAAGTGCATCTTTTTTTTCTTTGTGGGGGATGTCCCTTTGAATCACTGTTAAATCTTGGCAACTGGACAAATTCCTGCAGTTATCTTGGCAAGATTTGGGAAGTGGTTTGTCATTGCCTACTTCCTAGGGCTAAGTGTGAGTGACTTGCCCAAAGTCACCCAACTAGTGTTGTGCCTAGGTGAGACTAGAACACAAATTTCCTGGTTTCTAGTCTGATGCTTAACCACCACAACAAACTGGCTCCCCAGTCCATTTATAATCAATCTATATTCACAGAAAGCTTATTCAATTGTTCAAGGCTTTAGAAAACAAAGGAGAAGGGTTAAACAACAGCAAACAAGCAAATTCTGTCCCTACATTCCCATCCTATTCACTGTTAATTTTGCATATTGACGATAAACTCTTAAAAGAAGGTAGCCCTCTATGTTCAAATAATCTCTTCACACAATTTGGAATTCTAAAATAGAATTATTCTAAATTTCCAATGCAGTACTCATGAGTAGAAAAAGTTGCATGCTACCAAATCCTCAAAATATGGAAGACAACATGGACAACAATGTAGATAAACAGAATTTGTATGTTAATTTTTGCTCTTCCTGTATGTTCATTCAAACCTGAATTAAATACCTAATAAGGGAGAAAGATAACAGTAACATGATCATTAAAATCAGTAAAACTCTGTGTTCTACTGTACCTTTTGATAAACTACAGAGCACACTAGGTCTTTAACAACAGATAAGGAGAGATCTTGAGCCTCAATTGTAACCGTTTCTCGAGTGAGACCAATCTGCAGCAAAAAAGAGATTCCATGTACAGAGCCTCTGGAGTTGGTGAGACTTTGTGCGCTGAAACTGCCATTGGAAAGTCGGCCTGAGAGTCCAGATTGTGGACTTGAGGATAAAGATGGGGTAGGTGGAGCAGCAGCATGAGACACAGATGGAGAAAACTTCTGTAAAGATGGAGGAGAAGATTCGTTTGATGACATCTGAGTTGATTTAAATCCACCAAAACCTGTTCAACATATAGACCCCCCAAAAAAAATTATCTGCAATATTGCAAGTTGACTCTCACATTTTCTTTTATGGTTCAAGGAAGCATCCTCTTGTCTAAATCATTTTCATTCTCCTTTTCATTCTATGCATCCTGATGAGTATAAATTTGGCTAGAAGATATTTTAAGAAAAGGTCCTCTTTGTACAGCTCGTGTCAAAAATGAGTTGTTTTTAGCACCACATCCAGATATTGGGAGATGGTTACATCATTATGAAATTGTTCACTTCAGAAACAGAAATATACAATATTTTTTTCACAGAGGATCTTCATTTTGCTGTAGAGTTGGTTTTGTGCATAGAGTGAGTAGTATCAAATTGTCCCACTTAGAAATAGTGCACTTCACAATTCAATATGTGAATAGTTACAATAAATGTTAACATGTGTCAGTTTTTTAAAGATAGTTAGTGTCTCAGGTCATAAGTACTGCTTTGAATAATGCTATTCTGTTTTCAGGAATTCTTCTATCATTTAACAATGATGAGAAAAAGAGAACATTAATTATTTCCAAGTTTTCATATTCTGGAAAATGTTCATCTTTTAAAAATAAAAAGCAAAATTTGTGCTATAATATGTATATCAAACAGAAGTGTTGGGTTCATATTGATGGTCTGCAGCATTCTCAACTGCTATGAATTCCCTAGAAAGAAAGAAAAATAACATGTTATATCATATATATTAACAATATTACATTACCACTCCAGTTAAAACCAAAAAAAATACTACATTCACCACTGCTCATGTCACAATTTCTGCTGTCATTTTATTGGAAAAAAATTACCTTCATTGTTGTATCCATTACAAAAGGACCAAAGTAGAATACCATTTATGCAAGATTTTCAATCCTTGACATGTTCATTTAAAGTGATCATTTATCAAGGGATCTGAAAGATCCTGGAAGGTGGCTGATAGTTACCCTAAACTAAATGGGTAAACAATCTGACAGAGGTCAGCTTTCTCTCTATATTATAGTAATAAAATGAATGTTAAGTCTCCTTGAGTTACTGATTATAGAAAGTTATAGAAAAAGTAATTTTGGAGAAATTAAAAATAACTATTCTCAAAATGAGAACAGGAATGAGTATCTAGAACACAGATACAAAGTAGATATATTCTGTGCAGTAAAGCTACATTTTGCTACAATCACAGGAAACTCAAGTATAATATACTTTAAAAAGTACAGTGTGTTGGCATTTTTGATTTCATGTACTTACTAATCCTCAACGATTCTCCAACTGGGAAAAAAGCTATGTCAGCTTTTCATTTACATGGATGTTCTCATGAAATATTATACTGTATGTAGAAAGAGCTATTTACTAAAGGAAATAAAATGATCATATGATAGCTTGTAGGGGGAGGCTACAAGAGTTGGCAAGAAATTTTACTTGCTTGCTTGCTTTCTTGTACTGTATATGTTTGTGCATGGTTTGTTGGCCAAGACAGCCGTTTGATGGGAGTGCCCAAATTCTCAAAATTCCAAATGTGCCATTGACCCCCAAAAACTGGGAATCACTGCACTATTATCTTCTACTGCAATTTAGTTACTAGTCCCCATAATAAGAACTGTGAAGTATTATGTGGGTTAAAAACAGGGTGAGATATGATTTAAATTAAATCAACTTAATATTATATTAAATATTAAATAAATTTAAATTATGGTTTAAATCATTAGGAAAAATTAATTTAAATTACAATTTAGTCACTAGCCAAAAGTATTTTAATTAAATGCAATTACATTTATTTGTTATCATCTCTAGTAGAAGTACTTTCTCATTGTAAAATATAATCAAAATATAGACAATTTAATTTTAAAGAGGAAATTTTTCATTTTTAGAAAAAACATACCCTATATTATTGGTTTTTTTTCAGATTTTAGACAAATAACAGGCAGGCTTACTACCAAGCAAGTGTATGTGGAAATTTTAGAATTCAGTTTGATTTATTGTTATGAACATCTAAACAATATTTTGCTAGAAAATGCTAGAAGAACAATCTATTTTTAAATTGTGCTAATATGACTCGTGAGCTTTGTTTTTAGAAAGAGAATAGTTATTAAATTTGTAAACTTATCTTCTTAGGACAAATAAAATATAATCACAAAGAGTTCTGATCATACATTAAACCTATATTAATTTTATGGACCACTTTACAGTGATTTTGATTACAGAAGTCCAATTTAAATCTTCAAGAGCTTAAAAGGTTTAGGCTGTAGAAAAGGAACATAACAGAGGCAAGTATATATAAACCTTGATGATTAAAACAAACCCTGTTTACTCTGACCTTTGTTTAGGATAGGAAGCAAACCCATATAGGATATTATGTTAGTTTCAACATTATCTAACTTAAATAATAATAAATTATTTTGGTTCAGGTTTTGAAAATGCATTCTTATATTTCAAAAGTCATGCTGTGATCACAATCTTCCAAGAAGTAGCATATTAAGAGTTAGGATTGCATATTTCATAAAATGTTCAAACTGCAGAAATAAATGAAATGAAACATTATTTGTATATTCAGAACATACATCTCTTGAACATAATGAAGCAAGACATTATTCTAACAGAAACCACTCATGACTTATAGAATGTTGCTTTCCAATCTTGAGAAAATACTTGAAATAAAGCCCATATGTGAATGAAATTCACACTGATGACTAAATACATGTTGCCATTTTACTTCTGCTATTCAACACTAAAGTTGCTATTCAAAATGAGATTTAGAGTAAGTTGCATTATGTTAAATGCATAAAATGTATTTATTTACATTACTATATACATCTTCATAGACATCTAAAATGCATTTCTCTTGACACTAATAACAGAAATAGGTGCCTTTTTCAGATAACAGTTCATTCATTCAAGGGAAATAAGCACATGTTGTTTTATAAGACAATTTTTGCATATTTTCTTAGAAATAACATTTTTGAGATGTAAACAAATATAGAGTAATAGATATATGAAACTCAGAGCATTTATCCAATATTTTTATTTACTGGTACTTACAGTAGATTTCACCCAGATGTAATCATACTTTGTCCTAATGTTTTAACAATTCTACTCTAAGCATGACTAAATCTGGATTCAGTTCAATGTTAGAACAAGATTTTTCTTAGTGGATTAAGCAACAAAGTTACATAACTTTAACACAAACAGAACCAAAGACAAGATAGCAAATTTAAACTTCCTTAAAGTGTTCAAAAATGGATATAAATTATTGACTTTTCAAGGTCTCTACACTATATCACATTCTCCATAAAATACAATTACAGAAAATGGTTCGTAGAAAAATATATTCATCTGAGTGCCAGTGAGATCTTCAACAAATCCAGAAGATAGCCAACAATAGAATTTTCAATTAGGTTTATCTTCCTGTAATAATTACTGCATGCTGTTTATACAGTGCAGAACAACCTAGAATAAATATAGTCTGACCATATAGTCTGACCAAAACAGAGATAAATTTTAGCAGAAGCATTCTGACTTGAACAAAAAGCCAGCTAAGTAAAGGAAGCTGCAATAAGCTACATGAGGTCCAAAGCTTAGAGTTATTTATAGTTACTTTTATTATTATAAAAATTATAACACTAATATTTTATTGCTCTCAATACTAGTTCTATATATGATAAAATGGACAATATAAAGAAAAAATAGATTCACTTAAATTAACTATTGTACATTGACATTAAAAAACCTTCTTCATGTTATATAATTAAATGGTGTTTATCTTAATAAGGTTTAGTAAAGAAATTTTCAAGTATAAGGCACAAAAACAGTGTATCAAGCTAACCAAGAAAAAAAAAGTTTAGTCAAGAAAAATTGCTATCATTTTTATTTTATTTATATCCCGCTTTCTTCTCTGGCAAGCTCAAAGACTGCTGAACATCTAGTTCCATATAGCAGACAACATTTAATAACTTCTATATATTAAATGTTTAGAGTTAATCTTTACATGTGAGAGGAGCACCACTCTAGTCAGATTACATCTTCAATTTAAAAATGTCTCTTTCATGTGCAAAACTGCAGTAACACCAAAATTAAATTCAGAAAAAAATATATCATACATTGTTTTAATAGCCGTTTGAATTGACATTTCTTCAAAAATAGATCACTCCTAGTTAAATAAATTCCAAATGATTAGTTTCACATTGGAAATGTTAAAGCTAACCCTTTCACTGCCAACCAGTTAAATAACCTTTTTGCCTTTTCTGGGTCCAAGAATTTGAAGCAGACTTCCATATTTTCATTCTCTATGCTTCTGTCATGGTGTAGACAAGCCCCATCCTTTATATTAATCCTAGATTTCAGGTGTGTTTTTATCTTTAATAAAGATCCATATGAATTATAACCACAATGTAGTTATTCTGTGATTTCCTCTGCAGTCTAAAGTTGAGAGGAAGGCTGACATTGTTTGGCTGCTGAAATATCTCAATTGCACAATGGACAAATTGACAAGCTCCATAGTAGCCACACTGTAGGGAAGAAACTACAACAACTAAAAAGTTGCCAAACCAACAAAAGAGGAGAGGAGAAGAGAGCCACAAAGTTTGTTTGCTTTTTAAATTGTCTCTAATTTTCAATATCCAATTATATTTTTCTCATACATTGGATAAGACACTGCAGCTGTAAAAAGGGAGATTATTCAGCACAATGATGCAGATAACAAAGGAGTTTGTGCAACTGAACTTTACATATGCTTATTTGGAGGGAAGTTTGAATTCAGCTGAGCTTATTTTCCTTTGGTTAAAAAACAACAACCTTATCCACGTGAAGCTCTCTATAAGACAAAATGATGTAACTGACATGACTAACATATTCATTCACACCACTGAGATGCAGACCCTAAAATGTGAACTGACTTGTTAATACAATCTGTATATGTTGAACTTCAGACATAAGAAATGACTGGAAAAAAATGGAAAGCAGCTTGTAAGTCATGATTTTTCTCTTTATTATTCAATCTGCATCACTGCTTTAATGCTGTTAACTTCTGATAAAGTTATCAGCAGCCACCTATGTTGGGAAACTGCATTATCCTAATATAGTTTGTAGATGCCATGTATAAAGAAAAATCATCCATCAGAACTGACTCATTCCATTTTCTGTTGATACCTCCATTATTTCCCAATCAAACATTACCCACAGCTTGTGGCTAACAACCACAGCTCCATTATTATGAGATTATCCTCATGCTGCAAACATCCTTAATAAAAAGATTCCTAATTACACTCCCTCACCAAAAATTATGCTAATAGTCCATGCACCACTTCCTCAAACTCACAAGTGTTGGTGTGATTGTTTCCATGTAAATCGGCTAGGCTATCATTGAAAGTTCCACCAATCATACTTCAAAACATATTCATGAAGCACCAAGGCCTGAGCTACAACAAAGCTGCCAAACTGAAAACTGGGGGAAAAGAGAGAGATAAGTTCCACAGGGAAATATACCTTTACTAGTGCTTGTTAATACACCTTACAAATCTTTGGGCCAAAATAAGCAGAGAGACCCATTTCAGGCTCGGGATGTCCTTTTTCTTCTATGAGCGTCTGTGCATTTCGAAAAGAAGAGACTCCCTTAATCTTTTTAAGATCTCGATTCCGGCTATACTAAACTAGAAGAAACTTCCCTCAGAAAGGGAGTAGGCTTTCTTAAGACGAAGCAGCAGCCAACTCTTCTTGGAAGCATCCTCAGAGTTGGGGGCGGAGGGGGGAGAGGTTGAGGGGAGCGAAGATGATGTGGCCTCAGACTCATAGATTCGCCCTGCCACACCTGGACGCGACCGGGTCTTCCTGTCTCCCCTCACCCACCCACCCCACCACCCACCCTCAGTCACATCTGTCCTGAAGCGGCAGCCGCCGTTTTGGCGCAAAAGCTGAAGTGCCTCCGAGTCAAACGCTCACCTCTAGCTCGAGCCTCACTCCGCTCCGGCTTCCCTCCCCTTCCCTCTCTCGGTACCCTGGGAAGGGCGGCACTACCGCCTCCTACGGACTGAAATAACTTTCCATGTTATCTCCTCCTGCTGGGTTTCTTCACCTTCGCCACCCGTAACTCTTGACCACTCACTTGTAGCTTCGAGAAACTCCGTCTCCGCCCCGGGACGGGGTGGCTTCACACGCACCTTATTGACGCCGCTCCCACTTTCGCGCACACAGACACCCATTCGCACATATATGTACACACGCACACGCACACGCACACACACTAAAAAAGTCTCAGCCGCCCCAGAAGAGACACGGGAGGGGACGAGAAGCATGCTGGGAAGTGAAGTTTTCCCTCACCCTATTTCCACCCGTAATGAAAGCCATCAAGAACTACAACGACCGCCAGGCCGTCGCGGCGGCGAAGCGGCAAGGTTGTCATGGCGCAGGCGCCAAGGAGGCGCACCGAGTTTCCGTTACTTCTGCCTGTGGCGGTTGATGTTCTGAACCACGAAGAGATGGGAATAGGG
>JAOYMU010000252.1:60491361-60504243 GCA_025802295.1 Psammodynastes pulverulentus | reverse complement strand
ACCTGTTACCCGCCCCGAGTCCCTGTGGGGAGAGGGGGCGGGCTATAAATCAAATAAAATGAAAAATGAAAATGAAAAAATTATTTTTATTAATAAGTAATTACTAATAATAACTGTATAAAATGACATCTTACTAAACTTCTATTTAAAATAATATAGCTCAGAGTGATTAGAATTTAACAGTGAAAGAAGAGCTGACATGAACAATGGAAGGAGGAAGGAATCATAAGTGTCAGTAATAAAATTTAAATTCAGGCCTAATACATTTTAGAAAAAGTGCTGCTTTTTCAAGTGTGCCATAAAAACAGTAACAAAGCAAAAATGGATACCAGAATAACTTTCAATACACACAGGTAGTCCTTGACCTATGACCAGTCGCTTAGCAACCATCCGAAGTTACAACAGACCCCCCCCCTCAAAAAATGTACCTCTAACCTGGATTTAAAAGTTCCAACAGCTGGTGCCCCCCACCCCCAGTCACATGATTGCATTTTGGGCACTTGGCAAGTAGTACATTTCTACAATATCCTTGAAAAATCAATAAATATTCCAAAATATATAGGAAAACTGAATTTTCCTGGCAGTTGAGATTCTTCCCTCTATGATGACTAGAATTTGGTCAATTATTTTGAAATAATTGAAATACATATAAGAAGAAAAATCTGAGCATTGAGAGATGTTTTGAAACACAATGGCATTTGGCCAGAAAGATCTCTCCATTTTCAGTGAATAGAAGTTTATATTTCATTTTTAATGTATTTAACCTGTCTTCAGTAGCAAAATGAAGATAAATCATTGATTATATCAAAAATATACAGTAGAACCTCTGGTCACGAACGCTTCTGACCACGACCAAATCAGGTTCTGATCAAAAAATTTACAAATTTTTTGAATCTGGTCATGAACACATATTTGGGTGGCGATCAACACGACTCCTGACCCAGAAATTCCTGAAGATGAAACATTAGAAGATGAAGAAATCACCGAAGTTATGGAACAAATTATGGTCGTGACCAGAGGTTCTACTGTAGTTAGAAAATATTTCCAACAATTCATTCCAACAATATTTCCAGTAAATATATCATCTAGGAAAGTATTTTTTACCAAAATAAATATACTCTTTACACACGGTGTATCAAATTAGTGTTCAAGAATAGCATCAAAACTAAATTTACATTATATATTCCTAATTAATTATGCATAAGTTAAAATACCTGAGTACCGCATCATCAAGCTCCTGTGGTCTGTTAGTTGCTCCCATTACTAAAATGCGATCTTCTCCTGAAGACTGTACCTTTTTCCCCCAGAAAGCAAATTCAGATAGAATCAGAAAAGGAAACATCATACTATAAATACATATATATTCTTGTAACTGGGAACAAACTGTTTCCACAATACCATGTAGTGACAATGCCATTATTATTTTGAGGAGTTTTAATGACAAATTATGATTTTCTCATTATTAGGAAAAGTCTAGAAGGTTTGAAATGAAAACATGAGAACTGCCTTTTCTACTTCTGTACCCATATGGCTTTTCAATAAAGTTATACTCTTGGAGAAAAAATGTCCCAGGGGATTCTTTTGCTGTTTAATGCAGTGGGACGGTTGACGGAGATGTTGTTTGTTGTGAGTTTCTGCATTGAACCTAGCATTGGGTACTGAGGAAACTGGCCGCCCTTGTGATATTTCTGCTGTTATGAAGGAGCTCCTGGCAGCTTGTAAAAGATTGGGATATTATCTTTTTTGTTATATATGCTTGCGGTAATAATAAAGCTTAAAGTCATTTTATTCACTGGTGTGTTTATTGTCTCTAAATCCAAAAGAACCAATTGCCTGAGCACCTGATCACAGCTCTGACACTTGGCAAAACACACCATTTTGCTCTTATGCATAAATACTGTATTTCACTGTATAGCATATTATAAACATGTAAATAATTTCATTGGATTCGGTGGTCTTGAAGTTAACAGCAAGCACACCGAAAAATACTTGAAGCTTAGGAAAGGGGGGGGGGGGCAAAAACAGCTACAGTTCATCTTTTATTAGAAAAACCTTGACTGTTTTCTTTTTTAAAAAATCAATAATAAAAAGTTTAATCTTTAGAGTTAAAAATACTATGTAACTGCCACAAATACCCAGCACTGTAATACTGTTCCACAATTAATACTTACGCCATCAAACTCTATTAAGAATTCTGTTTTTAAACGTCGGCTAGCATCATGTTCACCTTCTCTTCTTTCACACAATAAACTATCTACTTCATCTAAAATATAAAGATAAGATAATCTTTATTGTCATTTTTTACTGTGAGCACACATTAAAAATGAAATTCTGTTGCCTGCTCTCAAAAGGAAGTGTGTGTGTGTATACAATCAATATTAAATGTATACTTTAATACAGTTTAAATTTGTTTATATAATTCAATACTCTGTATGCTAAACAGCATCTACTGTTCAAGAGCTCTTAAGTAAGTTATCAACATTTTTAGGAATGACAAGAATTAAATTTTGTGGTTCAAGTTATTAAAATATTATCAGTGCAGCACTTAGCTAAATATGGCTTATTTTAAAAATCTAAGCAAAGCAAAGCAAAAATCTAAGCAAAGTATCTTAACTAGGAAATCCACCAGGAAATCTTAGGATAGGAGGCTAGATTTGAAAAAAGAGGTGGTAATGGGAATCCATTTCCATACATTGGTTAAGAAAATTAACAAGTATCTGTCAAGGTCATTGATTGAGGAAAATTTTGCTTTAAAAAAAAAATCCTGTTCTCTAGTACGGATTATCAGTACTTGTTAGAAATGGTATAAAATAAAGTTAAAACTGATCATTAAAAACATATTATTTTTGCAATAACTCAATCTAATAAAATGGATAATGAATAATATGTTATTCTCAATTAAAAGACTATTTTTAAAAGGTTTATGTTTTAATTTTAAGTCAAAATTTTGACTAATCAAATACATGAAATTTTTACCAATAAAAATGATGGAAGGCTGAAGTTCTCTAGCTACTGCAAAAAGTGCACGGACTAGCTTCTCTCCTTCACCAACCTAAGGGGAAAAAAACAAAGAAGGTGGCTACCTCAAATTGAATCGTATGCTTGACAACTGGCATATTATCAGTGGATACTAAAACACAACTAACTTGATCTATTCTATATTCTGACATTAAATCTGTGTTACTATATTTACTATACTATAACTAAATTATTTTTTAAAAGTTCATTGAAGTTTTCATTTCTAACTCCCTCTAAAAGGCCAGGCACACATAAAAAAGCTTTTCCCCCCAGCAGGCTGCCCCAAAGAATGTGAAATGAAAAATGGTTTAAAAGAAAATAGGTTTTTACAAAATTACTATCTACTTAATACTCCAAGCTAATAACAAAAGGAAAGTACAGAATCATACAATAGCGAAAGGAACAAGACAACCTCAAACAAACATAGCAATAAACAAAAGCAAAACATGGAAATTATGTTATAGAACTCCAAAATCTGTGACTGTATTGGAGGAGCTTTTCTTTCTTTTGTCTTGAAAGAAACACTAAATTGAAATGTTAACATAACACATATTAACAATCTGTTGCTGCCAATTAATGCAGATATGTCCTTCTAGCGGCAGTTAATTCTTTTACCCAATCTCTATTCCTGAAAAACCCATTTCTTGATATCTGGGTAGATTCACAGTTCTGGGGATATAATGGAAAAGGAATTACCTAAATACTTATTTCTGTAGCACATGTCCAAGAGGATTTCATCCATACAGGCATTTTTCAGAGGGACATAGATGACTTAAGAGGGGGAGGGAAGATACTGAAATTTTTTCTTCTAAGATCTTTTATATTACAGCTTTGAAGTTTTATGTATTCCAGTGGAATAAAATTAGACAAAGATGTAGATGCAAAATTAGAAATAGTTTAAAAACAGATAAACATTATTTCCAAAATACTGGAATCTGGTACAAATATGGCTCCATTTATTTATTTATTTTCAAAACTTTCTAAAATGACTCTTTAACCACAGCCAAAATATAATATTGCTACTCACATATTTTGATGTCAGACTTGCAGCACTTATGTTAAAGAAGGTTGAATTTGATTCTGCAGCCACTGCTTTGGCCTATATCAAAAAAAATATTGGTTTAAGGCTGCCACATAATACCAAGCATGTAACATCTTTCAGCTATGTAATTAATTATCCTTATTAGCCAGAGTTCTGCTGAATTGGACACATATGTGCTCAATAAATAACTATACCGTATATGTTAAAGGAAATTTCAATCTATCAGCACTTCAGCAACTTACCGTATGTTATACTTTTAAATGTCTGCTAATATAGTTCAGAGTTTACTTTTTCTTGTAAGATACTGTGAAATTCTGAGCATTCTTCTAACTGGAGTACCCATGACCCAACATGAAACTATTCTTATCCCAAAATGATAGGAAATAATATTCCATATAAAATATAATGTTCAAACACTGTTTCCATAAGCAACATGCCAAAGCACAAATAGATAATATTTTCGGGTTAAAGGCAGAGGTAAAACAACTAAAATGAATGGGGTGGGGATACAAATGGGCATAAATGTGATTTTGTTTTTATTTTTCTGGATTAAGGGGAGAAATTTTGAAATAAGTAAATAAATAATCTTAAACCTCTTTTAAATCTCACATATCTGTTTCCTGTCTTAAAATGATAGAAAAATATACTGCCAATTTTCGCAAATATTTAAGCATATCTTGAAGAGATTTAGAAGGGGTACTGGGGGAACAAAAGAGTAGACTGCCTTCCCATGTAATAGAAGAAAGCAGCTCTCTTACCAGCATTGTCTTCCCATTTCCTGGTGGGCCAAACAACAACAATCCTCGTGCCGGAGCCCTAAGTCCTGTAAACAACTACAAGATTGACTGAGTTACATTTTGGTTCATGGCATAATTTGAACTCTTCAGTCTATAGACTAGTAATTTTATAGCTGAGAAGACATTATTAATGTGTTTTGCAGTAGATATAGAAAACACTGATCATCCTGATCACTGAACCCTTTGCCATTGAGCTGTATTTTTTTGTACTTGATACTAGGTCAAGATAAGAATCTAGGAAAAATAGGCCAAAAAGGACCACAAAAAAAATCAAATAATATAAAAGAAAATTGTGACACAAATGCTTAAATTATTAATTTAAGATATATTATTTGGAATTCGCCAAGCTATAAGTGCTATAGAAATAATACACTTTCTAGAATGGAATTAATTAATTTTTTTACTATTATAAATTGTTATTCATTTTTCAAGCAACTAATGCTCTTATAGCCTGTTATCCAGGATTGTGGTTCTACGTTTTCTTCACAAAGTGTATTTTAATACCCAGGTGTGAGCCATCTGATGGAAGAAAGAAGAGAAAGCAAAACTGCCTCCTATTGGCTGTTCTGGTTAATATATACACTATGGATTTATTTTGTTAATTGCTTTTAGAAGAGAATGAACATGTAACGTACAGAGTATATTAGTTGGAATGATTACAGTATATAAAGATATGTCTTTCATTATAGCATCAACAATAAACTTATCAATTTTTTTCTTTCCTGCAACATCTTTAAACGTATCTTGAAGAGAAAATTAGCTACGATAGACATAAAAATGTGATATACAATAGTATATAAATGAAACACAATGGGGGCCTTTAGACTTTCGTTGTGATACTTTTCACAACAGATCAAACATTAATAAGAGAACACTGCAATAGCTCCCATCAGGAAAATTCACAACATCTCAAAATTCATACCAAATGGATACAAGCAGGTTTTTTTAACAAACAACGAAACACAAGAATCATGTCACATAGGTAAATGTTAAATATATGAATTTCAGAACTCAAGATTAAATTACCATTTGAATTTTAAATATTCAAGAATACGGTTTCTGATAATTGTTACATTTTCCTACCTTCTATTATTACAGATGGATTGTGATGGCAAGCATTAACAAATTTGTTAAGTGCAACCAGTTCAGATTCAATTGTCTGGCAATTACATGAACAAATTGCCAGAGAATTGAACCTGGACTGGTTGCACTTAACTACTTATCAATAGTAATATTATTTCAATTGTCAATTGATGCTACAAATGCAAAATCTGAACTCTGGTGCCAAAATCTACTGAAAGATTAGAAATCCAGATGACTTGCTCAAATATTTATATGCATGGACTCTAAATCAAATATTCACCTGCAAATTTTTAAAAGCCAAATCAAAACTATTTTCTGAAAGTTGAGTTCAAAAATGTGCCCATTGTTTCTTCAAACTACAGCAGAGATAGGAAGGGTAGGGGGTCATTAAGTGTGGCCATCTCACTTAATGCCCATAACTGCTTGCAACAAATAATGGGCAGGTTCCATTACAGTCATAGGTCAAAGAGCATCTGTAGACCGATAATATCTTTAATACTGGTTTGGAGATACGCTTTGCCTGCCAGCATACTAGAACAGAGGGGCAACTTTCACTTTCATTAGGTTTCTGATCCAGCTCAGCATGTTCACTGGCAGAATAGAAGAGCAATTTTGCCAGTACTTCCACTCTACTGTAGATTCCTAGAACACAAAAATCTGGTTCTAAAAATAGAGAGACCATCTGGTGAACATGTAAGAGTCAGTGGTAGGTGTTGCATATGAAGAGATGATTAAAATTGTTTCTCCCTCCCTTCATGGGCAAGGAGGATTCTCAGCAGAATTTCATGGATGATGCCCATAGGAAGGGCATATCTAATATTAACTGTTTTGCTGAAAATTTAATGTTTAAATTTTATCACTGAAGATCTAGCAGCATGAATGTATAGCAGGGGAATAGATAATATTCATTTTAGCTCATTATTGAGCATATGATTAATTTCTACTTATTAATCTATGCAATACAATCAATGTATTGGACCAATAAAAGCCAAGTATTTTAAGTAACTATAAGAGTGCCAGTTTTACTCCAGCCGCTAATCCAATACTCCAATTGGACTTTGATACAGAAAAATCATGAGTAATATTTACACATTATAATAGACGCAAATATAACTAATATATATATATATGTTACTTTAATACATTCAAAATGCTAAATTTTTAAAAATCAAAGTAAATCTACCAGATAATGAAAACATTGAAGATGCAATAAAACAAGCCAGGAAAACAGATTGCTTACTTCAGGTCTAAGTGAGGGAAGGATAACAATTTCTTGCAGTGCCTGTTTAGCCAACTCCTGCCCAGCAATATCATCAAAATTGACAGATGGCCCACTAACAAATACAGAATAGTAATTAGTGCAACAACAGGCATCTCATTCTTCCAAAGTGCAGCTGAGTATTTCACACTCCTTGTCTCAACTGATTTTCTTTTTAAAAAAACCCTTACAGTTAAGAAATTCTCATATATATTAAATATTATATTTTTAAAAATATTTTCATTTCTTCCTATTGAAATCTTAAACAGATGCAGAAAAAAATAATATGAACACTACTTGCCCTGAAAATAATTACACTTGATATTTACTAAAAAGCATTCCCATCCCACCACCCAGCCACAAAATACTACTGGCACTTACCTGTCTACAATTTCATTGAGAATAAGATTAGCAAGGTTACTATCAACATTTTTGAAAACCTTTGTATCTTTCTTTTTTCGTACAGCAGTTGAAGGAGTAGAAGGCTTGGTGGTTCTATTATTTTTTGGAGTAGCCTAAGGAAACAGTTATTTCAAATGTATTTCAGTATTATTAAAATTCATATCAGCTTCAGTAATCTAAAGGAAGGAAATTTCCATTCAGCATCTGACTAATCAGTTAAACAAATCTTTGATATGACACAAGTTAACTTTACTTTAAAAATAACAGAAAAAAACAATTAAATGTTGCAAAAGATTAATGTAACATTGATTATGTATTGTCAAGGTATTGTCAACTCTTAGCAACCATATATGTTTTCTCCATAGTAATATAACATACTTCTATAAATTCAGGAAAGGAAAGGAAAAACAGAGCACAAATATATAATACAATGTGGAAAGAAAATGAACTGTTGTGGTAAAAACTGTAGATAAGCAGAATTCTATACCGCTAAAGAAAAATAACTTACCAGTATATCCCATATTATTTATCAAAGTTTTAATTGCTTTTAAACAAATAATTGTTTGAATATGAGACAGAATATAATAATACTTCCTTCCAATGCCTAACATACCATGCTAATAAAAAGCAAAGGTAAAATCTGTATAAGAACTCTGTATTACCACTTTGAGTTGATGGCAGTGATATTCTAAACTATGTTTTTTCTACTCTGAAAATAATAAACCTAGAAGAAAACAAGCTCAGTATCACCACGTCCACTTTCTAAATCTATGCTTTTTAAAATTGGAAAGCATTTTAAAACTATACCATAAACCAATTTTAAAACCATGGTCAGCAAAATGAATTGAAATAGTTGAATTCTTAACTATTCTTAATGGTTCTACTCTACTGAGAATAAAAATCTGTGTGTGCATGCATACAACACAGACTTTTTGTTAATTTTAAAAATGACAAATATTTTAGCTTTTCCAACAGAAAAAAACTTCTACCTTTTTGATAATTTTGTTTCCTCTTTTCCATATACGTTTTCATGCCAATATTTTCTAGGCATCTTCTGGCAAGTACCCTAACATCAGTGAAATCATTTTTCACCCCATATCCTTGGAGCAGTTTTGCAACCTAATTGCCAACTTGTAAAATATGGATAGAAACCAGCTATTTACAATGATAGAAGCCTCCCATCAGCAAAATGGGGAAGAATGTTATATACTGAATTCACTCTTCCCCTTGTTATTTTTTGTCAAATCATTGAAAAGCATTTTTCCACTCTTGTAGCAGATATCTTCTACTGATAACAAGAAGGCACTTGATATAACCACAACCTTAATCAAAATTAAGAACAGAATAACATTAATTTTTCCCCATAAAATGAGTTTGGGATCACAAACGTATACAATTCCCTTATAGTAAATCAAATCTTTGCTCCATCAGCTTCTATGGTCTATTCTAGACCACAATCTCTACCAGCCTTTCCTAGTAATATCAATAATGGAACTTAACTGCACGCAAAACATGCTATTTATAAAATACAATTCCTTTATTGTGAATCACAACTTTTCTACTTCCTTTTCTATTTCAATTGCAACTTTTCTATTTATAACTGACAAAGATGCAATATACTGTGCATAGAAGCTAGTTTCCTACCTTCTGAGTTGCAGCTGAAGGAACTCTAGGAGCAGAAAAATTAGAAACTCCAGTATAACTAGGTGTTCTTTGGTGCCCAGAAAATCCTCCAGATCCAGCCTTTGCCACAGATTTTGAACGAGGAAGTGAATTACTACTATGAGACAATGGATCCTTCTTTTTTGGAACAGTTCCATTTTCTACAAAGAAAAAGAACAAATTTCTTACTACAAAAACGTTCAAATCAACTAGTTGTACCTTTACTTACTTTTAAATTGTTACTATCTATTAATTTAGTTGATTTATATGACTGATTTCACAAAATAATTCAGGGCAATAACATAGGGTTAAATCTCACAATACATAATGAACAATAATATAAAAACACATAATTTAATGTACTTATCTATAGCCATTATAGATAAGTGGGTAAACACATTATCAGTGTGAATAGACCACCTCAGGAACATGACATTATCTTAATAATGTTGCTTTCAATTTGCACTGGTATTTTGTAAACTTTATTTACTAGATTGCTTTGTTAGAGAATTTTAGAACTAAAGCTATTATCATTTCCTGCAAGCACAGCCAACGTATCTAAACATTGGGCTACACTATATATACTAAAAATATCCAAAACTTGAGAATTCTTATAGTTTTTTTTTAACTTCTTAGACTATTTATAAAAGCACAGTTTTGACCAGGTAGCATGCAAATATTTTTGCAGTATTCAAGCAATATAAATTTAGAATGAAAATGGTACAGATTGTCTTCGCTTAACAACAATTGGGACCACAAACTCCATCGCTAAGCAAGACATCACATAGCTGTGACTTGCAATTTTACTGCTGGCTTCTCCGTTGACTTGTCTTGTCAGAAGCCAGTTATAGAGCATGTAAATAGTGATCATGTGACTGTGATATGCTGCAACAGTCATAAACAGCTGCCGGCTATGGAACACCAAATCTCAATCATGACTGCAGGGATTTTGCAAAAATCATAAGTGCAAGGACTAGTCATAAAGTTATTTTTTTCAATACCATAATTTTGAATGGTTGCTAAACAGTAATAAAATGAAGACTACTTATAATCAAAAATTCAGTGGAAGAAAGTAATGTACATTTTACATCTGCGGAAACATGAAAATAGTTATATTGAAACTATGAAGACCAATATAAAAATTCTACAGGAATATATCTTTCCACTATTTAGATACTGCACGTTCCATTTACCAGTGACATATGGCTCCTTACAGATCACTGTCTTGGGAATGCCTTCTTTGATGGCAAAAGATTACCCACCCCTGACTAATAGAGTAAAATTTTGGATTTAAGTGGAATTAATTAATGTATGATAGACTTTTCTTTAATGACACTTTCAGTAATCTATATTACTTTATAAATGCTATCAACAAGAAAGCAAGCAGTTAAAATATTTCTGAATATATCCTAGAAAGTTAGATTCACTCCTTACTTAACATTACGCATTTATTTATCGAATTTATATGTAACCTAAGTTGTACTCTCTGCATGGTGCACAACTGTCAATAAAATACATATATAAACATAAATATTTAAAAACAAAAAAATTAACTTTAAAATGGAGATAATAAAAACTAAAAATACATGCAAAATATGTAGCACCTCTCATATATTTTCAGAATGAATCATAAAGGATTAAAACGTATCAAATAAATCAAGCAACAGTAAAGTTGTCAACATTATTTGCTTTGATATCTAAAAGACAGCAGCAAAAACTTATTATATTTATGTATTATAAATTCAATAAATAAATAAATAAAAACACCATGTAAGATGCCTAGGAATAAGACTCTATCGAGTAGATGCTAGAGCCACAAAAGTATCAAAGAAGTTTATATTAATGTTTGTGGAAGTTATAGAAAAATTAGGGCTTAAGATTCCTGGTTCCAAGCAAGAGTTTAAATTCTGTTTGAAAACAGTGAAAAGAAAAAGTACTAACTAGATTTCCAGACAAGCTTCAAGAGACAGTGCAGGAGTGGATAACTAAAACTTATTGTAAGCCGCTCACTTGTTATAAGCCACTTAGTTGCCTTGAACTGCGAGATATGCAACAAATAAATTAAATAAATAAATAAAACCATGCGATAATCTATTTTAAGATTGCACAGAAACTGGCCCATCTGACTCAAATTGTGAAAATATTACACATACTATGGAACAACAGAATTTGGGTTGGAGGGGAAATGATCTTGCATTGAACTTAGATACAAATGTATGTTAAATAAAAATATTACAGTAATATTAACTGGACTAATGTATCATCAACCGGCATTTTAACAAGAATGGTTTGGTTTCTGCTTCACAAGGCAACTGTTTTCTATTTGTGCTCCTGATAAGATCTTCACTTTCCTGGTCTTTTTAGAAGCCCACTGTTGGTTCTAATAATATTTTAGTATTTACAGTGCCTCACCTGATCCAAGTATAAAAATGAGACAGAATGTCTCATTGCCTGTTTCTTGTGTACATATCTCTTCAGTACTATCCATGTATGATTGTAATATTCAACTCCCAATTTCTGCTAATGTGGATTTCAAATAAATTTGCAATTCAAGATGTGATAAAAATACATTTTTCAAAGTGGATATAAAGTAATGATTAGCTGATCAGAATTGCAAACTGATTTTGTTAGGGAGGTGTGCCAAATATTTTACTTTGATACAGTAAATCCACAAAAACATCTAACTATTGGAAGGTTGATTATCTGAAGGAAAATTAAAAGGAAGAACAGAATAGGAAAAGACACAAAACCTTACTATTTTCAGATATGAAATTTATTAGAACAGAAACTGCTTTCCATACAACCTAGTCTATATGATTATTTGCTACAAAGAGTATCAATAAAAGTAGTTGCAATTGCAAGCAGTAATCATTTTTTTCTTCTAAAATATAGTGATATTCTGATTGTCATTATGCGGCTTCATATATAGGATTAGAGTTGGTATCAATACATCACAATGGATGAAGTCACACTGTTGCCCTACAAATATAACTATCAAAATATAACTATCTTGCACAAAGCCATGTATAGACATTTGACAATTCTAGTTACCAGAATGAAGAAAAATATCAACTGTACAAGGTAGTCCTCAACTGATGACCATAATTGAGCTCCAAATTTCTGTTGCTGAGTGAGTTTTACCTCAGTTTATGACTTTTTCTTTCCCCAACTGTTAAGTGAATCATTACGGTTGTTAACTTAATAACAAGACTGTTAAGTGAATCTGGCTTCCGCATAGACTTTGCTTGTCAGAAGGTTGCAAAGCGGGATCACATAACTCCAGGACACTGCAACAGTCATACATATGAACCTGTTGTCCAGCATCTGAATTTTGATTACGTAACCATGCGGATGTTGCAATATTTGGAAGTGTGAAAAAATCACATTTTTCAGTGCCATTGTAACTTCAAACAGTTACTAAATGAAGGGTTGTAAGTTGAGAATTACCTTATTCGTATACCAATAGTAATTATTTCAAGCAAAGCACCACATCACACTAAATCAGTTAGTGAGAGTACACTTTTAGAGAGAAATTGCCAAAAAGGGGCATTGGTCCTACCTGATATGCTCCTTCTCTGGATTGAGGCCGGTATCCAGGCAGAGTATGGGTAGTTGACTCC
>JAOYMU010000252.1:60462433-60472742 GCA_025802295.1 Psammodynastes pulverulentus | reverse complement strand
TTTTTTTAGCGCGCGACGGGGGGAGCGCGGGGGAGCGTTCCGGCACCTTTTTGTGCCGGAAAAAAGCGCTGATTACAAGAAATATTATATTAAATAAAACTCAGTGATTTTTTCATTGCTAGCATTCAGAAACCACTCTATAGCACCTTGTCCTAAAACGTATGAAGAATATGTGCAGAGCTCTCAGATATATTTTTCTTGACTGTAGTTCAAGAAGTAAAGGGCAACGTCAGAGCTACTAGAATAAGAGAAACCAAAGGTTCTGATGGGTTAGGAGTATCCTAACATCAAATTTACACTTGTGTAATTTCCTTTAATCTCTTTATAATGAGCATTTATGAGGGAGACACATGCTTAGTAAAAATCAAGCATCATTGCAAGATGGACCACAGTTTTCCCATATACAAATAGAGATCCAAGAATGCTTGTGATTACATCCCACTAACCTAGTTAACCATGGTTTACTCAATTTACCATAAATTAACCACAGTGGTTAAATATGAACAAGGTTAAAATATGTATTGTAGGCCTGTATGTCATGCAACCACAGCCATAGAGACAGTGGAAAATCACCACTGCTGTTAACATTTAATCAAAATATTTCACCCTATGGAACTGTGTAGAATTAACTGAAGTAACTCTTCTACTGCCTACATACTATTGTTGCAGAATAGAAACAGGACAACAGGGCAGAAATTTTCATCAACTTCTAAGTTTTAATTTTTTAAACAGATATAAAACCCCAAAATTAAGTAAAACTAAATTACTGCCATTAATAGAGCATTTCTACATTTATTAGCTGGTTAAATATCTGGCATCTTCAGTTTTTAAAATCTTGGGTAACAATGATGTGGCAGATTTTTGTTTGAGGAATTCTTGGCTTTCAAATATATTACTATTGGACAATAATTAACTAATGGTCTGATTCAGTGTAAGGTAGCTGTATATATTTTCCAACAAATATATCTTGGAAAGCCTCACTTTCAAAGAAGTAGGCACAACAATACAATCTACACGTGTTATTTAACCATTATTCTTTCTATTTTATGTGTTATGAACTGCCTTGAATATATTTTATAGAAGGCAAAAATGAATAGATCTAATCAAGGTAGTAATGCTGATCAAAATTAACACATCAAGGTAGTTTCATCTATTTCAATAAGAAATATTTCTAGCAACATATCTCACAAAATCTACACATATGCAAAGTATAGATATTTAAGCACTTCTATAAATGGGTTTAGCTCTGCCTCAAAACTTTACTGTCAGCAAGCTATTAATTATTGACAGTTTGCAACTGACAAGACACAACTTGTACCATCCATACTCCTCTTAATATTAACATACTCCTGCTTAAGTTATTGCTATACAGCAACCCAGCACTATAAGGAAAATGCCATTTTGGATGATTTGTCTCCAGAACTCATCATTCAACAGGGATTATTGTTCTCTTCCGTAATGATAGACATAGAGCCAGTCTGGTGTAGCGACTAAGTCATCATGCGATAACTAGGGAGTTGTAGTCCCGCTTTAGGCATGAAACTACACTATCTGGGTGACCTTGGGCCAGCCTCTCTGTCAGGGCTAGGTAAGGAGGAAAACAGCAAATCACTTCCAAAACTGTTTGCCAAGAAAACTGCAGAGATTTATCCAGGCAGTTAATTGCCAGGAGTTCAAAATTAACTGAAAAGCAGTCCTATTCTTAAAAAAAAAAAACCGTGGTAGCCAGAGAAATAATATAACACCATAAAAATGTAAGCTGTAGAGTCGCTACAGAAGAGATTAGGAGGAATGCATGAATAAAACGCAACCTGAACCTAGAGAACAAAGAGACTTAATCCAATACTGTAGCACAAAGTCTCTTTCAGACTCACAACAAAGCCTCCCCTCAGATGGGCTCCACCCACAAGCTCTTCCTATCAACATCTTTCATGCAGAGGAACCCTTTTACTGCTGCTGCTGTGGTTGTAACGTGGGTCTTCTCGGCCTGGGCAATTCAACCCATGCAATGTTATACACCTGTATATAAGAGCATCTCTATTCCCCCCACCCCCGTTAAGGCTGTTAACGACGTTAGAGCGATGTTCATCCCTGCTGGCACTCAAAATCCCGATGCGAGCTCCATCCACGCCGACATCTTCTTCCTTCCCAGCCCCTTCAGCCTCACTTTCTTAAGCCGCAAGTCGCTCACACAAGCTCTTAAGGCACAGCCATGTTAGGCGACAAGCAGGTGTTTGGCCTAATATAGCAGCAATGCCGGCTGTCCCTTCGCGAAGGCTATGACGAAGCAGAAAACCGAGCCTGCTTCGAGACGAAAGTAAGCCGAAAAAGAAAGGTTTCCCAGAACAGACGCCGAACCTCGCAGCTTTCCCGCGGTCTCTCCCCTCAGGCAAGCTAGCCCGTCCGTCGGCCCTGCCCGCTTTCTCCCCCAAGACTTAGCTTACCCGCCTCGTCTTCGTCGATGCGCAGAGCCGTGGAGATGCACTCGAAGGCGCGCTTGTGACAAGTTCGTACCGACTCGGGTGCATCGCCTGCCCGGCTGGTGCTCTTGGCAGCGGCCATCAACGCCCCGCCGCGGGAGAGGCGCTCGCACAGCCAGGCGAAGAGCAGCCCGAGCTGGAAGGCGAGGAAACGAAGCAGCGCGAAGACGGCGAAAAGCGGATACGAGAAATAGTAGAGATTCCGCTTGTGAGGAGAAGCCACCGCCGCCTGTTGGCGGTGTGGGGCGGGAGCTGGACCGGCCGCGGATGTAGGAGAGGTTCCGGCGGTCCGAGTCGGGGAGCTGGAGGCGCTTAAGCCCTTTTTCTTCCCTCTCCCTCCCGGAGAATTCATTCATCACCACCGTAGCCATAACCCGCTGCCAGGGACTGACAACAACCACCTGCCAGGGCCTGCCATAGCGGAGGCTACGCCCCTTTTTTGCTCAACCCCGCTATCTCTCACACGCGCGGACAAGGAAGTCTACGTAGAGAGCCTTTCTGAATAAGAAACCCCGTAAGCTCCTTTCGGAGATCTATTGTTAGTTATGTAGGGCGATCGACGCCGGAGCGCGATGCTTCTTTTCACAGGAATATCGGAAGTTTGGGTTCCGTTCCACGTTAGGAAGTTCGCCCTTTGTGTGAGAGCAATGCAGTCTGGGTAATGTCGTTAAGAACGTTTGCAGAATGGGAATCAGAATGTTTTTCCTCGTGGTGTCTTGTCAGATGATCCTAGAAATGTGGTTGCTTTATAAGTCCCTTTTATGTTTTCAAAATCTGCAAGAATGCTTTCGGTTGCTGTAAACTAAGGCGTATAATATACGTTGCTCTGAACTCCATGGCCTGATTTGCACATCCCAATAAATAATAATGCGTTGCTTTGGGCTTAATATTGAAAGATGAAGGATTGGGGTTTTAGTGTTAAGTGAACTATGCCATTATGGTCAATGTATCATTATTTTAAAAGCGTTTGTAAATGTAGTAAGTATAACTCCTATTTAGCCTTATCCTTAATTTTAGGCTACTTTGCCTTTCTTTTCTTTCACTTTAGGTTAACATACAGTATTCCAGATGTGGCCTAGAAAGTCAGGTGCTGAGTTTACTTGGACTTTGCTTACTACCTTTGCAAAATGGTTTTTGCAAACAAAATGTGTTTATTAAGGGAGAGTAAAGTATTTTCATAGGGTACAGAAACAAATCATACATTAAGAATATGCAATGCATATGAAAGCAAATGATCAATAAAGTACATTGATTACATGTGACAATAAAACAATAGAAAACATTGATTCTCAATAACATTCCACAAATGGCAAATGTATAGGTTGCATTATTTCCTTTCCCAGCTAGGTTTATATTTTTCCTAAAACTTGCAAGTGTGTTAAAGGAATGTGTTCAGAATAAGCTCTCTTGTTTGGTTTATGAATAAGCTAGTTTATAGTTTATGAATAGGCTATTTTTGCAGATTTAAAAAATGGCTTTAGCTAAAAAAATTGATTGCAAAAAGAGGCATGGATGCCATGTTAAAATGCTAATATATCTCCCATTAAAAGGTTAATAATGAAGCCTATGCTACTTCCAGGTATTATAGAAACAGCTACTGTATAGCAGTTGGCATTACTACATTTTTCACCACCACTTCTGGTTCTTGTCTATTACAATATCTGATAGATTGGCTAGTATCTGCCTGTACATCTGGATCTGGAAGTCCCACAGAATTTTAGCCCTGTTATTCTCCATGACCTGTGGAAACTCTCATCTAGACTTGGGAGGGTCTAGTCCAGGGGTGTCAAACTCAAGGCCCGTGGGCTGATCCGGCCTGCGGGGTGCTTAGATCTGGCCTGCGGGGCTGCCCTGGAAACAACAAAGGACTGGCCCACGGTGCCTCTGCCAGCAAAAACAAAGCTCGAAAGGGCTTCTCGTGGCCCTTCCAACAGGGGTGGGCTTCTAGTTGTTAATTTTATGGCCAGTTCGGCAAACTGGCAAATCCCACCCCTTCCAGGAGTTCCCACACGGCCCATTTTGGATCACAGTTAAGTGCAGGGCCCATGTGGAGGCTTGGGGAGGGCGAAAAATAGGCCTGGAAATTCCGGAAATGAGCCCATTTCCCTCCAGAGAGCCTCTGGAGCCTGGGGAGGGTGGAAATCCCCCCCCCAGTCCATTTTCGCTCCCAGGATGGTGCAGGAGGCTGACTAGGCCATGCGCATCATGGCCACGCCCACCCAGCAATCAGGCAGAGAACCGGTTGTTAAATTATTTGAAGCCCATTCCTGCCTCTCGAGCTCTGTTTTCTCTGGCAGAGGGTTGCAAGAAGCTGTCGCAGGCTAAAACAGAGCTTGGGAGCCCGTTTTTGCTGGCAGAGCGCTCAGGCCACCACAGGCGCCCTGACATGAATGACATTGAGCTGGCCACGCCCACCCTGGCCCCCCAAGGTCAAACACAATCCCGATGCAGCCCTCAATGAAATCGAGTTTGACACCCCTGATCTAGGGGTGCAGATATTCCTGAATACAGTGCTAGCTACTTGTTTATGCTGTTCAGTGTATGCTGTTCCTGCATGCATCTTACACTCTGCCGCTATGTATTTGAACTGTCTCTGAAGCTACTCTATACATCCTGCAGTGGTGATAGATGTAGCCACGACAAATAACAGCAACATCAGGAATAAGGTGCATGAGAAATTGGAGAAGTACCAGGACCCGAAGAAGGTGGAAAGTAAATGCCAAAGTAATCCCAGTGGTGGTAGGAGCATTCAGGCTATAATTCCTGGGCTGGGAGACTCCCTCAACAGTTCTTCCAGGTATAATAGCAGAGTTCTCTATCCAGACGAGTGCAGTGCTAGGAACACACATATCACTCATAGGGGTAAAAAGGCAAATATATATCATGTATTACAAGTATGAAGATAAAGTTCATCTGTTATTGTTTCATACTGTAAAACCATGCTGCCACAATATGCAGTCAGATTCACACAGTCCCTGTTTTTCTTAAATCTATCATCACAACACCGGTAGTGATAGAAACACCTTCGCTAGGACAATTTTTCTCAGACTGCTTTTAAATATGGCACACTTTACTTTTGACTACAACTTCATTCTGATGGACAAAATTATATTTTTATCACTTCCCTCTTCTTAAAACATGTTGCAAATCCAATTTTCTGTAAACACTGTTGAACTTAATAAAACTTTTAAATATACATGGCTAGAATGAGAAAGAAAAGATGACAATCTGTCACACTGACCCCTTGAGCTTTCTACACTATAGGATTATATTGTCACTACTGCATCCCAGTATTCTCCTCTCCCTTGATTCAGTTAATACTACTAATGAACAATGCCTGGTTCACATAAGCCAGGAGATAACCTTGAAAAAGAAATGCAAGAACATTAAACAATTGACCATTCAGGAGTGAGAAATAAACTCAAGATAATCTTTCCTTGATTCTGTTTGGTATAAAGAAGGCAGAGAGATACTCTGACAGGATTTCAAGACTATTATGTGCTATAAAAATAAAGTAGTCCTTGTGTTATGTATTTCTGAACCTGGCCTATCTTGAAAGGCTGACAACAAATAAGCTTGCTACATTGAATAAATCTCACGGCCAAGTCTACCCAATGCACTAAACTAAAATCAAGTAAAATAGATTCCATCTTGGTATATCGGGTTTTACCAAGCATATGCTATAGGAACAGGCTTCTTAGGGTTTTCTGCAATTCATAGGAAGCTGCATCAAAGATCTACAATAGATCCTTATTCCTTCCAACTTTTGAGATTATGTCCCTAACCATATGTTGTAATTAATCTCATTCCAAGAAGCATAAAGTGATACGATCTTGGTGGCTTAATAGTAAAAAGCTTTTATCAAATCTTGCGACATATTAGTGCTGATATATTCTGAATTGTGCAATAAATCAGGGAAGGAGTAGAAAACTCTACCCTTTCTTTCCAAGGGATTTCATACAATGATCAGTCCTGCTCCACCCACTCAAAGAAACTGGAAACTTGTTTTCTACTCTCCTTACCAGAAATACTCTTCTCCCAACTATGCATTATCCTTTGAAGGCAAAAAGCAGCATTCTTGCCCTGCAACCATCGGAAAAGAGCTGATGAGTTAAATTATGCTTAATAGTGTGTCCTCCTAGTTGACACCTCATTGAACAGTGGAGTGTGCTAAATAATTTTCTGAAGATAGTAGAAAGTGTTACTTTACAGTAATTTTGCATTTTAGAATTCGTTTGGGATCAAGCTGTTTATAACACACAAATTGACTATAAACAAACATCATCAGCATCTACATAAGGACTCTTCATACTGGATTGTTGCTGGTATGCTATCATTAGAAGATAGCAAATATACAGGAAACATCAAGTCGACTGGACTTCAGCTGTCCAGTTCCGATAGCCCCACCTTTTCCCATCTGAGTTCTTCTAAGCAGGGAAAACATTGAATGCTTGCAAGTTAAAGAAGCCTATTGCAAAAACCGAATCCGTACTTAATTCAGAACACAATTTTGCTTCGTGGTGAGGTCTTTAGATGATAGCTTCTTTTCTGCAGATTGTCGAATTTATAGTAAGCGTCTGAAAATAAGGATTCTTTAACCCTGATCAATTCTGTGACTAAGCACCATTTTAATTTCGAGAATGCATAGCTCGCATTTTACGCGGCTCAAACCAACCGGAGAGGTGCTTTTTTTCCCCAACAGCCTCCACCCATTCGGCGCAGCGCTCAGGGGAGGAGACATTTCATTATTACGCAGGCGCACAAATAAGCAAAAAAAAAAAAAATCTCGGTGGCCCGTGAAGTGCGACATCCCTCCTAGTCCATGGCACAACATTGTACGACAACCAATATCTTTTTACGACTTGTAACGAGGGTTGTTTTCCTTGTTGCTCCGCGACGGGCCGTTTCTTGCCGGTTATATCTTCGAACCAAATTTAGTTGACGAAGGGTAAGAGGGATAAAGGCGCTTTGAAGCCTTAGGGTAAGGGTACATCCCGGAGCCAATTAATTCCTCCATGCTTGATTTTAACTGCAAATAAAAAAAGGCTTTTTTGTTAGGGCGCCGAGTAAAAGCTGCCATCCGATGTCCGCTTACTTGAAATAAATCGGGCTTTCTTTTGAATTAATAAATATATATATATCATCCGCGGGCTTTCTAATTCTGGAATTAGGTCCTTCTTAGTCTATGGCCTCCAGGTAATTTTGATAAACCCATCGAAGCCGTGAAATCACTTTAAATATCGCATGCTTAAGGAGTTATGTTTTACTGGCTTAATATAAAAAGTACTTGGAATCTGGGAGAGTAGCAAGATATCTTTGAGGCCCCGGTCGTAAAATATTATTTGAGGTTCAGGATGTTAGCCTTGTATGTCTCAATGTATTAACTTGTATAATCATTCTCATTTTTTAAAAGTTCTCTCAGACTATTTTAACTTCTGTACATCATGGATAGCGAACAGATTATCGAGGGACAGCCACAGGTAACTTAAACCATTAACATTCTTGTTTTCCAAAAAGGCAAATATTCCTTCCTTGTTATTTTATGATTGTGTATTGCTTTACAGGTTCCAGAAAATCCACATGCAGAATATGGCCTTACGGAAAATGTAGAGGTAATTGAGATTTGATTATTTCTAACTCTAATTAATGATACACTACTCTGGCTGTATAATTTTGGATAAGGTACTGAATGAAGTTGCTGAATGGAGCCTTGTATGTTATGTATTAAAACAGTTGATTGAATATTGGTTCTGAGATTATGATACTGTATTGAAAATTAGAGAGGTGTTTATGAGGGCTTTTTTAAAAAAAACTTAATGGAAGTAGTTTTTATAATTGCCTTGCAAAAAGCTTTGGTTGGCTGCTTTGTGATGATGCAAATTAGGTGGAGAGATACTTAGTATATTGTTAGAGATTAAAAACTAACCCACCCTCCCACATTGCTTAGGAGTACTTAGGGGCATTTATGATATTTTTGAAATTATGCTAAGTCTATTTTAAGTTCTGCTTGATGTCGGAAAATTGCAGTAGTGAGTTTCAGTTGTTACAGTTCAAGGAGTTCTAAAGATTCATACAGCCATGGGATTCTGGATTGGCCAACCAAGTCTCTGGAATACATTTGCATATTCCTACCTATACATTGGTAGAACAATACTTCAATTACCCTTATAAACCTATTAAATAAAGGCATGAGTATTTTCAGCTTTGTTGCTTGGGATTCCAAGCACCATTCAGAAGAATATTATTTTGCAGGGGGCATGCAACTTGAAGGGCACATGGGTGCGGCTTCAGAAGTTTTAATTGGATGATTGTGTACCTCCAAATTTTAGGGCACTAAATTTGTTCCTTAAAACCTCAAAAATGCTAGAGATTAACCTTCCACATTTTTGGTCCTACTCATTCTAAGTACCACAAGAGGAATGCCTGGAAACTGGGTAATTTAATTAAGAAATTTGAATTTCAACTAGAGATGGGATAGAAATCTTCACGAAGCATGTGTTTATAATTTTAAGCGGATAGTGGAAAATGAGAAAACAAGTGCAGAAAAAACATCGAAGCAGAAAGTGGACCTTCAGTCATTACCTACACGTGCATATCTGGATCAGACAGTTGTCCCTATCTTATTACAAGGCCTTGCAGTCCTTGCAAAGGAGAGGTAAGTTATATATAAAATTATCCAAATTACTCTCTTGATTTCTTGCTTGTATATTTCTTTTAATTATTAAGGCATCAAGCTTTGTCTTTTGTATGTCTCGTGTAGCATCTTTTATCATATTCTTGCAGCCTGTCATTTTTAAATTTATTTTCAAATCAGTCTCAATCTTGTCAGGTAATACTTGTTTCTCCTCCATAATGCCTTTTAAACAATGTCCATTTATAGAAGCAGACACTCTTAAAATTAATTTCTGGATCTTTTACTAAGTGTTGAAGAAAATTCATACAGTGCTATAAAACCTGTCAATCCAAAGATTCCTAATAGCTGAAAAGCAATTAACAAGCTATTTCCAAAGTGATTTTAAAAGGATGTAAAGGCATCAATTATGGTTTGAACAAGATGGTTATTCCCTCCTTTCCCAGACTTTTAAACCCACTAGAGAACACTATTTTGAAGTCTTCTCATGAAGAGCAACTATCTTGAGCACTTGTGGGTAATCTCAAGTCTTCTCCTTGTCCAGAAAAGAATTTCAAAGAGCTAGCACACAGTCCTCCGCTGAAAGAGATACCTCTTTTTGACTTTACACATAATATTAATATTTAATACAATATTTAAATATTAAATACAAATCAAAGATATCAACAATATTCTTGATAAAATAGTTGAGAAAGCGGTTGTTAAAAACCATGTGGCCTTTTGCTAGGTCTGGGAATCTCAAGGAATTTTTGATTTGATAAGATGGCTGTATTGGCATGTTTTGACTATCATGATCAAGTGAGAACAAAGCCACAAATTATACATGAAATTGAAGTTCTGACTTAAATTAATAAATCAGCAAGGCCTGTAACTTAGTCATGATTTATTCCATATACTTTAGTGGCTGGTTGTATCATAAAACGCTTGGCAATCTGGAATGACATTCGAAGTAGTTTCTTTTTTTTAAGTAAACCACATGTTCTATAGATTTAATATTCAGTATTTACAATTTACAATTAACAATTATGGATTTGAATTATGTTTTAATTTTCATATTAACATCATAAGTTAATTGAAGTCAAAAGAAGTTTTTATTCTATACCTATTGTTTTTCTTTTCTCTTTTCAGGCCTATAAACCCTATTGAATTTTTAGCGGCATATCTGTTAAAAAATAAAGCACAGTTTGAAGACAGGAAT
>JAOYMU010000252.1:60438406-60454578 GCA_025802295.1 Psammodynastes pulverulentus | reverse complement strand
CACCCTCCCCACTCCCCCCCCTACTTCCCAGAACCAGCACTGGGTAATAAACCTATCTATCTCTAGTTTAGCTAGGTTATACATTTAGTCAATTATAATAGTCTTTTCATTTCCAAGATATATATCTATACTAAAAAAAACATTATAAATATAATTAAAATTCTCAATTATCTAGTTAGCAAACCCTTAATATTCCTGGTTAGTATAACAACCCCTTTAACTCATGTATATAAACAAAAAACATTAACAAGAGAAAGGAAAAAGGGAAAAAAAAACCCATTCCGATTATTCAACACCAACCTTTTAACTCATAATTAGGAGAATAAAAAAAGAGTAAAAAATCTCTTCAAATTAAAACTATAAACATTCACTCTAAGCTAATTAAGGATATTAACTAGATATGAAAAATTCAGATAATATCCTCTTAACTATAACTACAAAGTTATGGTATTTATGTAGTTACTTACCAAGCACATCTAAATTATATTAAAGTAACCAAAATATTTTTACAATCCCCAAGGCATGTCACAACTTTTGAGCACCTCTAACGTTTGGAAATTGAAAGTTGAAAAATCCACACACACACCTACAATATATGTATCTTTTCCATTCCAAGATGATATATTTGCATGGTAAATAATTATTTCGAAAATGTGTATAGGAAAAATAAGCCACAAAAATAACAACCTGTTTAAACAGAAGCATAGAGCAAATCAAAAGGATTCACAAGTCAGAGCAAGCCATTATTATAGGTAATTCAGAATGCAGAACAAAGTATTAAAACATCAGTTCTTCTTTTATTTTATTAAATAGCCAAGGGCAACATACATTTCAATTTCAAACATTTAATATTGAATTACCCTTTTTGATTATCTTTATGAAAGTTTGAGGTGAAAATATATCAAATTAATTATAATTTAAATACAATCATTTATTTCTCCATGGTAGGGAAGTTTGTAGAAAGATAATTTAAGTGCCCATTGTCTGCTGTTCAGGTACCAGCTTTTGCTGAGCAAATTCAAGGTACCTGGAAAAGAATGAACAGGTTGTATATTTACAAAAATAATAGGGAATTAATAGTTTATACACATTCTAAGAGCTTAATTTCAGCTAATGTATCAACTAGAGGGAATATTTGAACTCAGTAGATATATAGATATAGATATATAGATTGACAGATATACACACACTTCTGATTATTGATCATAGATATTTTGTTTTATTAACTAGCACTAAAATAGACTTGGTTACCACATGTATATACATGCAGAAAATTCTTATGCAAACCATTGCATACGAAATGGATATTGGTATAAAGCAGACAGATATTTTTTTCTGTAAAATTGTCATGAATTCATCTTGCAATTAGCCCATTGAGTTAAAATTCAGATCAGTTCAGCGGGATAACAAGGCAAACAAGAGTGATTTGTCTGACTTCATTAGAAGAAATATAATAAATAATATTATAAAATATAATATAGCACTTAATGATTTTAAATTTGCTTGATTTCTGTCACCAAAGAATTACATTTCACCCTAAGATCTCCACTAGATCCTGACATGTTGCTGCTCTCCATCTGATGGAAAATAAGGATAGGCCTTGGAATACAATCTCTGACTATATCTGGTCTATCTTATTCTACCTTTCTTATTTTCAAACAATTCATAATTCAAAAAAAAATGTGCCTCTTTTTTTCTTTGCAACTATTTTTTCTCTATACGATATACTTATGTAATAGTTGCTCTCATCTTCATTTATTATAGCATTGTCTTATCTTGTATGTATATTTTCCTTTCATCTATAGCTTCATCATATCATCATTCCACCAAGCATCCTTTTTTTATATTCGTCACTACTAGAATTCTATAGCATTTCTGCACTCTGGAACATACTGTAATTCTTATTCTACATAGAATATATATAGAATATTCCATCAGCAGGTAAATTACCTTCTAAAACAGGTGTGTCAAACTTAATTTCATTGAGGGCCGCATTAGGGTTGTTTGATCTTGCGGGGTTGGGGGGGGTATACAGTTCGGCATCATTTGTCAAGGCTCCGTTTTGGGCTGCAACTGCTTCCTGCAGCCTTCTGCCAGCAAAACAGAGCACAGGGGAACAGTATGAGGCCTGCCTGGCTCCATTTTCACTGGCAGAGGGATGCAGGTGGCCATCGCGCCTGAAAATGCAGCCCGGGAGGGCATACACAGTCCTCCCAACCTCAATTTTCGCTGGCAGAGCCACTGTGGGCCGGTCCTTTGCTATTTCCAAGGTGGCCCTGCAGCCAGATCTAAGCACCCCTTGGGTCAGATCCAGCCTGTGGGCCTTGAGTTTGACACCCCTGTTCTAAAAGGTATTGGGTCTCCTTCTTGAGCAGGGGGTTAGACTAGAAGACCTCCAAGGCCCCTTGCAGCTCTATTCTATTTTATTCTATTCTATTCTATTTTCAATGTTGAAAGTTAGTTGCTGAATGTGATAAAAGCAGTACATACAAATAAATTGAGTGCATAATGAAGATGTCCGGGTAAATAAAGAGTAGGCAAGAATATTTGATATTTCATTGATTTTATAAAGGTAAAGGTAAAAGTTCCCCTGCACATGCATGCTAGTCATTTCTGGCTCTAAGGGCGCTCATCTCAGTTTCTAAGCCAAAGAGCCAGAGCTGTCCGAAGACAACTCCGTGGTCATGTGGCCAGCATCACTAAACACTGAAGGCGCATGGAGCATTGTTACCTTCCCACCAAAGTGGTCCCTATTTTACTTGCATTTTTTACGTGCTTTTAAACTGCTTGGTTGGCAGAAACTGGGACAAGTAGCGGGAGCTCACTCAGTTATGCGGCACTGGGGATTCGAACCGCTGAACTGCCGACTTTCTGATTGACAAGCTCAGAGTCCTAGCCACTGAGCCACCGTGTTCCTATTGATTTTATACTATGTAGATAAATAATGTAAGGAATGTTTATAGTAATGGTAAAGGGATAATAATTGGGGATGTAAAATGAAGGCAATATGTTTACCTTTAAATACAGATGATACCAAATGGTTGGTTGGAAACTCAGATGATTTGCAGTGAATGTTAGATAGATTGTACCATGCAACAAGGGGAATAGATCTAAAAATTCAATGTAACAAAGGAGGTAACGTATGTTGACCAGGAAAAATGGAGCAAATAATTATAAATTATACATAAATGACAAAAAAAGAGATATCCCAACTCACCATGACAGTGTGTAGGAGTCTGCTTGTTACAAATAGAAATGTAAAGGGTTAACATCCATAGGAATAAAGATGATTTGGTCACTGCAAGAGCATCCCTGCTACAGTTGTGGTGTCCCCTTAAGGAACTACATTTTTCGTTTTTGTATAGTAGTTGCACAGGGTCAATAAATGCCTATTTCAGGAGTTCTTCAGAGTTCCTGTACCCATGTGGCTACCAAGTAAGCCCAGAAAAATAGCTGCCAATAGATACACCAAGGGTTCTATGCTGCACCTTTGCTGCTTTGGAACTGAAATCTATGCACTTCTACTTCTAGAGTTGTAAGAATTCGCAACTTCCAGATTAAGAAAAATGTACAGTAGGTTGAATCTGTTAAGAAATATGTGTGGTAAAACCTGAAGAGGTTATGAAAGAATGGGTACTGAATGAATGTGAGTTGAATACAAATGAGTGACCAGGACAAAATAAGTAGGTATGTCAATGTAGGTTGGTTTTTAAGTCAATGAATGAAAATTAAATCACAAAACAAACTCACAGAGGAAGAGTGAATAGATTGAGAGGAAGGAGAATATTGTGGTTTGTTGAGGTTGCAGATACTGAAAAAGAGAAAGGTAAGAACAATATATGTAGCAATGTATGGATAAGATGGAAGCAATGATAACTAGTTAGACAAAAGAAACAGAGATATACAAAATGGTATACATGTAAAGTATTTTTAGCTATATTTCTTTTGCTTTTTCTCATGCCTTTAATTTCAGTGCTTACTATCTTTAACTCCTTTTCTATGTTTGTATAGTGTATGGTTTATCTCACAATAGTTTCTTGTATATCTATGGATGCACACAAATCACTGCAGGATTTCTCTCCTACAGCAAGGTGTTGGAGGAGGAACAATATGAGATGAGCAGAGCTGAGAAGAAAAGATGACCATTACTGCTGATTAAAAACCAAGCCTACCAAAAGTCTTACTGAGTTAAGTGTAGTAATAATACATCTATGCTTTGAGAGACTGACAGTTCTATTTTGAATCTTAAATGGATTATCCCAATTCAGTAAATAGAATGTCTTGCAGAGGCATTATAAAAATGTGATCGTTAGCCACACGCATTGTACATTTAAAGTTCTTCTGGACACCACCAGAGATAGGCAGAGGGCAGTTCTCAATTTATTATAGGTATCTGAATGATTTGCCTGTTATTGTTTTTTCTCTTAATAATAGCACTAAAACCACACTTTTATAAGAACATGACATAGTAGATTCTTGTACAGAAGTGCTTGGTGCTCCTTTCAGTCTTGGAACCCAAAGGAAAATATTCCATGAAAGACTCAGGTAATTTCCTGACTGGAGATTCCCAAGATCTTGTGGGGGGGGAAAAGTACATTCTACAAAGCTGAAGTCTGATTGTGAGACTAACGCAGCATTTCATAGTGATTGCATGAACTGGGATAAAGAAAACATTGAAACCCCCTTAAGTAGTCAAATCTTCTGTTTCTTATGAATATCCAGCATATCATGTTAGATTACAGTATCAGCTGATCCCCATCCAAAACACAATCATTCTTGTTGTTGTTGAACGTTAATGAACATTTGGGAGATCAGACTGTAAGATACTAATTCCATTCCAGACTCCTTTGCTTTTGTTGTTCTGACTTCATTGGCTCTGCCTTTCTTCACTCCCTCTCTCCAGTCCAATGATAATTGTAATTTCCCCCCCATCCCCCGCTCTCCTGTTCAACCTTATTTGCTATTTTGGAAGAAGAGGACTTTGAGGACTGTTGGTGTCTCCATGGCAGCAGGCCAATAATATTCCAGATGACAAATTAGGTGGGTGAACAGTTGAAGTGGATTAAGTGCCTGCCTTTGTATAACCCACCGTGATCCTGTTTCATCCCATCAAAGTGAAACCAAGCGTGTAGCAGCAAAACACATATATATTTTAGTCCTCCTGTTACTAAATTATTGAGTTATTTAAACTAAACAAACATGTCCATGCTTGTAGGACCTTACATTTGGGACCTATTAGCTTTCTGTCACATAGAAATTCCTGAGCATACTGTTCAAATGTTTTTCAGAAGTTATTTGGCTACACAATCGTCAGTTGCCATTGTTTGGTTTGTATTCTACTCTACCTTTCCTTTTATAAATCTCTGCCTATGACCAATTTATTTGGGCACCAACCCACTACATTTTGCTAAGTACAGCACCTACAAAAACATAATGTTGTTTCTAATGCAAAATATACAGAAAGTCCTTGATTTACGACAATTGAACCCAACATTTCTGTTGTTAAGTGAAACATTTGTTAAGTGAATTTTGACCATTTTACGACCTTTCTTGCCACAGTTGTAAAGTGAATCTGGTTTCCCCATTGCCTTTATCAGAAGGTCGCAAAAGGGGATCACATGACCCGAGGACACTGTAATGGTCATAAATATGAATCAGTTGCCAAGTATCTGAATTTTGATCTTATGACCATGAAGACACTGCAGTCATAAGTCACTTTTCTCAGTGTCGTCGCAACTTCGAATGGTGACTAAATGAACTGTTGTAAGTCGAGGACTTCCTGTACTAAGTTGCAGTTTTTGACTCCCATCTAGCTACCTTACTGGCATCTTGTTGGGTGAATCAAAATTGGAATATCTGCTTGATGATCTGCATTGAGGGATCTGCTATATCCACATCCTAAAATCAAGGTAATGAGTTTGCATTTGTTACACAAGAAAATGGTAGCTCACTGGAGATTTTGAAGGAAGTGGATATTTCTGAGATTATACAGCTGCATCAGTCTTGGACAAGGCCCATATTCGGTCCAGAACATCTGGTTTGTATGCAAAAAAGTCTCAGTTTCAATCCCTGGCACCTCCAATAAAGATTAGGAAATAATATTGTTTGAAAACCTGGAGCAAAGAAATACCAAATTTACCTTTGATCTTAAGAAAAGTATCAGCTCACTAAACTTGGAAAGGAGAGCTACTGACGAACTGGTTGAAAGAGATTTTGTTTTGCAATGTTTGCAGTGTTCTTGGAGAAGAATATCTTAGGATAAAGACAAAAATGCCTCGCCATCTGATTGTTTAGTTTTAGTTAATATAAAACACTTATAAGCTTTAGTTGACAATAAATTCAAAATATATTTGGCATTTATATATTGTTCCTTGTTATATATTTTTCTTTCCCCCCCTTTATTTTGATCTATTGTACGTTACCTTTATGCTGTCCAGAGTCACACAGATTTCAATAAATAAACAAATATTGTAAATATAAAATCTTTAATTCTAAGTATATAAATTTAATAAATAAATAAATAAATAAATAAATAAATAAATAAATAAATAAATATGATCATCCTAGCTTGCTCTTATCCAGAAGGTGAAATGCCATGAACATACTCTCCCAGAATTTTCTGTTCCAATTCTAGATCTCTAATTTGGCCCATGTCTCCTTACTTGCATTAAATCAGTGGTCTGCAACCAGTCCGGCTGTGTGGACTGACGGGGGAGTGGGAAGAAATGATTCACACGAATAGAGCTTCAAATGCACACGAGAGTGCCTGCCACTCACGCAAATGGAGCAGTGCGCTTTTGCATCCCAGTTCCAAACAGGCCATGGCCCAATACCAGGCTATGTCCTGGGGGTTGGGGACCCCTGCCTTAGATTGATCTTGATGAGATCTTAAACCACTTGGGTTGCTTTCTTGTGGCTGAAAATATAATCTGAACCAGAAGTAACTGCCATTTTCAATTAGTATCCAAGAAACTTTAGCATTCAACAATTAATGTGGTTTCATATTCTGGTGCTAATAAAAAAGGTGTTTCAGTGCTAAACCTAATTCTACAAACATCACTGAGCCTTATTAAGAAATCATATGAAGATAGATTAATGATAACATGCAGATTGCCATTTAACCAGTCTGACTGGCTTATTTATTTTAACTATTGATAGTCCATTCACTATTCAGAAAAATCTTACAGAGTGTTGCCATTTATGAGGCAAGTTTAGCTGATATGTTTACCTGTTCAAATTTAAACCTTGGAAAGCGACTGTCAATTTTGCCAATTTTCTATTCTTGTGTTCTTTTCCCACATCAGTTTGCCTTTTGCCTTTTTGGTTTCTATCTGTTATTACTGTCATTTGAACTGATCTTCATAGTATGGTTCTTTTTAATTATTCTATACAGCATTTGTGCCATCTGTTAAATTACAGTTGTTAAAAGTGGCCAAGTTTTCTCCATTTAAACATATGATTGAGAAGCTAAACACAACAGAATGCACAGCAGCTCCAGAAAGGAAGCTTAAAATGAATAATTCTCTATTTTAGGGTGATGGTTGGCTGATTGCTTTTGCTTAGTGTTATCTTTCTCAGATCTTATGAATAAAAAAGAGACATATTTTCTCTTTCATGCTAACAATGAAGTAATCCCTCCCTGCTAAAATGTACCGGTAATCTCTCTCAGCTAAGAACCATACAGGGCTGTGCCTGTAGCTGCCATAGGGAACAAAGAGAAATCACAATAAACAATGAGGCAAATTTGACCTGAGAAATCTAGGCTGTTAAAAGTTTTCTATGTCTCTTTTCTGTCATCCAATGGATTTAATGCTCCACCTCTGGAAGATTACCTCTTTGGGGATTTGATGCAGGTAATAGACTTTCTGTTAAAATGCCTAACTATTTCATCTCAACATACAGTACTTCATCTAACAACTGGCTCACCACACACACACACACACACACACACACACACACACACACACAAACAAACGCAGAAGGGTATGTGTATGTACACCATGCAAACAAATATATTAAGGATATTCAATTTATTAAAGTTGCTTAGACCTAAATAAAGAGGTGTAATGTAGACTATAGAAACATATTTACATAATATAACACACCAAGTCTGGCATTTCCCAAAAATAAGCCACCGATTCAATAAAAGGTAACATGGCAAATCACAGCCAATGATGGCTTCTTGGCTATCTATCATTATTTTAGCCATATATCAGTAGATACATCTTGGTTATTTCATATTTTTATTAAAAACAAAATTAAAATAAATGGGATTAGAGGCACTGCAAATAGGCTAAAAAAAGCCAAACTTCTATTATACCTTTTATGTGTATCCCTTTCACTCCCACACCCCTGAGAACAAAATGGAGCACAAATTGCCATTTTGTAGCTGCACCTTGGGATATCAGGAGGAGGAATTATTTCATTAGTCCGGATTACATAACATGTAAGACTGCGTTAAGTAAGTAAATTGATGACAAGCCAGGAATAGAAGTTGTGGCTAAGATGATCTTCCATGCTCTGGAGGTCACACTTGGCTTAGCCACATGCTGAGTTAGGCTACCAAGTGAACCACCTATGGATCTTATAGTTATCCATTGTCCATTGGCAGATTGGTAATAGATGGAGTAGACACAAAATTACATAGACTTGTATAAATTGATAAGATTCCAGCTGATGAAAACATGATTAGAAAAAATATTAGAATGTGCAGGAATGAATAGATTACTACTGGAAATTAAAGAAAAGGAACAAATTGAATACTATAAGATACGGGATCTATTTTTTAATTGGCTAGAGGATAAGTACAGGATCTAGAAAGTAGAAAGAAAAGAGGATATTAGTGAATACCTAACAATAGAATATTGTTAAAATAGAAATGAAAATGAAATGTACTGCATGGGATATATGTACCCAGATGACGCATCGGATTAATGGAAGATGTATTGAATATATAAAATAAAATTAAAAAGTCATAAAAAATTACGTAGACTATTTTTCATGTGTGATTGCACAAGTTTCCCAAAATGCAATTACTATTCAGGAGCCCCATCACACACACACACACACACACACACACACACACACACACACACTATCCACACTTCTTAGAAAATGAGCATAAACTACATCTTTCTAATTTTGAGAAAAGTAGGAGATATGATAAAGGCATCCAAACACAGAGTGATGGAGACATGACATGTGACGTGTGATAATCTAGTTGGGAGATGGCTGTTGCTCCCAAACAGAGAAATCTAACAGCCCATCTGTGCTTCGGTGGAAATCAGAAGTACCTAAGATAAAAACCTTTGCCTGAACTCCTACTCTTCAATGGCATGTATGATAGTTCAGATATACATATTCTGTCTTTAATCTGGACCTTGCTTTAACAATGTGTATATTTTGGGCTGTACCAGACTCATGCCAATACTTTGCAATTCTGGAACATTTTGCCTCAATTCTGAGTGGACCTTGGCCTTTACTGTGCTAATTTCTAAACTTTAGACTTGGCTTTAGATTTTACTTTGCTGTGTAAATCTCTACAGGACACCCATGCTGCTAGAGTTGAGTTTGATGAGATATATCATCTATGTAGAATAGAATAAGACAAAATCTTTCCTACTATGGATGGCTACAATGTATTTGAATTTAAATTGCAGTAATTATTTCTATATTTATATACAGTGCACATATAAATGACCCAGCTTGGTGTAGTGGTTAATGCATCAGGGTGGAAACCAGACAATTGGGAGCTCTAGTCTTGCCTCTGGTATGAAACCAAATGGGCCGATCACCCCTTCTCAACCCTAGGAAGCAGGCAATGACACACTGAAAATCTTGCCAAGAATAGTCCAGGCAGTTGCCAGGAATCATCACTGACTCAAAGGCATTAAAAAATACCTCCCCCTATATGCATAATTCTATGTATACTACCAAAATGTGTATTCCCTTATATCCTTCTTTTTCATAGAAAGAAAAACATCACCTCTGTTTGAAAAATCCAGGGGGGGGGGACATTTGATGGACATATTGTCCTTTTCTTGAATTCAGTTCTGGGTGGTTTTTCTGTGCATCACTATAAATCTAAAGTTATATTTCCTTTTAGCTTGGTCAAAACACAAACCAACAGTAGTAACTCAGTTGTTAACTCCAGGCAACACACTATGTATCAGTCATGATGTCTGCCTTCGGCTGGCAGTGAAATACCTTTTCTTTTTGTAATGGATAATATGAAACAACAATCTTTACAGCACTTATGCCCTGATCTTCTTGCTTGCTCAAATTACTTAATAAAAAGTAATGGAGGGGGGGGGGAGGCCCAGACCTTAAAAAATAGATGAGTAGGGGTTTTAAAAGAATACCTTTTAAAAATAGTGTGCAATTAAACTGATGATTAAAAAAATAATCTTACACATATTTCATTTACATGTGCCATTAAAATTAGATTTATATCAAATATAACCACAGGCATAATACATATAAATATTTTAAGTGTAATGTATATGTTCTTACTGAAATACTATCTTTCTAGAGGAGTTCAAGACAGAATACATGGCAATCTCCCTTCATTTTATCCCCAAACAATCCTTTGAGGTTGGTTGAACTGAAAGAGTACTCAGTCTTCCAATGAGTTTCCATGGTTCAGTGCTGAACCTGGATACCCTAGTCTTACTCCAACAGTCATACCACATGCAAACAAACAGTACCTACAACATGTAAAGTCATGTATGTGAGATGGGGAGCTAGGTAGATAGAATAAATGTATACATAAATACATGTTAATTTAAAAAAAAAAGCAACTAGAGAAGCTAGACAACTTAAGTTTAATAGCACTGAAGTGGCTCAGTCAATAAAAGTATATGCAGTGCCAGTTTATACATGAAGTGTTACTCTGCCCACAAGAATGTCATTACAATTCGTAATCAAATGAAATATCCAACTTTCAAAATAACTGTCAATGAATTGATACATTAGATCCATAACTTCATAGGTTCCATGTGACATTGTTCCCATGAGAGCAGGGGTGTCAAACTCAAGGTCTGGGGGCGGGATCCAGCCCGTGGGGTGCTTAGATCTGGCCCACGGGGCCGCCCTGGAAATGGCAAACAACCAGCCTGCAGTGCCTCTGCCAGCAAAAATGGAGCTCAGGAGGGCCGTGGGTGGCCCTACCGAACTCCGTTTTTGCTGGCAGATGGTTGCCGGAAGCCGTCGCAGCCAAAAACGGAGCTTGGGAGCCCGTTTTTGCTGGTAGGACTTCGGCCACCAAAGGTGCCCCCAATATGAGTGATGTTGAGCTGGTCATGCCCACCCTGACCATGCCCACTCTGGCCCCCGAGGTCAAACACAACCCTGATGTGGCCCTCAATGAAATCGAGTTTGACATCCCTGCATTAGTTGCAAAATATAGGTCCATTGATTCTACATTAGTAAAGATATGAGAGGGAGGGAGATTTTAAATCATTGTAATTTACGAGTAACATTCTAGGGAACCGTTATTGGATTAGGTTAACAGATGAAGAGAAAGACCTCTGCCCAAGATTCTAGACAATGGATACCAGGCAGAGCTATCAATGCTAACTTAATTAGATGTGCACTCTAAGTTAGCATAAAATATTTTCATTGTTCAGATATTTTGCCTTAATAATTTTTTCTGCCAATTCTGATTAGTAGATTTTCAAAATAAAGGAAGGGTGTAAGAACTAGAAACTCAAATGGCATATCCAAAAACTTTTTGCAGCAAAGCATTCAGTGCTTCCAATATCTTCTTAAACATGAGACTCGGAGTCTAGGGCTACTCAGAATCTGTGACAGGGCTCTCATTTTGAAATAGTTTAAGCTATTTTGTATGTTTAAGTAACACAGTTTATCAAAGAACAGATAGAAATGTTTTGCCTCCAGAACTTGTTATTTTTTATTTGATCATTTTTGTTATTTCTAATATTTTTAAGTGCTATGTAAATGTTGATTTATTTTATAATAAAATTAGATGCTTTACAGCAGAAAAGCAGCATAAAGTGGTTAAATTTAATAAGCCTAATTAGTAACTTAGTTAATAAGGCTGAACTGGATTTTTCAGTCTGTATTTATTATCGCATTCGTGTGCCTGGTAGCTACATAGTGGGGGAGTAACCCTGCTATCAAAGCAATACAAAACTAACTGGACAATTAACTTAGCAAAATAGAGGAAGTTTTCTATAAACACACATATACACACAAGCACACTGTCATTTGCAACAGAAGGAATTTGTCTTCAGTACAGAAGCACAAGTACTTGTGAATAAAGTTTTTAGCTAATACAATAAACAGTATCTGACATATATTTCAGTACTGTAAATACTTACATCCTAAAATTTTAGATCATTTTAATGCTGGCTAAGGAATTCTGGGAGTTGAATTCTATATATCTGAAAGCTGCCAAGGTTGAGAAACACTACTTTACAGAATGATCAGTTGTATGATATGCCTATTCAAGAAAAGAAATGGTACTGAAATCAATGGGGCTTACTATCAAATATAAAGATGCATAGTTGCATCCTAAGTTATAAAAATGCCCAAGAATTTCTATTACACCAGGCGTCTCCAAACTTGGCACTTTTAAGATTGTGGACTTCAATTCCTTGAATTCCTTAGCCAGACATACTGTCTGGGGAATTCTGGGAGTTGAATTCCACAAGTCTTAAAAGTTGTCAAGTTTGGAGACCCCTGTATTACACCATCATTGGTCTGATTCACAGGAGATAGGGTAATTTTTGGTTTAAGATTAAAGCAAGAAGGATGGAAGAAATTCAGCACAGCATTTAATTCATATTCAGCCAAAACCAATGTAATACCAAAGAAGCTGTATCTGTTAGCCTATGCAAAGCCTTTGAAATAGGTATTTCACGTACAGCTTGAGTATAAACTATTTCTTTTTGAAATACTGAAGCAGGTGGTCCTTTGTAAAGCTAACAGGGTTCCCCATGAAGTATCCAACTTCACATGCTGTCTTGGCAGTAAATCCTAGCCTTCCAGACACACAACTTATTATTCAGTACTTGACTTGGTAGAAGATTCTCTGACACAACTGGGGTAGATCAGAATCTCTATCTAATCAGGTTCAATCCTTTATTTGCTTACATCTAATGGACAGAAGTCCTCTGATGCAAATTCCATCACAAATAGCATGGGATAGAAACATTTAAATAATTTGATGGTCAGAAGTTTGGCAGTCAATGTGCCATGAAGAAATATAGGCCCTAGCTTTTTTTCTAATATGATGATGGACCATTTAGATACTCCAAGTAACTATCTGGCTGGCTATTGTGACAAAGCTGCAAAATCTCCTTCTTCAAGGAAGAGAGATATTGTGTTATAGTGATGTAGTTTTTCCCATACTAGGAAAATGATGAGGAATAAGTCAAATCCCCCATTCTGAGGTCCATCCAAGACTGAAAATATAGACTCTGTATTTACTAAATATGGATTTGATCAGTTATAAAGGCATTTCATGCCAACCTCATGACGCTCAAATCAAGCATTTGGGGGAGAAGGTAAGATTTTTCAAAGTGCAGAATGGAGTTTGGAGGACAATCGTCGCGTGAGAAATATTTTATTTTATGTGGTGAAATATTGGCCTGCTTGTTTTACAAGTCATAAATGTAAGAACTACAAATGTTAAAATGAGAAAAAAATGCCAACCTAACCTATAACAGCATGGGCTTGCAAAAATTTATAAGTTTTTAATCTTCATCTGGTCAGTCTGGACCTCTATAAGCATTTGACAAAATAGACCATAACCTACTTCTTAGTAAGCTAAAAAAAATGTAGGATAGACAGCATCACCACCAGACGGATTTATAACTGGCTGACAAAACACACTCAATGTGTAATTCTTAATGGAACTACATCTACATGAAAGGAGGAAGCAGTGGGTCACCCCAAGGTTCTGTGTTAAGCCCAGTACTCAACATCTTCATAAATAATTAAGATGAGGGAATACAAAGGAAACTCATCAAATTTGCAAACGACACTAAACTGGCAGGAATAGCGAACACTCCAGAAAATAGGCTCAAGATCCGGATGGATCTTGACAGATGTGAACACTAGGCCCTATCTAACAAAATGAAATTCAATATTGAGAAAAGTAAGGTTTTACACTTAGGCAAGAAAAAATAAATGTACGTACAAGTACATATTAAGTGAAATCTAACTCAATAGCAGTAACTGTGAGCAGGATCTTGGAGTCCTAATGGACAATCACTTAAATATGAGCCCGCAGGTCAATGCAATCCTAAATTACATTAACAGAGGGATAGAATCAAGACCATATGAAGCATTAGTACCACTTTATAAAGCCTTAGTAAGACCACACTGAAAATGCTGCATCCAGTTTTGGTCACCATATTATTAAAAAAAAATGTAGACACTCTGGAAAGAGTGCAGAAAAGAGCAGCAAGGATGATTAGTGAGCTGGAAGCTAAACGTGAAGAACAGTTGTAGGAATTGGGTTTTAATCCAGTGAAAAGAAGGACTAGAAATGACAGGATTACAATGTTCCAATATTTTAGGGGCTGCCACAAAGAGAGTGGTCAAGCTGTTTTCCAAAGCACCAGAAAATAAAAAACAATGGATGGAAACTAATCAAGGAGAGAAGCAACCTAGAATTAAGGAGAAATATCATAATGGTGAGAACAAGTAACCAGTGGAACGGCTTGCCTTCAGAAGTTGTGGATGCTCCATCACTGGAGGCTTTTAAGAAGAGACTAGACAACTACTAGTACTTGTCTGAAATAGAGGTCCAGACAAGGTCTCCTGCTTGAGCAGGGGATTGGACTAGAAGACCTCCAAGGTCCCTCCCAACTCTTATTGTTTTGTTCTACTTTACCAGGCTATTACATGCACTCTGTGAAGTGAGTTGGGCTGGCCCAAGGACACCCAGCAGGCTTTCATGGCTAAGGTGGAACCTGAACTCAGTCTCTTACTTTCTAGGCTAGTGCTATGCTATGTCCAACAAGTATATCAATATTAAACCAATACTGTATAAATGTTAAATATTTAAATGATTAGATCAATCTTGGCTGCTTCAACATAATAAGAATCTCAGAGCAACTCATATCTGATAATTTAAAAACTGCTGTTTCTACCTGCAAAACTCTCTTCTGTTCTATTTCTCTCTGAAATAGATTATTCTGACTACAATAAGGCAAACTATAAGGTGTTGAAAATTAATAGCAACATTATAATAGACACTTATAATTATTTAAGGCCTTCGCTATACAATATATTACTTATATCTTATATTCTTTCAGTACATTGTAGGAAGCCCTCGGCTCCTCAGAATAAAATATTATTTATTATTAATATTAAAAAGAGGCAGGATAGAATATTTCCCCAAAGGAGAAAAAAAAATCTTAACAAAAGAAGAAAGCAGCCACAGTCTTTCTTAATAGCCTCAAGCAGAAGCCTCAAATCTTTAGAGATGGATATTTTGTACCCATTGAGAAAAACTGGGCCAATCTGTTCATAAACAAAACACCTTCAGCTCCCCCAGGCTAGAGTTGCCGGGATTAAGAATTTACATTTCCCACCCAAATTCTAAGGACAGGACAAGATTTATTATGTCCTAAAATAGGATTAACCTACCACCATTTGAATAGCAAAAGACACAAGGCTCACTACATTGCACCACACCCTAGGAGCATCTCAGAACCCTATAAAAACCCACCCATTCCTAAGCCAAGGATCAGCCACTCCAGAAACATTTGCTGCTGTCACTCAAGTTTTTGGAATCCAAATAAACCTTTCCTTGCAGCCAGTCAGCCTCCATTTTATTTCCAGCACCTTTCTCCGGGCTTCGAACCAGACTGGATTTCTTCTTCCAACAATATTTTACATTCTTTTTCAGAGGCAAAGAAATTTCCTTCTCCATCCCTTTTTCAAATTAGAAACTGAGCAGCTGCCGGAAACTGAGTTAATTTGGCAGCCTTCAAATGTGCTGGACTAAAACTTCCAGTACCCACTGCTAGCTGCACACATTATGGGTGCTGTAGTGCAACACATCCGGGTGCACCAGTTCCCAATCTTTTCCGGGAATCCACCTTTTTTGCAGTCTACCTTTCGAGCGGACCATGCAGAGCAGACACAACGACTCTCACACGCGCTTCTCCACCCCCTCCCTTGAGCAGCTCTGCCCC
>JAOYMU010000252.1:60352857-60363999 GCA_025802295.1 Psammodynastes pulverulentus | reverse complement strand
ATATGTTGTTACCCGCCCCGAGTCCTGCGTGGAGATGGGGCGGGATAGAAATCCGATAAAATAAAAAATAAAATAAATAAAGTATGGCCCCGATTTCTCAGAAAATCTTTTCACTGAATATAGATTTCTAAACAGCATTATCTCAATCCAGTGTTCAGGTCATATAATCTGGTTGATTGAGGACATAAACTCATTTTACTGTTCCTTCCTTCAAACAATGCCCTAGGTTCATTCAGCACATTGCACAAAACTTATCATTTACTTAATAATCTTTTTGTATAACCACAGTAGGCTTGTTAGGTTCTGACATCTAAAACCATGATTTACAAGGCACAGTGATTGGATTCACACAATGCATTAAATCAAAACCATCATGGCTTAGTATGAGGTTTGAATAAGGTCTCTATAGGCAAAAGCTATTGCATGTTGAGCTCCCATACTTCGGGCAATAAAGAGATAACAAAGATTTTTATAGAAAGGCATGCTCCAACAGGCTAGGTATCAGATAAACTTCAGCAAGTGTATTCTCATAAAATGTTCCATCCTTAGATTTAACTCTCATTCTAATGGCATAACTGCCCAACATCTGCAAGTAGAACTGTCTTGATAAAATCTGGCCATACATTTCTGTGCCCAGGCTAGATAATTCACACCCCAATTTCTTCATTTCAGTCCAATAAGATTATTATAATCAAACAGCTACACTTAAGACAATGATAGGCTTCATTAATATACATGCTCTGATACCCATAGGGTTTCTTTATATACATATTCATGCTCGTTACATTAAATTTAACATAGAAATGTGAGTATTTAGAGCTCTTACAGTTAGCTCTTGCAGACGCCATCCATTAGTTTCCAAACCAGTTGAAAAAAAAGTTGTCATATTATGCACTGACTCCATTGTTTAACACCATACTGTAACAGAAACTGACATGGTGCTGCTTTTACATACCTTTTCTGGGCCAAGGTCAAGAGAGAGATTGGTTGGATTTACCTAGCTTTGTTTTCTCATCTTCTGGCAGGAAAAGCAAAGTTGGGCACCTGTCGGGCAAGTGTAGGCAAGTGCTTAGAACAATGGGTACTGGTATACTGCCAGGGATTTTTAACAACGTATATGCTTTGATTTTAAACTGTTAACATTTATGATTTTCAAATAAACAAGCAACAGTGAAATACATAAAAGCATCCATCCTTCCATAATATGGCTTCCTCACTGAGGATTAAACTATAACCAATCTTGTTTCCTCTGTGATTATTGAGGTAACATTATATTGTGACAGCTATTTCTGACTACAATAACATATGCAGAACTCACAACCTACTTCGCATTCTTTTTTCAAGCTTGCTAGTGAAAGAAGAGTCCATTTTGATGGGAGGAACTGGACACTGAATTGTCATCAGTGGAATGAAAGCACAATAAAGCAGTTGAGGCATAACCAGTAGTCAGGCATTACCACAGAGGGGAATGGGACAACTTGCCACAGCCAACTTGCTGCGGCCAACTCATTGTAGCCTACTTGCAGCGGGACAACTCACCATGGCCAACTCACCATGGGACAACTCGCTGCAGGACAATGTAACAATTCTATTTAATTATTTAAAAAAAATTTTTTTTTAAAATTGCCATTCACATTTTATTCTGTTCCTCCTCTTGCATCCTTTCGTTAATTATTCTATTCCACCATTTCTTTGATATTAGTTTAACTCTTTTTCTGAAGCGAGTTGTCTGTGAAAAGTTAGTTGTGGTTAGTTGACTGTGGTGCATTGGCCATGGCGAATTGTCATAGACCCTACCAGAGAGTTACCAAATCAATCACGCATCTATTGTAAAATGACTGGTCCAAAACCTGCAACCCACAATTAAAATGACTGTTTCTATTTGCAGAAACATTTTGTTTTGGTAGAGCAACTCCATTTTTGAAGAGAATAGCTCTCCTCATAAATTCTTCCTCAGTCCTTGCCATCATATCCTTTATAGTTTTTGATGGAGAAACAGGTGGAGCCGGAAAGAGTCAAGATAATCTTCTCTCTATATTTAGGAAAAACCCTACCAGCAGAGAAAACAATTTCAAGCAGGATCATATCTTCTGATTGTTCATGTTCATAATAATAGTGTTTTGTCATACCTGTATTGGTCAACTTGACATGGTCTCCAGTTGAAGATCATGTGCTCTAAGTCTGGTGGAATAATCTGATTCTTTCCTCATGGGTTGAACAAGTTTACAAGTTCAAAATATGGGCAAAATGTATTTATTTAACATATTTATATGGCTGCCCATCTACCAAAAAACTCTGGGTGGCAAACAAATAAAAGCAACAATAGAATCCATGATATTAAACAAATGGCATAACAAAAATAGCAATAATAGTCAAAAACCCTTTTAAAAAAATCATAAACCATAACAGGTAGACCTGCACCCATATCAGAACTCCAATAGCTCCCTGACAGCAGCGCCTCAGGGAAGAAACAGATCATTCCAGCCATGCAGAAGTCTAAGAAAACAGAAATAATTCAGCTTTCCTTTTTAACAAGTGAAGAAATATTTAATAGCTTGTTTGCCAATTGAAGCACTTTATTATGGATTTTGTGCCAACCTAATTTGAAGAGAAGAGTCTTTATGTTCTAAAATAATGGCTACATATAAATCTTTCAGATACAATGCACAACTTTAGGGGCAGAAAAAAAAATTCCCCTAGTGCAAGTACAAGATGTTTGCCTAGCCCTAGGAAATCCAGAGGCATCACAAAACTCTTTCTGAGAACTCTTTTTAAATCCATTATTATTACTCTACTTTATAACTAACTCGAGGTAGAGAACATACCCAATAGTCTTTCCTCCTCCTATATTCCCACACCAACATTTTTGTAAGGATGGGCTGAGAGAAAATGATTAGGTCAGTCACTGTTCTGTCCTCACTACACATTAGTCTGTGTGCAGCTCAACATGCAGCTAAACCTACCTATCCTCCAATATAACAGAGCACGTGCATAGATCTGAATGCTTTATTGAAAGAACAGGATATGGTGAAACTGAGGAAAATAGGAATACATACGAGAACCAAATACAAGATGGACAGTAATGAGTTACTGTTGAACATAACAAGTAATATAAATCTCACCAGTGATGCTCTGTGTGAGGGAAATGGGTTTGTCCTTGGATGACCATGTGCCACAGATTAATATGGATTCTTCTTTGTCCTTCTGCCTTCTCCAAATGCTAAAAGAAATGGAGTCTGGCTTCCCAGCGTGCACTTGTTTGAGAATGCAGGCTGATGGGTATAATGGGTTGGTCAGGTTCAAACAATATAATTGGTATTTGCCTCTCTGGCCACTAGATGGGGCTAGAGAGCAACAACAGTATATAAAGTTATATGCTGGGGCATGACAGTCACCCAAATAGCTTTCATGGCCAAGGAGGGAAAAGAACACTCAGTCTCCTGGTTTCTAGATCAGCATCATATCTGTCAAATAACCGTCGGAAACCTGATAATATCCACTACACCAAACAATTTGAAATAAATGGTAATCTAGTTTTTGGTAAAATCAAACAAGAAATTTTATTCCAGTTTGTATTAGTTGCAGGCAACAAGAAACTTCAAGAGTATTTCTGAAAGTCTGATTAGTATCTTTAAATGCTGGACAGCAGCAGGAGCATTGTTCAGTGAAACAATCACTAAACAGGTTCAATAAAACATGTGGGATCTCTGAATTATGGGCCATTTAGAGATGGCAATGATTTCCATCTGGTTTCTTACTTAGATCCCAGCCATTCTCCCTTTACAGTCCTATTATTAATTTATTTTAGAATTAGCTGGAACCATGAATTGAGGCAATATATTATAAAACTGAATTATTTAAGTTCTCACATTATCAGAATGAATCAAGTGGGAGCAAATGTTATGGTAGAATGGCTTGGTGGTAGTCTTGTTGGAGGGGGAAACCTCAACTTTTAGGATTGCATGTGGACTTCCATATTTCCCAGAAGCTTTTCTGATGATAATGATCAATATTTTATTTATTACATTTCTCCATCATTTAGAGATGGGAAACAGTGAAAAACTTTAAAGTTTTAAAAAATAGGAAACCTTTAAAGAGCATTCCTAATCTCTCTTCCTCCCCCCTCTCCCTCTCGTGTGTGTGTGTGTGTGTGTGTGTGTGTGTGTGTTGCAAGATCACACAGAGAAAAAAATGCCACAGACTCCAGGAGATTGTAAAACATGATTGATTACACATCACCTTGGAAGAAACTGATTTCTGAATAAACATTTGCAGGCCACCCTTTTACCTTTATTAAATTGGGTTCAGAGATGTGATTGCCACATAACTGGCAGGTGCATGATAGCAACTATTGTACTTTGCTGCTATGAGTGCAGAGAGTTCATTTGCAACTCTACTGGGAGTTAACTTCTGTCAGCAGGAACCATCTTCAGGGGTTCCACCTGGGCTGGTAAACCACTTACACCACTTACACCAAGGAGACACAAAACTCAACCGTTAAGTCCCAGTATCCTTTTGGAAGATGCTGTCATATCTCCACATTTTATTTTATGCTGGGAAAGGTGGAAAGAAAGAGAAGAGGAAGAAGACCAGTAAGCAAGGTGGACAGATTTAAGCAACAGTGGTGAGGAGTTGAAAAGACCTGAAAAATCAGATTGGGGACAAATCATGGAGAAAATCTAGATACTTGGCGGCTAAAGTACATAATCTATCTGTCAAAAGAAAAGGCTCTGTACAAAAGAAAAGGATCTGTACAGTGGATATAGCCACTTGTCTGAAATGGTATCGGGTCTCCTGCTTGTGGGAGGTGGACTAGAAGACCTCTAAGGTCCCTTCCAGCTCTATTTTGATTGATTGAAATGCCCAAATCTGCTAAAATCAATGGGATTGAATCGAAAGCGATTCTCTCTAGTAGTGAGATAAGGACGGAGCAGAAAACACAACGCAAGGAGACTCGGGAGTGGCTTGCCTTTATTATTACAACTTTAACATACACCACACAGACACACACACACGCACGCACGCACAAATTCCCTTTTCGCAACCTCTTCCGACCTGGTGCCGACTCCTGATGGGATGATTCAGCTCACAAGCTGTCCGAGTGCAGCTAACTCAGTCTCCGGGCTGGGAACCCTGAAGACTGTGCAGAAGTTCAGCCTGAATCAGGAAATTGTTGGGAACCAAATTATTGGGAAACCGTCGCACAGGACAAAGCGGGTTACAAACGAGGGGCGCGAAGTCCACCCGCTAACTTGAAAACTGAGCCGCTTTAGAGAGAAATGCGGAGTGGGGGGAGGGGAGAGAGAGAGAGCGGTCCCATTCCCGCATTCCCTGGCAGATTTAAAGTCGCGCGCCCAGGCGAGGAAGAGAGGCGGGTTCCCGACTCCACAGGGTCGGGTGAGCCCCTCCTTTTCTTCGCACCTCGCCATGCCTCCCCTGGGAGGGGAGGCGGTTCTAATGGCAGGTTTCGCCTTGACCTCTTCCGTCGTGGCTGAGCGCCTTTTCGGCAGGACTCGAGACCATGCACTGCTGGCCGAGCCTGGCGGTGGCCCTGAGCGCCCTGTTGGTGCTTTTGGGGGTGCTGCACTTGTGGCTCTTTCGTCACCAGCCCACTTGCTACGGGAAGCACGAACCCCGCCAGTCAACCCCGGGGAAAAACCACGCCGCGAGGACCCCGCGCTGCGCCCACCTGCCGGCCGGCTGCGCCTGGTTCCTCCAAGAGCTGCCTGCCTTCCTGGTGCCCGCACTTCTGCTGACACTACACAATCCTCCAGGCTTCGCGCCGGTGGGCTGTAGGCTGCTGGGCGGCATGTTCTGCGGCCACTATTTCTACAGGTACCCCGCGTGGGAAGGAGGTCGGGCTGGGTAGAGGAGAGCGCACCGATCTCCGCCTGAGCCGCTTCTTTAAGCAGATGCGCCGGATCTTCTAAGCCTGAGGCGAATTCGCCTACTTATGTATTGGGGCGGGAGGAGTGGAGGGGTGGCAGTAGGAATGTCGAGTCTGCAAGGCGCTTCTTACACATCTTGATCATTTATGGGGGGCCGGGGGGGGTAGGGGTTGAGTTTCCAAGATTAAGGCGCCCGTTGCGCGAGTACGAAACGCCTCCGCTTCTGTTCTGGCGTGGCGAACCAAGTTGGGACCGATTTGGAAAGAATTAAACTTTTCCGCTTCTTCTGGACTGACTCTCCGCGCAGATTTTTTTTGTTTTGTTTTGTTTTGTTTTTGAAGGGAGCTGGGATGTTCTTTCTTTGCAGTTCCGCAAAAGGCGCCGAGATTTGCGGAGGATTGTATGCCAGGGGTACAGGATTGCAGCCTTAAAACTCAGTGGGAATTACGAGGCGGTTAGTGAGAAGTCGCCATGTTCCGTTGCCCAGGTCAGATTTTGAGGTCAGTTTAGACTCGTGCTGTTTTGAACCGGCGTACCGAGATTGAGGGCAGTAGTAGAAGGGGGCGGCAGAGAATGAGGAGTTACTGAAGCAGTCAGCGTGAGCTGAAATGGACTCCAGAAGATAGTAGAGGACAGGAAGGCCTGGAGGAACGTTATCCATGGGGTCGCGATGGGTCGGACACGACTTCGCAACTAACAACAACAACAATCGAGATTGAAGTTTTAGCCAAAGTAAATCCCGCTGAATTTTCAGTAAAAGTTTGTTTACAAGATAACGTTTTCTCGAGTAGCTAAAATGCTTAAGCTTTGCAAGTTTTAATTCTTATGTGGGTTTTTTAAAGCGAGCACTCTAAAAATATCCACCCATGTAGAGATGTTATCTTGAGAAGTCTTAGTCTTTTCTGTCTGCTGCAATTTATTGCAATAAATGTTCAGCCTCTATTTTAAAAACGAGGAATGAGGAAGAAAGAAGATATTAAAGCTATTGATGGAACAGTTTGCTTTCCTTGGCATACTAATATCTTGATACCATATGAAACTGTTTTTGTACTTCTAACACTTTATTGAACAATTTATACCATTCACTTTTTATGTCCAGTGTCCTTCCAGAGTTTCAGCTGCTGCTGCCTTCCTAATCCTTTAAAGTCTTCTTTTAAAAAAAGATTTTAATTTTTTATATTTTTATTCTTACATTAAAAGTGTAAGAATAAAAATATAAGTTTCTTGAAAAAAATTCCCAACCACATTCCTGTGAAGGATAGCCAACCCCAATGTATCCTGCAAGATGTGGACTACAATTCCCACAATGCTTACCTAGAAACTGCCTCTAGGTTTTGTGGGAGTTGAAGGCGGTATGTGCAACTACCAAGATTTTTGTTAATCCCATTTGTAGATTTATCCATGAGTGTCTGTGGGCACCAAATCCTATTGGTTCTGCTGCTGTTGGGAAAGTAGAGTATTGCATATAGGCAGAAGGATGGATTAGAAGATGATTTTGAAGAGCCATTCCAATCCTTACTCTGTCTGATTCAGTGGCACCTGCATCCAAAATACTGTCTATGTACTGCAACAGTTGTAATAGCCTTGCAGAAGAATTGTAACTATCATTTTAAGGCTATATTGTTATAAAACTCACTTGGAAGCTGCCCCTCTTGAAAGAATGATTGGATTGGTGTTACATCTCCGATATAGTTATTTTGAAAGGGCAAATAAAGTGAAACCTTTAACGTATGTGCCAAAGGCACTATGTAAATGTCATGTTATACAATTTCATTAAAAATGGATTAAAGATGATTTAAATTTTGTTAACACTTTAATCTTCATAAAAATATGAATATTTCTAATTAGCCTTTAAAATTGGTTTTGGAAGATACAGCTTATATTCAGCTACATCAAAATATGACATTTGTGCCAGCTTTTTAAGGTTAAAATAAAAGTATGGTATTGACAGATAGAGGCTTCAGATTTATAAAGGTGTGTAAAATATATAGTTAACAAAAATGGCCAAAAATGTAAGAAGGGATGAAATCAAAGAATGCTAAAGGGTTAATTTAATGAGAATGGCTCTCTACAATGCATGTGGATTTGTGGCATGCCGATTCTATTTCACCCAATTCTCTAGGAGTTGAAAATGGAGTAAGGTCTCTTTAGAGCAGCCATTCTCAATCTTGGTAACTTTTAGGTGTGTGGACTTCCCTTTGCTGGCTGGGGAATTTGGGGTGGTTGAAAGCCATACATTGCTAAAGTTATCAAGGATAACAAACATTGCTTTAGAGGTTCTTCTGGGGTCATCCACACAACAGCAGTGATATCCTTCCTTCCCTCTGCCCCAGGACCAGGAACAGAATATACCAACACACAAAATTGCCTCACAGTATGTACTTAACCCTGCCTCTGGGATCCAGCTGTACTGGATTACTGTTGATACAGCAAAACCACATGAAATGGAATAGTTTATGATAGGCAACTACCTTCCCGATGATCTCAAACTGCAATGCCATCCACAGAAACAACCTGCCAAGAGGGGGAAGGTGTATGCCTTTTCTGCTTGGACAAAATTTCTTTTGGGGGAAGGATTACGGATTTAGCAAATATCAGTCATGTTTCCATGTCAAGGTTTTGGAAATTTGGTGAGGGTTAGCCAGATATTGGTTAATAGCCAACTTCTCGTTTCTTTTTTTTTTTTTTTTTTTTGAGCCAGATTTTACTGCATAGTGTTATTTTATTTATTAGTTGATATGTATACTTTGTTCTTTGGGTTGAAGTTACATTGTGTACTGGAATAACCACAACAGCAGAGTTCTCTTTCCACCCTTTTCCACTCCATTTGTTTTTTTTTTCAAAGCCTGTCTTTGGGCTTCTTGATGTTCAAGCCCCATTCGTCTTCCCTTTGTGGTTAACTACAGGTTTCCTCGTCGATTGTCCATTTCTCTGCTATTATCTGATTGTTTGCCATAAACTTGTTTGCCTGCATCTGTGAGAAAGAGCCATATTTCAATCTACAGTTCCTAGGGAGGAGAACACTGAAAGCATTTCTTACGTGCTACCTAAACTGGGATAAATACAGGCAGTCCTCAACTTATGACCACAATTGAGCCCAAAATGTATGTTGCTAAGTGAGACATTTTGCCCCATTTTACGACCTTTCTTGCCACCTAAATCTAAAGTGCTATTGCTTTGTTAAGTGAATCACTGCAGTTGTTAAATTAGTAATACACTTGTTAAGTGAATCCCCATTGAGTTAGAAGGTTGCAAAAGGGGATGACAGCAACTAATGAATTTCCTTTGAGAACAGTTAATGAACGGATGAAAGACAATCAGCAGGAGACTCATTGGGAATTTGTTTGTCAGAAGACTGCAAAAGGTGATCACACCACCCCGGGACATTGCAGGCATCATAAATATGAATCAGTTGCCCAGGGGCTGAATTTTCAACATGTGACCATGGGGATGCTGCAATGGTCGTAAGTGTGAAAAATGGACATAAGTCACTTAAATCCCAATTCAAAACAAGGAATCTCTTCCTGAGCTGTTTTTCTCAGCAGCCTTGTCTCACAATTGCTTCCTGAAACTGACTGGGCCTTAATCAGTTTCACACTGACTTTTGTTGTGGGGGGAAAACGAATGTTTTATCAGCATTTATTATCATTGTATTTGCTAATGGTCGCTATCTAATAAGACAGTCAACAAACAGAGACTACCAGTATGGAGAATATCATAACCTGAGGAATACAGGAATACAGCAAAGAGATACAAATTTGGAACCGTCTCTCTGTACCTGTCCTGTGGAGAGTTTCCAGTACGAAGCCATGGTGTAGGAAATATCCATAAAAAGCTCAGGTATGTGGAAGCCATCTGCTATGGCCTCCATTTTCAATCCAAGCAAATGGCAGTCGATGCCTTGTCCATCCAGAGCCTGCAAAATCACGTCACACAAAATCAGCTCTCCCTGAAAAATGGTTTGAACTCATATATATGCTCCACCCGACTAAATCAGTGGTCTTCCGACTGACTTCATCTCCCAGAATTCGTGAAACCAACCGGTAGACTTTGGGCCAGTCATTTTTTTTCCTCAGTCGTAAAAAGCCAGCGATGGCAAACCATTTTTGAAAAGGTTTGTTGCCAAGAAAAACATTGCCAACTTCAAGGCTGACTTGAAGAGGTTAAAAATATTCCTATATAGGGAGATAGTTACAGAGGTGGGCTTCAAAAATTTTTAGCAAGGGGTTCTCTGCCTGGTTGCTGGGTAGGCATGGCCATGGGGGGCATGGCCTAGTCAGCCTCCTGCACCACGACAGAGCGTTTTGGCTCTTTCTGGGCTCTGGAGGCTTTCCTCGAGCCTCCGGAAGGCGAAAACGGCCTCCCCAGGCTCCGGAGGCCCCCTGGAGGCCAGAAACGGGCTCATTCCCAGCCTTCCCAAACATCCTATACACCTGTTTTTCGCCCTCCCCGAGCCTCTGTGTGGGCCTTGCACTTACCTGCATTCAAAACGAGCTGCGTGGAAACTCCTGGGAGGGGAGGGATAGGAGGGGCCAGCCAGGAGTGGGATTTGGGGATTCTCCGAACTGCGCAGAATCTTACCTAGAGGATCTCCTGAACCTTTATGAACCCCCAGCAGCCCACCCCTGGATAGTTACCTGCTCTGTCAGGGTGCTGTGGAATTCAACTGCTTGTTTCAGGAGAGATAATCTTTCAGGGTCCTGGTGAAGAAAAAGAGACATGGATTTTAGATACCAGAAGAGGCCTGCAAGACACAAGAACGTTCAGACCATACACCCTCTGAAGAACGGCCCAAGAACCCATGGGAAGTCTCACTGTTAACATACAGATAGTCCTTGACTTATGACCCCACAGTGAGGGCCGACATTTCTGTTGCTGAGTGAGACATTCGTTAAATGAATTCTGCCCATTTCCTGTCACAGTTGTTAAGTGAATCACCGCAGTTCTTAAATTACAAGCAGTCCTCCAGTCACAACATCTGAACCCAAAGTTAAAGTTGTTCAGTGAGAAATTAAGGGAGTTAAAAGTGAGTTTTGCCCCGTTTCATGACTGTTCTTGCCACAATTATTAAGTGAACCATTGAAGTTTTTCAGTAAGTAATATGGTGGTTAAGGGAATCTGGCTTCCCCCATTGACTTTGCTGGTCAGAAAATCAAAAAGGTGATATGACCCTTTTCTTCTTTTTCCTTCCTTCCTTCCTTCCTTCCTTCCTTCCTTCCTTCCTTCCTTCCTTCCTTCCTTCCTTCCTTCCTTC
>JAOYMU010000252.1:60316582-60326643 GCA_025802295.1 Psammodynastes pulverulentus | reverse complement strand
CGCCTGAGCTCCACCCAGTCACATGATCACCCAGCCACGCCTACCCAGCTGGTCATTAAGGCAGAGAACCGGTTGTTAACTTATTTGAATCCCACCACTGGCTGGATGGTTGGGAAGGGTATGTGGGGTGTGCCATGTGATTGGGGAGTGTACACAGGTCAGGAAGGATGCCCTGGTATCCACAAAATGTGTAAGCTAGGTAGGGCACATGGGAGGAGGGTGATAGAATAGGCTGAGAAGGGTGCACAAGGATGTATAAGAGATGCTGCATGGGTCCTGCCAACTGCACAGGTAGGGAGTGGCATGGGTCAAGAAGAACCAATGGGGGTCACAGGAGTGACAGGTGCCCTGCAGGTCAGGGATGGTGTGTGGGTGGTGGCAATGTGGATTGGGAAAGTTGCCTGGGAGTGTGCAAGAGTGTGTAAGTAGTGCCATGCAGCTCAGAGATGGTGCACAGGAGGCCGGCATGAGTTGGGAAGGGTGCATGGGTTACCCAAGAGGTACTGTGTATGTCAGGGTTGATGTGTATTGAGAAGGGTGCATGGAGGCATGTAAGAGATACCGTGTGGGTTAGGGATGGAATATATACTTGGAGATTCAGTGGATAAGTTTGGGCAACAAATGGCTTTCCCAGAGACAGGCCCAGATTAAGAGACTGCACCGTATCAAGCTGAATGGGAGAGGAAGAGGTTCAGCCACACCCTAGAATCTGTCAGGATATATCTAGTAGGGTAGAAGGTTATAGCTTCAGTTTTACAAGACTCTGGCCATTAGGTGTTAAGCAAATAAAATATTAAACCTGATTGAATCTTGCTGGGTTTTTTAGGCTTGGACCAACATGGGGCTGAGCAAGGGATCCCATGTGAGCTGAGGAAGGCGCACAGGGTGGACCCCTCTTTCCATTAGGCAGGTAACTGCTGGGGAGGGGAGGGAATGAGACTGACTAGGAAAATGTCAATAGATTGTTGGAAACACAGATCGCATGACTGCAGCCGCTGTCCAGTGGCACAGCAGCAGCCGCAGCTTCTCCAAATAATGGGTCATGGGTTCCAGATTTTGGACACATTCTGTAAGTTAGCTTACTTGTGGCATCCCCATTCAAAAATGGTTGCCCTGTGATGCATTACTTTGTCCAGGTAAAAGTCACGATGACAGTTTTAGTAGTATACAGCTTGTATAATGACTAGTGCAGCCTAACACTTGCTTGCTCAATAGGGTAAATTTCCATATTAGCCCATGTCTGAGTTGGCCCTCTTTACAGTGTTTCTGGCCCCTTTACTTTTTGCTATGGGACTTACAGCACTGTCCAAATACTGATCTTTACTGTGATCAGTCCAATAAAGCCTAATTCCTAAATACATTTAAAAAAAACCACAAAGATAAGGTCGAGACAATTTAACACTCTTATGTTGCTGCCTCCTCCAGTCTATTCAGCTTTTTTTTTTCACTTTAATGAAAAAAAAAATTGGGGATGAAAAGGCACACATAGTTAGAAAGAATGCTAAGACAGCATATAGACTATAAGCCAGAACTATTTCTGTTAGGCATAATTCCAGAAGAATATGATAAAGGGAATGTATATCTGATATTGCATGTCTTGACAGCAGCAAGAACTGTATTTGCATGATACTGGAAGAATGAGGGAACACCAACTGAAGGAGATATAATTAAAGAAATACTAGACTGTGCAGAAATGGACAGATTAACACTGAAGATAAAAGAAAAGGAAGACACAGTACTATTGAACATGGGATTTGTTTTATCAATGGTTGGATAACAGAGATAGAAATTAGGATTTTAAAGAGTATTACTATGTAAGCAACTGACTCAGACAGTATGTTGTTCAGTAAGCACCTATTTTTATGTAAAGAAAAAAATATATAAATAAATGGGGGAAAAATGGTTTATTTCAAGGTGTATAGGGAAAGCAATTTAAATGTTCATAGGAGGAAAGATCACATTCCTGTAATAAGTGCACATTTGCCCTGGCTAGAATTAACAGTTAAGAAAGTGTACCATAAAGACTATAATGCAAATGGAAAGATAACCGATACATGCATTAACTTTCTTCAACCAAGCAACTTGTTGCATCTGATCTTTAACCTCCTCTGCCCTTACATGTCACCAAATATATATTTGATACTCTTTCCTTTTTTGAATCTGAGGGACCTTGGGACATCTTGAAGACAGTATGACATCCCCCGCCCCCCCCGCCAGGTCTGTTGGCCAAAATCGGCACAAATTCTTGTGTACAGGTGCTGCTGCAGGCGATATGAATTATATACTGCAATGAACTTTGTATTTTCAGAAGTAATTGTTACCATAGAGCCATTCTGATACACAGGGAGAATGTGGGATAGTTATTATAGCAGGATACATGGATTGAAACTTAGAATCAATCCATGTATCCTGCCAACTACGAACTAGGAACAAAAAAATAGTAAATGGAAGTGTTTTCAACTTTTTCCTTTGAAACTAAGGATATAAGATCTGCCTTATTGCTACTGTCCCTTTTTTCCTTCAAGAAAGAAGTTTTTGAAAAAAAGTTTAACAAAGGCAAACACTGGAGAAGTATAACTTTTCTGACAAAATTCTACTCTAACTTACAGCCTGGCCATTGGCATTTTGCCAGGTATAACAACCAATATAAATATTTGCTCTCTTAATCATTAGCTCTCTCTTTTTTTTTTTGCCTTCCAGTCAATGTTGATTCCTGGCAATTGCCTGGAGAAGCCTCTGCTGGGTTTTTTGGGCAAGATTTTAGTTGAGATTTGTCCTTGCCAGCTTCCTATGGCTGAGAGTGGGTGATTGGTCCGAGGTCACCCAGCTTTGCTTTGTTTTTAAGGTAGGACTAGAACTTGTCTCCCAGTTCCTAGCCTGCTGCCTTAATCACTACACTAAACTAGCTTTCAATTATTAGTTTAGGGCAAGTGTCTCTCAACCATGATAGCTTGAAGAGGTATGGATTTTAACTCTCACTCAGCATGATGATTGGAGAATATTGAGAGTTGAAGTCCACACACCTTAAAGCTGCCAAAGTTGAGGAACATGGTTTAGGCAAAGAAAGATGCTGTTTGTAAGAGATACTGGCAAGCGTAAGGCAAATTCTTATCAAAAGAGCTGCAGTAGAGAATGTTTGGTGTCTGATAATTTACTCTATTTTGTGATCACATTTAAAAAAATTAGGAAATGTTTAAGAATTGATGGCAAAGAAATTCACAACGAGTAGGCTGAACATAGAGACTTAAAAAAAACAACTTCTTAAATGAAGCTTTTCATCCATAAAAGCTCATGCCAACCAGCATGGCCTAAAATTTGTAGTCTCAACAAATCCTAAGGTTACCAAACTGGGAAGGGTAGTTTATGCCATAATAAAAACATTTATTTAGAGGCAAGACGTGAATCAACGGAGTGTTTCATTCAAAAACTCCTCTTTTCCCTCATATTACTTTCACAGAGAGGGTGAAAAATTTCATGCCTTCCTGCTCTAATCCACTGTTCACAATAGGTATGAAATAGCAGCTGATAAGTATAATTTTCTCCACAATAGTTTAATCCAGCATTTAGGCAGTTAAGTATTTTGCTTCTGCCTTGCTCAGATGCCACCATCTAACTCTGCTTTGTGGAGTAAAACAAAACAGGGATGTGGTTAATGCTTGAATGGGGGACCACCAGGAAATCCTAAAGCTGCAAGTTAGACTGGAAACTTAAAAAAAAAAAACATAATGGAAAAGAGCAGGGGCAAACAACTCCCCTATTCTTGCCAACAAAATCATGTCTGTGAAGTCATCAGGAATAGAGCAGTTATTTTTTTTTCAAACCTTGCTAATAGATTTAGAATAACTTTATGGTCACTTTGAATGTACACTAATCGGCATACATTAAAATGAAATTTTTGTTGCATACAGCTCTCAATGAGTCTCCCCTTTGAGATATAGAACGACTAACTGAAAAAGTATGTGTTTTTTAAAAATTACCTACTCTATTGACGTATGGTTCTCATTATATTCCTTCTTTGTCATTGTTTAGTTTATTGTTCTATTATTTTACTTCTGTTCTGTTTACACTCCTTTCATTTTCCTTCCTGTTTGTTATTATAAGCCACTTAGCGTAGCCCCCGCGGTCAGATACGGTAGGCAGCAAATAATTTTAACAAATAAATAATTTTACGGGAAACTCCCCCCCCCCCACTTCTAAAGACGACTGCTGGGGCAAGGTTGCCACAACAAAACGGGTAATCCAGGCGTCCCGAGTGGAAAACGAGGAGCAGGCGAAAGAGTAGCGCTACAACCGATATACCCCAAGACGGCCATTCATCCCAAACAGGTTTCAGTTTTCGCTCTTACACCGTTCGCTTTAAACGGCACCCACAAACCGACCCTGCATACACGCTTCAGAAAGCGGAGCCCGGTAAACGGCCCTCTTTTATCTGAACGCCGTGCAGATTATTCCTCAGCGCGGCCGAGCTATTAGTTTCCGAAAGGCGGGGAAGATGAAAAAGAAAAACGACTACACGCCACACTTTGAAATAGGAAAATCATGGCTTTAGTGTAAAGCGGAGAAACGCAAGCGGGAGAGAGGCTGCCCGGAACTGGAAGGAGAGGCGAGCTAACGTAGAGAGCAGGAGGGTGAGGGGAACCGACCCGTGCAAAGCATGTCTCGTAAGGTTTTGGGGTGGGGGCGGGGAGGGAGGAGGAGGAGAAAAAAACGTGCTTCGCGCTACCTACCGGGCTGAGGGAAAGCGAGGAGAGCGCTCCCTCGCCTGCCTGCCGGTCGGCGCGCTCTCTCCTGAGGCCCCGGTGCCTCTGATCTACTCTAGCGAAGGCAGCCTTTGGGGTTTTGGTCGCAGGCCCTCGTTCCTGGCCATGCGTCTCCCTTCTTGGAGGCGCAATCGCTAAAACCAGATGAAACAGCCATTTTTTTATTTTATTTTTTATTTTTTAAGAGTCCGTCGGATGATAGGCTTGGCCTGGACTTCCTGCTGCTTGGACAGTCTGGTTGGTTTTTGTGACTGCGGAGGAGGCTGGGATTGGTTAATCGGTGCTTCCTTTCAACAAGTGTGCAAGTTATTTCACGAAACCATCAAGACTTTTCCGTTTACAGGGCTCAGTGTAATACTTTGTGCTTAATTGTTACTTCACCTGATAGAATGAGGCAGCGATCCTGAAATGCTGCCCAGCAACTTTGTAGAATTTGAACTGACAGACTGGATTGATCCCTTCAAGGCTTTGGGTGGCAGGTGACATTTTAAAATGCTCCCCCTCCCCGTTGCAAATTTTGTAAGAGCAAAGTTATCCTAAAAGTAATAAGACTGAGCTGTTTTGTGCATTTGAAAATATCCCTATCCCTGAAGTGTGAGACCTGCTTAAACCAGCGGATCTGACAGCTAGGTAGGAAGATATAGATATAAATAAGCTAGATATAAACAAGCTGAGCTCTTAATGCATCTGTGTTTTAACATGTAGACAATTATCAGGATTACAGTTGCAATTGAATTTGATCTGCCTTTCCAGAGTCAAAGTAATTAATGAACATGAAGACTTGTCAGTGTATGCTTTAGGAATGACAGGAAAGGAGAAGTATGTTTTAATAAGAGGAAATATAGTCACAGAATGTATTGGAGTATGCTGATTTCCAACTGATTCATAAATGTTGGTAAAAGGTACAAAATATTTGATTGATGATCAAATTGTTGCCATATCAGCAGCCTTTGCCTTGAAGTTAATCTGCATCCAGAGACTGCTGCATAGTTGGCTGTTCTAGATTAGGAAAGTTGAACACATGAACAAAACTATCTACTGGGGTCCCCTGTGAAGAGATAAATTTTCCAAGTGATCTCAGAAGCTAAACATTCTTTTCTGCTAGTTTGGTTAAATGATCACATTATCTGAACACATGTAGCTGCATATACTTTGCGGTAATAAGAGCTGCAAAATGTATTTTTCTCCTTCTTATTGTCATGCTGAATTGGTATTTGATGACCCTGTTTAAAGTGAGGTGGGAGGGTGGGCAAAATAATAATCTGCAGGATAGTGTTAAGGATTATTTGAAGTATTTGGCAGATAAAATCACTCAAATCTGGAGTTCCGTGGGGAGAAGACTACCTTATCCAGAAGCATCAATGGAAAATCCCCAGATCCAAGCAATCCCATTACCCCTAGCTACTTGATCTGATTAGGGTTGAGCCTGACCCTAAATTTGATCCCTCCCAACCTTAATTGTGTTGCCTGGTTGGCTTTCAGTAAATATGTAAAATTCCATGTCGACAGCATATTGATTATACCTAATCTTATGCCAGCATAACTATTTTAACGAGCATGCCCTTGCTCTTAACAATTTGAGCCAGTCCAGAAGAATACTATGATTAGTTGTATTGAATATCCCAGAGAAAAAAAGGACCAGTGGGGATGCACTACCTCCAATGTGATCCCATCAGAGATCACTCAAAACTGACTTTAATGCCATCTCAATGCTATACACAGGCCTGAAATTCCTGGAAGTAGACCAAGACAATCTGTTTCCTCTAGAGCAAGGGTGAAATACTTCTGCCCCGCAGCCTAGATGCATCATTCACTGACCATGACCACGCCTGGTTTAGTGAAGGGGGAAAAGTCGTAATATGTCACATGATGTGGGTTTGACACCCCTGCTCTAGAGCCCTCTTAAGCTGCAGTTTGATCATCATCTCTGTAACTTTCCCCTCAAAGTAAAGGTTGGAAACAGATGGAAATTATCCAACATCATTGGGTCCAGAAATAGCTTCTTGAGTACAGTACAGCCCATCACTGAAGAATGAATTTTGGATGAAACTAAAAAGTATTTCCTGACAGGACTTCGCCAACTAGAAAGGACCTGGAACTAACCTGCTCATGGCTTCAGAGGCCCAGTCCATATCCTTGAGACTAACAAGCTCCAATTATTTCCACATAAACAAGGGCTCTGTTGTCTCCAATTCTTTTGGCTGTCCCACAAGAACGGATAAGGTTGATTTGCTAAAGGTCACTTATATTTGATGCACCTTCTGATAGGACCCAGGAGGGCATACTTTCTATTCCATTGTTTCTATCCTAAGAGCCAAATGGCCCTATCCTTGCTTGCCTTTACAAGGTGCTGAATTGCTGATTCTTTCTGCCAGTATTGAGCCAGGTGATTAGTTCAATCCATTTAAAATACAGGGTTTTTTTGGTTATGGGTACATAAGCTGTCTCTGGTGCCATATATTTTAATTGCTATTTTTGTTGACGTTTTAGTTTATTGTTAGCCACACAGTGGCATGGGACGTGAATGAATAATAAGTTGTAAAATGAATTATCTTCATTGTCATGAATAAAAATTCCTCTGGTAAATATTCTGAAATAACTGGATTTATTGTTAAATGTAGAACCCAACAATCCAGTATTTTTACATTCTGATACCATGTTTCCTTGAAAATAAGACCCGGTCTTATATTTTTTTCCACCAAAAAGGCACCAGGTCTTATTTGGGGGGGGGGGATCTTCCACCTTGTGGCAGCAGCACCGACAGCCCTACTGAGTAGGAGCCTGCTGCCGGCCCACTTCTGTAGTCACTTGTCGCTGCTCCTGCGCGTTACCCCTGGCCTCCTTTTCACTGTCGGAGGCCTTCCAGAAAGGCCTCTGCAGCCGAGAAATGAGATCCAGAATGACTTGCGTGGGGCTTCCGCTTTGCCATCAGAGGCCCTTCAGGAAAGGCCTCTGTAGCAGATAGCAGAGCTTAACTAGGGCTTACTTTTGGGGTAGGTCATATTTTCAGGGAAACAGTTAACTAAATCAAGACAAAACAACTATCACAAAGTATCATTACAAAAATGTTTTGTGGCCTTCGAAGAAAATGTATTTAAGGCTTAAAGAAAGCATCATAGTTATAAACGTTCACTGAAGGAATCAATGTACAATTTTATTATCTTTTATTGTGTATAAAACATGTGATTTACAATTTCTTTTCCACTGTTACATATACTAGCTTCCTGTAAGCACAATATATTGTAGCTTAGAAACTATTTTTTTAGATATTATAATGTTGAACAAACGAGGTCTAAAATAATGCATAGAACATACTAGTATTGTTTTCAGTACTGACCTTGTTATTAACAGCATTTCCCCAAAATAAAGTCTTCTTTCCTGATTTCTGAAGAAATTAGTACATTTTAAAATATTAAGCACGTGATTTTTTTCTTCTACAAATAATCTAGATGTTGATTATAAAATCTTTAAAGGAAATAAATCTAGAAATGATAATTGGATTATTTCAAATGGTCTAGGCAGTTTTTGGCATTCAGTGAAGCTGGTAACAAAGACCTCTTTAACTTCAGTGGTGGTGAATTAAGGACATAGTTCCCATAGCTTAATCCAGTAAAAGCATAGCCAGTTGAGGGCATTCTATCAAGTAAACAGCTATAAAGCCAGCTCAAAGGGACTATTCACAGTCATGCTATGCACTTGTGGATAAGCGTTTACATGTTTACAGACTTTTCTGGGAGAAACGGGTTAAAAGTACACTTTAAGTATAATTTATAGAGGCATAATACTGTATACTTTAAAACTAGATTTTAATATTTTTATTACTTTGTAAATGTATATTTTCCTACAAGCCTTTAGTTTCATAATGAAAATATTAATATTTATAGTTTAACTTAATTTAAAATTACTGTTCATGGAATGATATCAGAAATTTTGCAGACCTAAGTCATGTTCCCAAGTCTTCATTAATTTGCTTTTTGCACAGTATAATTTCTTAAAACTGATTTAAAGTAAATAAACAAAACTGTTCTCATATTGTTAAGGTATGCATTTTAAAATTTAAAATAATATAATAAAGGGTTATATATTTCTATAGAAGCATTTTCTATGGAATTTTTTAAATAAAAAAGCAAGTATTTGAAGTACAATAATATAGTCACTTTTACTATTACTTAAGCTTAAGATTAAGGTCTTCGTTAAAGTGGACATTTGTGTAAGAGGCCCTCTCTACTTCAATGATATGCAATGTTTCATATCCTTTCCCCTGCTAAGTCAGGGAGAGACAGTATAACATGGCTGTTCAAAATTGTCTAAAATAGTCCAACTTTCCATTCTAGAACTGCAGTATTCCTGGTTCCTCCAACCTCAGCAGCTTTAAACTGAAATTCAGAAATGGAGCAGCTGTTCTACTTCCTAATCATCATCCTCTGAATTGTTAAGAGAGAGAGGGTGAGCTGAGAGAGCAATCAACACCTCCTCCTTCTGCACTTTGGCAGGGAATTTAGGGAAAAAGATGCCCGTGGGATTACCCAGACCCTAACCCTCGCACCATTTATTTAGCTGTCATTTGTTTATACCTGTCAGAATTGCTGGAAGTTTTTTTTTTAATGCAAGAGATAGAGTAAGGGGAGAAGGAAACAAACAAAAGGAAAATTCAGCTCTTTTTCCCCCTTTAGCCTTACTAGTCATATACTCTTTAAAATTAAAGAAACCTAAAAGAAAATAATTACAATTAAAGAGACTTAAAAGAAAATAATTAAAACCTGGATTTCTTTTAGTGTGCTATACCATAGCCGTGGTCATATATTTTATAGTACAGTATTTGTAATTATTTGCTGGCACTAACTGCTTACTTGAATAAACTTCCCACTGCATTTTTACAGTGAAACATGCGAGACCTAACTGCTCAAGTAACCAGCTGTCTACTGCAGTTTCCAGATGTGACTATACAAGCACTTGGAGAAGATGATATAGCACTAGATTGTGTACTTTCTGGGAAATTTACAGGAGGTAAACATTTGAGACTACACTTCTTACTTATTAAGACTACAAAAGATGTATTGTGATGTGCATGATTAAATATTTCTGTGAGGGCAAAGGAAGACAGGATGGAGAAGTAAATTTAATATAGGAAGGACTTTTCTTGAATCAGCACTTCTATTGTTGGACATACTGCCTTTTATATTTCTTTAAATGCAAAATCTGATTGTAGGAACTACAGCAGATTTACCGTAAAACCTCTATTTGAACGCCATGGCGCTCTATTTTTCAACCCTTCTGCCGAGGTGGCGCTCAAATAGAGGT
>JAOYMU010000252.1:60293078-60304391 GCA_025802295.1 Psammodynastes pulverulentus | reverse complement strand
GTAAAGTTCCCAATGGGGAAGTCCTAGTCCACCTCTGCTTTTACTGTCTTGTAATGCCTTTAGATTGATTCGGGCTTCCTTTTCTAACCATACAAATCTAGTTATAATTCTATTTAATTCTGTAAAGAATTTCCCTTCTAACTTTATTGGAATAGTTCTAAATAGGAATAACAGTTTTGGCAAAATGTTCATTTTAATTATAGCTATTCTCCCTAACAACAATATTTGAAGATTCTTCCATATCTCTAAATCCTTTTTAATTTGTTGTACCAGTGTCTTGTAATTATCTACCTTGATCAATGAACATCTTGCCATCAACCATACTCCCAAACATCTAATCTTTTTTTCAATTTGCAATCCCAATTTCTGTTCTAATTCAATCTTTTGCTTCCCTATCAAATTTTTCACCAGCATTTTAGTTTTCTCTTTATTAATTTTGAGTCTCGCTACCTTCCTATACTTTTCTATCTCTTGTATTAATTTATTGCCAGTTTCTAACGGGTCCTCAATAAAAAATATCAAATCATCTGCGTACGCCTGTATTTTATATTCCTCTCTCCTAATCTTTAAACCTCTTATCTCTTCGTTCTTCCTGATTTGTGTTAAAAGCACTTCCAACGTCAAAATGAAAAGCAGAGGTGACGTAGGGCATCCCTGTCGCACTCCTTTATGAATTCCAAACTCCTCCGTTAATCTCCATTTATCAAAAACCTAGCTTTTTGTGTTGAATATATTCAGACAACCATTTGTCTGAAATGGTATAGGGTTTTCTGCCTGAGCAGGGGATTAGACTAGAAGACCTCCAAGGCCCCTTACAATTATATTATTCTATTATCAAAAAGCTTCAGATGGTGACAGCTGTATACATTTCAGAAGTGAAATTTAGAGCAATTTTTTTTATCTTTTGCACAGTGATGCAATAGCATTTTGTCATTCAGTTTTGATAGTTGTTTGCTTTCAAGCATCAATCTTTTAAGTTTATTTTATAAGGATAGACTAATATTTGCCAAAGATTAAATAAATTATAGTCTGTATAACCAGCTGCTTCTCACATGAAAAGGTAACTGGACATTGATGTGAGGATTTTTGCTGCAAATATCACAGGCATCTTTTTTTAAAAGAAAAAAATATCACTTTCTGCCACTTTAAAAACCATCTTTGAAAAAACTTAAGTATTTTTGTTATGTAGATTTTTGGTGAAGGGTTATAATAGTTTACCTTTAGCAAAGAAAGGTAGCACTTATATTCATGGAACTCTTAGCTTGGATTGGACTAAGTAGCTTAATAAATTAGAACTGCATGACATTCAGAGATTATGCATAGCCAAGTATTTTATTATTTTGCATGGCTACCTCTTGAGAGGTAGAAGAATGTAAATCTATTCCATAGAATTGTATTGATATAATTTGTAGCTGCCTTTTATAGTAATTCCATTGCCTTTTCTTTTTGATCCAGTCACATCACCTGATACAAGTGTATCTGTCTTTAGCTGGCAAGTGAATACCTATGGTCAAGGCAAGCCATCTACCTACTTAGGTATTTTTGACATAAATCGCTGGTATCATGCTCAGATGCCAGATTCATTAAGGTAAGTGGTTATTTCTTTTTGTCACAAAATTTCAGAAAGAATAAATTTTAATGCTATCAGATTTACTTCTTCTTTGTCTGTTTTCATAAGGCCGGGGGAATTTTTACATAATTGTCCATATTTTGCATTATGGTCTTTGGATGCTGTGGTGAGCATCACCTCTCCTGATCATATTTTGGATGTCTTGGTACATGAACGAAGCTTTACTCGGGGAGTGCCTCCTTCTTATCCTCCACCTGAACAGTTTTTTAACCCAAGCACTTACAATTTTGGTAAGTATATTATCAACTGCTTTTATGGGAGCATTCTGAAGTTATTGCATCCACAATACTTTTGTAATATTGCTGTGATGGCTTTTCCAGACACAAAAATGTGGGATAAAAATCTAATAAGAATAATGTACATTCTGCTGCTGTAGATCAAGTAGTGCTATTGATTTGTATGTCAGCTACAAGAAAAGTGCTGTGTAAAGTTCAGATTTATTCTTAATACAGATAGTTCTCAACCTACAACCATTTGTTTAGTGACAATTCGAAATTACAACGGCCCCGAAAAAAGTGACCTATGATCATTTGTCACATGACTCTGGCAGTGACTCTGGTCACATGATCAGAATTTGGCATCTTGACAGTGACAGTGTCCTGGAGTCATGTGGCCACCTTTTGCGGCCTTCTGACAAAGTCAATGGGGAAGCTAGATTCACTTAACAATTATGTTACTAACTTAACAACTGAAATGATTCATTTGACAATTGTGGCAAGAAAGATTATAAAATGGGGCAAAACTCACTTAACTGTCCTACTTAGCAACCGAAATTTGGGGCTCAACTGTGGTTGTAAGTCAAGGACTACTTGTATATGAAATGCACATTGCTGCATTTTGATATAAAATATTAATATCCTAGATTTTCCTTTGGGTAGTGGCTAGTGATAAAAAGTATGATTATTTCATACTACACTTAATGTTTAATGTCAACTGTATTATTTGTTGTGCTCAGCCCCAGGGAGTAGCATTTAATTTTAGAAGTAAATGTTGGGATTTGAATGTGGGCAAAGTACTGGAAAAGTTACTCTCTCCCTTTCTTTTTTAAGCCAGTGCCCTTTCTCTCTCTCTCTCTCTCTCTCTCTCTCTCTCTCTCTCTCTCTCTCTCTCTCTCTCTCTGTGTGTGTGTGTGTTGCGTAGATAATTTTTTGGTGTGTGTATGCAAACTTTCCTTCTGCTTCTATTGGACAGGGGCAAGAGATTGATATACTAGTTCAATACTATAAAAGTAGTAGCATACCGGGGAGCTGTCTTTATCCCTAGCTTGGTTTTTAAATGATCAAATATATATTTCAAGAGCCAGACTGATTCATAGAATTAAATTATACTCCATTGATTTGGATGGAGACCTGAATGTAAGCTGAGGGAATTTAAAACTTCATCTTATACAATTATCCTCTTTGCATCAGTGCCCCAATGTATGCTAGCAATGTTGAAATAAAATTGCTGGAAAGATTTTTTTTTCTCTTTATAATACCATTCCTTTGCCCCATATTATTCTAATGAAGAACTCTGTCCCATAGATGTCACTTGTTTGCTGAATTGTGGAATAGTTCATATGTCTTGCACAGGATTTCAAAAAGATGTAAGTATTATTTGTTAACTGCTATACTATGGCATTCTATTTATTTATTTTCTCATCTTTTTCAATTCATAAATGTGTGAATCAGCTTTACTTTGGAAACTTCATTTCTAATTCCTGCCTAAAAGGAAAAAAAAACCCTAGTGGTTTAATAGTTATTCGTTGATTTTGGTTCTAACCCTGCAGAGCCAGTTTGGTTTAGTGGTTAAGGCATCAGGCCAGAAACCAGGCGACCGAGTTCTAGTTTATCTTAAGGAATGAAAGCTGGCTGGGCCAGTCATTCTCTCAGTCCTCAGGTGAAAATGGATGTGTCAATTCCTGTTACAACCAATGGACCAATAGAACTCTGGAGCTGGCAATGCAGAAGTTATGATTTTTTTATATGTCTGCTTACATCTCATTATATTAGCTGAGACCAAAATCCACCACTTCCTTTGAAAATGTTTACTTTCCGATTTTTAAACATTTTACATATTTTCTTAACTGGTACAGGTAGTCCTTGAATTATGACCACAGTGGAGCCTGCCCATCATGATTGTAAATCATGACAGTTGTAAAATGGATCAGTCACTTGATCGATCTGGTCTCACACAGTCTTTCTTGCAATAGTCATTAAGCGAATCATCACAGTTGTTAACCAGTCATTCATTATGGGCACCGTTTTACCAAAACCTGGAAGTAAATGCCAGTTTTTAACAAAACCGTTGTAAAACATCATGGGACTGTGGGATGCTGCAAGCAACCATAAATGCAGCCTGGTTGCTGAGCACCCAAAGTGTGGCCATTTGACTCTGTCTGTGTGTGTGTGTGTGTGTGTGTGTGTGTGTTGGGGGGGGAACTGTCATATCTTCAAATCAGATCATAAATACCCAACCCCAACAGGTTTGTCAAAACTTTGAACAGTTGCTAAGTGACCAGTCATAAGTTATGGACTACCTGTATTTGGAATCACTTAAAAAGTACTTCTTAAACATTTATGACTTTTTGTACTAGGGTACACAGTTTTTCAGAGGCACTTGAACAGCACAAAGCCTTGCAAGTTACGGGGTCTTGAGTTCTACTATCCTGCCTAAATACCCAGCTTCTTTGCTTGGTATAGAGAATATGGAAGAAAACTAATAAATATAATAATTTATGTGGTTTTATTTTGACAAGAATTGTTTAATTTTAGTAGTGATTTTCCAGTGTTCTACAGACAGTTTGTCCTAATACAAAATTGTTTGATTAATTGCAGACATTGCATTTCTTAAAAAATTCTGCCTGTTCTTTAAATGAAACTATTCCTGAGGGTTATAATAGATGCCTTATAGCTGGTTTGCTATCTCCAAAGTTTATTGATGTACAGCCAACAAGTCTGAGCCAGGTAAGTTTATGATGAAGATAAGGTTGAAAATGCAGTCATTCTTTTATTTGCTTCTTAAATTTTATGTCCGGCCTAATTGAATTGGGTTATAGCAAAATTTGAACAAAAATTCCACAAGGAAAATGAGATTTGTGAGAAGCTCCAGTGTGTCCGTATTCCTAGCTGGATCCAACATGTCAGTTGCTACGCAACTACAGATGGATTACGTTTTTAATGCTGAAATTGTGAATTACTGATGCCATGAAATGCTGAGATAACTGAGTTTTGTTTTCTTTTTGATTTTTTTTTTTTAGGAAGAGCAGTTTGAAGCTGTATTATCAACTGCTATCCAGACAAGTTCTTTGGGACTCCTCACTAGCTGCATTAAACAGTGGACTGCTGAAGGTAAACGTAACCTTGTTGTTCAATAAAATTATTTTGTTAAAGGAACTTCTATAATTTTTTGCTTTTTGTTTTTTTTAAAGAACAACCAGATTCTGCACCCAACTTGCGGTTTGTTCTCGAATGGGCATGGAGTAAAGTTGTTAAAACAAAAGAAGACTTCATTTGCCTCTGTAAGTAATATAATGTGCTTTGAAACAATAGAAACCAACATATTGTATACAGAAATTACTCAGTAATTGGGCTTAATTGTTTAATCATATTGGATAAAAACATGTTGAATTCCGAGCCTTAACTAAAGTTGTCAAAACTCTTATTTTTTTAAGGTGCTCCCTTATTTGATGGGTCATCTAACTTCATTGATCCACAGACTCTACAGTCTCTCCAGCGCTGTGAGTTGCTTCTTAGCAATCTTAACACGGTGTTAAACTGTTTCATCATGGAAGCTCAAGAACTGACTGAAAAAGGTATGTAAATGTCATAAAATTTAAGATGCATATTTTATATTACCGTTTAACAAATAAGAGTCTTACATTCTTCTTTATGTATTTGTACGTTCAACTATTGTATAGTCATTTCCCCCTTTGAATTAGAAAATAAAGTTGATTTGATCTCCAGACACAATACAGAAAAGTTTAAAAGGAAGCTTGATTTATTATCTCGTTCTTAGTATAGTGGAAATTTTATATCCTGTACAGATAATTTGTAGCTGTATTAGGATTAAAGCTAGAATGCCTATACAGTCATGAATGAGCTAAATGATCCCTCTATCTTTAAGTTGACAAATTATTACCCATACCTTGTCAAAGTTACATGAAGCTTTTTTTAAGAAGCAAGTCTTATGTTCATTTTTTTAGGCATTACAGATCTAACAAACAAACAGATTGTAACCAGTCTCCTTTCGCAGTATTTACAAGTGGTCATCTGGTTCTGTCGATCCAATCTCCTTCCAGAAAATTTAGGTAGGTCTCCTTCAGCTGTCATACCTCATTAACAGGCTATTTCCTACGTTATTACTAGTGTATGTCTATTTCTTATAGAAAAGTTAACATCATTTTGAAAAAGTTGTTTTCTGAAAATCTAGACTTCTAATATGCACATTAAGAACTCATAGAAGAATCTGCTTTTTCATTGCCATTTGTTTAGGACCTTTTCATCTTTACTGTCATTATTAATTACATATGTTTCATATTGAATCAAATTTGATTCAAAACTGCTGAAACTGTATTCTTTTTTTTCTAAAGGCAACTGTTTATGCTTGTAACCAATTTTCTAGAAGCAAGAATAAGAAACAAATTTTTATTTTCTTTCCGTCCGTCCGTCCGTCCTTCCTTCATTTAGTTATGGAATATTAAAAATACCTTGGTAGATCTTTATTTTCTTGATAGTGACCAAAACTAATAGCAGCAAATTGAATGATCCTTGAATTTGGAACTGTTCTTGTAAAGAAAAAAAATCTGCTTTCAAATATTAACAGGATTAATCAGGGGTACTGGGTCATTATTGCTTTTTACTGCTAATAGATTTGTGCACTGTGGATATATGAACACTTCATAGCAATCCCTGTCTAATTTATACCAATAATTAGAAAACTACTTTCCTAATATTTTTCTTAATTTATTCAAAATATAATGATTACGGGCAAGGTAGTTGTGTCTTAACTTCACAGCTACATTGCAGTTAGCCGGTATAGTTGTCATAGTATTCATAGCATTCATTTTTTTCTAAAATGTTAAACTCATGACCAAGGCAGTCATATATCAGTGCATGAGAATATCTTGTCATTAGTATTTCCATACAAATATCATTTTACTTGCATTCTCAATTACAATGTTTTGAAGCCTGGCTGGATTTGCATTTTCAATGTACATACTAATATATTGACTACCTGTACAGTGAGAAACTTTGTTAAGATATTTAAATTTAGTAACTGGACCACTAGTGATATTGAACACACAGTTCTAGCTGATTGGTTGAAGGGTGCTGGCTCCTGCGTGAGGCAGTCTGCTCTGTAATTGGTTGTTGTGGGTGTGGAAGGACAGTTTCCCCTTTTTCCCTGCCTTTTTCTTCTGTGTGTCCTGTGTTCTCTATGATTTACCTGATGATGCTCCTGTTTGCCTGATTATCTTGTTTGGTGTGTGTGTGTGTGTGTGTGTGTGTATTTATTTATATAAAACTACAAGTTCATGTTCTCTGACTCCATTTGGACACCTACTGTGCAATTCCCTGACAAAAATTGTTTCCAATTGTTTTCAAGAATGCTGAGATATGTTGCATAATTTAGTAGAGTCAGAAATAGTGCTTGACCAAACAATTGAATTGAATTTTATCCTGTTCTCTAAGGAAGAATGTGCTGAACAATAATATAATGAATGGCATTAATAGTGATAGTAATTGATTTTTTTTTTTGGTAATTGAATTCAGAATTTTTAATCCAGTTATGGAAAGAGATGTACTTCTTACAAATATGGCTTGAACCAACATCTCATCTATAATTTTCTTTTGGATATTTTATCAAAATGTGAAAGCTTGATAGTGTTGGAGCTGTTAGTAAATTATGGTAATACCAATTTTGAATGTAAGGGTCCTGCTTGTTCCAAAACAAACATTTAAGGGTCTTCCTTTGCTATTGAGGGCATTTTTTATGTAACTGGAAAAGCTTACGTTTAATATTTGATCAGATATAGTCCAATTAATATCTTGAATTGCCACAAATAACAATATAAACATGTAGTAGCAGTTCAGATTTGAAAATCCTGTTTTTCTATTCTGGCTACAGCTAGAATTTTTTTGCACCTGATACATTAAAAATGAGTTTCATCTTTTTTTAATGCAGAAGACGACATGCATTTGCCAAAATCTTTCTATAACTACCAACATATTCAACGATTTTACATCAGTTATCGTCAAAAATTGGAACGCTTATCAAGGTAAGAGGTTTTTTTAAAGTGTGTTAAGTTTCAGTAAAAAGATTTTATCAGCTGTGAGCAGCTTGCAAGTAGCAAAGGAAAGGACACCAAGGTTTATGTAAAAAGTTATTGAGTGCATGTTTATGAAACAAAAATGCGTAGGGAGAAAATATCACTAGTCATTTTCTTGCTGACATTTGAGATAGCCTGTTTATTCCCTTTTTTCATAGCATGGATGGTGGTTCAGTGTCTGCCTTCCATTCCCTGTCCCCTCCTTGTTTTCCCCCTTGTTCCCCTTTGATATGACTGAGCAATATCTTGTTCTTCTCAGGCTGCATATAAGTTATAAGTTTCTACATAATTAAAGCATGTGGCAAATAAGTGGCCACACTCTTTTTAAAAAGTGATTTTAGAGACTAGTCTTTTGCTTATGCTTCTACATAAATTGTTTAGCTTTTAATGTTTGGTTGAAGTCTTTGGTTTTTTTATGGATAAATTTTAAAGGAAAAGAAACTTGAATTGCATGATTTGTTACTAAATAGCCTTTTTAAACTTGCTTTTAACAATAGGAAATTAAATGCCTGCCTTCCTGTTATAGGGGCAAATGGAACCCTGATTGTTTGATGATTGATGGCATGATTTCCCAGTTAGGTGATTCAGTTGTGAAGTTGTGGCAGAGAGATGGGGGGACTGGAAAGTATCCTCCTCCAACATTACATGTAAGTAACAAGAATAAGATAGCCAGTTTTTGTAGTGGTTTAAGGCATCAGGAAACAACTGGGAGACTCCTATGGATTCTAGTGCAGCCTTAGGCAAAAAGCCACCTGGGTGTCTTCTGAAAGTCTGACAAGTGCATGGATTTGTCCAGGAAATTGCCAGTAAATGAAGAATTTTTTAAAAGATTTATTGTATTTGAATAATTAGAGTAGTTGACTTACTGTGCTTGTTCTAATTATAGGCATTGCTTGATCTCTACTTGTTAGAAAACACTGAAGAACTCTACAAGCATGCAATTGTATCCTTTCAGAAACATAAAATATGACAATGGCTGCAGCACATTTCATTTTCAAGGTTTTAAAATGAAATTGTTCTTTTAACATTTTTTAGCATTTTCCATTATCATTTCTGTCCAACACTTACAGAATAAATGAAAACACGGATATTATTGGAATATTGAGCCTGGGAAGGAGTTTGCTATTTATAAGTCTGCTTCCTACTTTATAGGTCTCTCCACATTTGCATATCCAGTTGGGACTTCTGTTATTCTTCAGACCCAAAGTAGAGCACAATTGTAAATTGTAATTGTAGATTGTAAATTTATTTGTCAAGCATATATGAGAAAAACAAGTATACGTATGAATATAACATACAAGTATAAACAAGTACGAATAAAAAGGACATTAGGACAGGAACGGTAGGCATGTTGGTGCGCTTATGCACGCCCCTTACAGACCTCTTAGAAATGTAATTAATCCAGTTCATGTGAATTTTGAACTTTTGCAAGGATATAGCATCACAAAACATCATTAAGCACCCCACTTGTATGCAAAGGAGGAGTTGTTTTAAACTCAGGACAAACCTATTTTGAATTAAAGACACTTCTAACATGTTTTAAAGAGGCTTTTGTGTGTCATAGTCAAAGTTTTGTCTCAGAACAGTTCAGATGAAATGTTTTGTAGGTCCCTAATGTGAAGCTATAGAGAGGCTTGGAGAGGCCGAAGTTCTTCTGTGTTGTTCTTTACTTTCTTGATTTCAGTAATTCAAAATTTCAAATGTTAAGTTACATTTGCAGAATAGAATTTTGTGACTTCTGAATTTGTTTACATTAAAAATTGAGGTTATATATGTTTTAATATTGTCAGTGAGATTTTACAAGATAAAATTGTAGCAAAATATATTTATAAAATAGGAATGTTCTATTATTTCATAGGAAACATAACTCTTGGTTAACCTTAACAAACTAATCAGACAATTTATTTATTACTGGATATCATGCATTCTTGCCCAAACAGAACTGATACTTCAGTGGATTCTTTCCCAACAGCCTTTGCAGTCCCAATAGGTCTGGTTAACCTAATTCAGGGTTTTTGGTGTTTGGATCATAATGACTATGAGGTCAGTATCAAGTAGCAATTCCGTGATTTATTCTTGGATTTATATTTTACCTCTTGGCTTATATAAGTTTTCAGTGCTTCTTGAGAAAGTGCAGTAAAGTACTTGAACTGTAAATAATAAGTTTGCTTTTGAAAGATCTAAATTGGTGGCAGTATTGGAGGCAATATTATATTAAAATATGCTAAAAGTCTTGCTGAATCCAACAGATACAACAAGAAGAAATTAAAATTAGCAATCTGGATAATACAAACTTGGACTAGAAGTACAAAATACTACACACACACACACACACACACACACACACACACACACACACACACCGGAGAAAATAGTTTAGATTATTTATATATGTTTTATTTCTCTTCTAATAATAACCTTGCACTTTTGCAGAATTCTCTGTCCTACCTGTTTCATCCAGCTACAATCAAATTGCCTTGGCAACACATGCAGATCATTCAAGCTTTGATGTGTCAAGGAGAGCACAAGCGAGCCCTTCGATATATCCAGATGATGAAACCATCAATGATAAGTAGCACTGAAGTTGCACTCCACCTTACTGTCTTGCTATATAACAGGTAAAGCACATCTTTATCTTTTGTAATACTGTGTTTAATTCATAAAGAAAAATGATCCTCAAAGAAAGTATCAAAATCACTATTTTTTTAATGAAAGGCATAGGATATTAAGAGTTTTTAATGTCTTTTTTTTCCTGTGGCAGAAAGAGCTGCCAGAATTCTAATTCTGAATTTTAATTTCAGTTGCATGGTGGAAGCTTGGAACTTGTTGCGGCAAAATTCTAGCCAGTTAAAGGTCGAAGAGATGCTCAAGCATGTTTATGAAATCTGTCAGGAACTTGGACTGATGGAAGATTTACTAAAATTACCATTCACAGAAACTGAACAAGTAAGCCAGAATAAGAATAAAATCTAAGGAATAACATTTTTTTAAGCAGTGGATGACTCATTAATACAATGGCATTATATGTGTTTGTTTATCTCCTGTAGGAGTGTCTAGAGAAGTTTTTACAGACAAGTACCGGTATCAACAATCATGAGTTTCTTTTAGTTCATCACCTCCAGAGGGCCAACTACATTCCTGCCCTGCAGCTGAATCAGTCTTTGAAGATTAATCTCATGGTAAATCATAACATTTGGGAGTACACGGGACAAATTAGGATTATTTTCTAAAGATACTGTTGTGGAAATGTGTTGCTCCAAGCTAAAGTTGAATGAGTCCAAAGCAGGAATTGGGGGGAGAACGTATCTCAGAACTGGCCCTCCCTAATTCTCTGGAACATAAAGGAATGGAAGTGGGGGGGGGGGGGACCCATTTT
>JAOYMU010000252.1:60270861-60282818 GCA_025802295.1 Psammodynastes pulverulentus | reverse complement strand
TCTGTGAACCGCTTAGAGAGGGCTGTAAAAAGCACTGATAAGCGGTATATAAATCTAAAGTGCTAAAGTGCTATAAAATTTCACTCTGTTAAACATGTTCCCTGTTAACAGTGGTCTGTTGTCAAGCAGACACGAGAAAGCTTCCTCTTGCAATGACTCCTTTTGTAGTTGCCCTTAGCCTATATTCTTAAACTACTGACTGGGGCTTATTTGCTATTGAACGATGCCTCAGCAGACAGCAGTATGTAGCTGATCACTGATTTCAGAAGCTTATCAGATTCAGCCTCAGTTAGTATGTAGATGAGAAACTAGCTGAGAATTCCAGAATATTGGACTACAGTTGGAAGTTCAAAAAGGATTCCAGATGAAGACCACAGCAAACCACAAGAAAATTGCATGGGTGCAATTATCTGGCTACTTACCCTAGTAGAGTAGAAATGCTTATTAAAACTTTCAGCGAATGTGCAGAATTGTAACAGTTAGGCATAACCTTTACACAACAGCAGTAGGTTTACAATTTCTATGCAATAGGACCAGGCTGGTGTTTTTGTGTACTCCTTGCAATATGATTAAATAGTCGTGCTTGATGCCAAAATAGTATACAACAAAAATGTTTTTAAATTTTTACCTTTTTTAGAATCATAAAAAGAATATACATGTATCTGTTTCTGCTTTTTGTATAGTGCAACTCATACCCTAGAATCCAACATGCTACCATTGTTGGAAGACAACAGATTCCTTGCTGAAACAAACAGCCAAGTTCAGAAGGTGGAAGGGGCAGATGGAGAATGTAGGTATTTTGCATATCAAACAAATGGAACAAGTAATATGAAGTGGTTCTTTTCACATTTTCTTTCAGGAGATATAAAATTCTGGAAGTGTATTGCTGTATTTTCAAGATTGGCTTTCCATGCACATATCTGCACAAAACTTTTAACCTGAATATTTATATCTTGATAATAGCTTTTTTTAAAATAGCTTTTTTAGTATTTCATTATTTTAATTATTAATGCAGATAACTCAAAGAAGTATTTTAATTGTTTCTGTCATTAATTTCTCTATTGATGCTGTTCAGATTCTACAGTGCTGTTGCATAATTTAGATCAGGGATCTTAAGCTCCATGGGCCAAAACATTTTTGGTAGCACAAGAAGATTTTAGTAAGCTAGCAAAAAGTATTGCTGAAGAAAATAGCCATTTTGCTTGTCCATTTTACTTCGTGTAAAAATAAAGCTGAAAGGAGAGTTTGTCAGTATCCCAGACCAAATGATGGCACCTCACACATAGATATGTGTAGGAGTGATTGTGCAGTTTGCTGATATCAGATGCTATGAACCCTCCCTTAGAAAGAAAACGTTGCATGCTTGGGATCGGGTAGCAGTTCTAAGGTACTGTCACAGGGCTGCATTCCCCCACTTCTTGTCAGTTACTAACAGGCCTGGCTATTATGATCTTGCTCCTTTGCCTTCCTAGGGTACCTCAGGCTGTAGGGAGACCCCACATAGGAGGGAGTTGTGAGGTCTTCGACCTAGGTGGCCTTAGAGGTTTAGTATTTCCTTCTTACAATGAGGGTCCTGGAATTTCTTCCACTTTGTTGTTCCTGGCCACTCTCTGTGCAAGAGCAATCCACAGCATACTCAGTGCCAGTATCAGTAGCACCCCAGCCATCAACTTCATAGTTCTCACCACAGCCTAAATAGTAAAAATGAAAGGGTGAAAAATGTAATATATTTATACTGAATTGCATACCATGATACTCTTACTTCTTTTATTTTTTTACGCACAAGAAATTTTGGATCTCTTTTGAATCACAAATGAAATCTGGTGACTAAAAATACCCAAAGTTTTGCTGTATGTGTGCAGGCTGTCAAACTTGTATAAACAGACAAAAATTAGACAACAAAGCCGGTAGCTCATTGTAATCTTGATGCAAAGAGTTAGAAGAGGTCTGATGTTTCTTTTGAAAAAGATGTGGAATAGATACTTCAATAGCACTTGCTGTTGGATGAATATTTGCACAATAAATATTCTTTCTGTTTATCTCTTGAGGAGAAATAGTTTAATATTAGCATTTATGATGTATAAAAGCCAAGAACAAATTTGATTATTACATTTCTGTAAACGAAAGATGAAAAATATGGTTAAGGGATCTAATAGTATGTAGCAGTAAAAGATTTCATTCAGAAACAATAAAATCAACTAATGTCAGAAAATCATTTTTTCAGCTGTCATCAGTATTCCTGATAGTGAAGACATTGCCAGTATCCATTCAAAAAATGAGCTGGAAGAAAGAGAAGCAATAGATGATGGTGAATTGGAAAAAACAATCCAAGAGGAACATCTAATAGTCCTGCAAGAAAAAACAAATAATATTGACTCTGAAAATCAAAAAGTGGGTGTAAGTTAACTTCATTTTATATCACTTCAACATGATTAGAAAACTGACATCACATTTAATCATATGTTACCAGAATGGGTCCCAAAATTTCTTCCTAAAGATTTTCATATGTAAACAATTGACCCAATAGTATAATCTATGTCTCTTTTATAGTATCAATAAAAAGACAATGCAATAACATTTCAATACTACAGTATAACCATGGATGATGAGCCAGAATAGTCTTGTAGTTAAGGCATTAAGCTAGAAATCAGGAGATTGTGAGTTCTAGTCCCGCCTTAGGCATGAAAGGCAGCCAGTGACTTTGGACCAGTCATTCTGTCGGTCTATGACATTCAGGTGACAAGCCAGTCAGTCAGTTCTTGTTGCAGTAAAATGGATCAACATTTAATTGATCCCAAAAAAGTAGATCCTGCACCTGTAAGAAAAAATATTAGGAAAGAAAAAAGGAGGTAACCATGGTGTATGTGCATACAATTAAAAAGCACGTTCCTGATCATTATAAATAGGAAGTAATAGCTTCCAATAGACTTGGAAAGCCAGAGTTTGCAATTTCCTTTTGAACATTTTTGCTGGGGTTACTTTGCAAACCAATGCATGGATTTCTGAATTGGCCAATGAAGTATAGCTTCAGAAAATCTGAAATTTTGTAGAACAGTTATTCATGGCTATTACATTTCTTGAAAAATGCTGTGTAATGGAATTCAACTTGTGTGTTTTTTATTTTAGCTGATGGGAGATGGAAAACATGAGATACAAGTTTCAGAAGCTATAGTAGAAGAAATCCCATACAATGAACTGTGTTCCTCAAGCAGTCTCAAATTTCAGTGTCACTGTGACAATGTAGAACAAGTTACATGTGAATTGCTTGAAAAAGATGCTGATGAATCTTCATTTCCTGAAAGAGATGGAGAACTTCTGTGTCAGAATAATTTTTCTTTAATATTAGAAGGTGATGACGAAGCTGAGGTGGAAGATTCTACAAATTTGCATACTTCTCCTCTGAAACCAGCTAGTCCAGAATCGGGGGAAAGAAGCAACAACCAAGAACTAACTACAAATTCTGTGTCCACAGTAACTAGTAATGAAATACCACAGAATGCTGCTGAAGTACTACCTTATGTACCTGAACCAATTCAAATGGCTATTGCTGAAAATCTGTTAGATGTAATCAAAGACACAAGAAGTAAAGAATTTTCAGCTGAGATAATAGAACAATCTTTTCATGAAAGCATAAGCAAGAAAGTATTGAATTTATCCCAGGGTCCTATTCAAGATGTTCATGACACAAATAATGATGTAGACTTAAATAGAATTGAAAATTTGATGCCTGATATAAGTTCGACAGATCAGGCAAACCAAAGTCTAAATATCTCATGTAATGATCAATCACTGACAAAGAAAAAGAAACCAACTATATTGGCAACCCCCACTCTAAGAAGAAGTGCTAGGCGATTAAAGAAGCCAACAAATATTTCTGAAAATCTACCACATAATTCTGAAGAATCCCAAGAACAGCAGATTCTCCAAATTCCTGATTTTCCCATTAGAGATGTGAAGGAAACGAAGAATGAGTTAGAAATCTCAGCAAATGTTCATCCTGTTTCACCGACATTTCTGGCAACTGTTACTACAAGGAGTGGAATTAGGAAACCAAACAAAAGTGTGTCAAAACGTTATGGAACTCCACGCAGTGATCTTCCTCGCCAGAGGACTCCTAGAATTACAAGAAGTGTAGTAGGAAATCAAAATAGTAATCAGTTTATTATTGATCATACAATCCAAATGACAGTCACTCCTAAAAGTGCAACAAAACTAAAAGCTATCGCCTTGCAACTTGCAGAAAATGTAATTTCAGATCAGGAGGTAGAACCTCAAGGAAAGCAGCTGTCCGTATCACCAAAAAGAGGAAGGAGAAGAAAGCATGGCATATTGAAAGTAGTGACTCGGGCAGAAACCATTTCTGAGAAGCTACCATCACCTAGTCCAGTTCAAAAGAGTAGAAATGGAAAGACCAGTCTCTCAGAAACAATTTTTAAACATGACATGCAACCAAATGAAACACAGCTATCAGAGCAGGACAGAATACAAAGAATAGGTACATCAGAATCAATTTCTAATCAAGAAAGTGGTCTTACTGAATCATCAGTTATTGAACCACCGCGTCGTAAAAGAGGTAGACCAAGAAAAAATTCTTTGAATGTTTCGGCAGAATCACAACTGGACTTGTCACTGTTGTCTTCTCCAGATGCTGCATCCTCAGTCCATAAGCGAAATACTAGGAGTGGGGCTGTACAAACCTCGGGGTGTTTACCTGCTCTAGAAACTTCTATAATGGAAACCCCAAAGAGAAAATCTTCAAGAGTGACATCTCGAAGTGTAGAGAAAACAGATATAGAAAAGTCTAACCTAAAAGAATGTGTTATCCAGCCAAGTGAGGCAGTAGCTTCAGAAAAGAAGTCTGAAAGCAGGCGGTCTAGGATAACGAGAACTAGGAAGAAGACTACGTTGCCTTCTGTCTCAGAAATAAGTAGAGAGGAAGAACATTTGCCGCTAACAACCAATAATGAAGTGAAATCAGAGACTACAGATGTGGCCAAGCTGAGGCTGGGCGAAATAGAAGAAACTTTGACGCACCACGCTGGTAGCATTAAGAAGACAAGATTAACCCCAAAGAAAGCGAAACAGCCACTTTCCCTGGATATAAATAAAACCTTCTTTTTTTCTCCTCCTCTTACTAAACTCACAGAAAAAACTAAAGGTACTTGAACTTTTGCTTCAGAAATTCTGTATAGGATAATCAAATTGGTTGCTCGGCATGAGGGTTGATCCAAGTCTAGAAAGAGTGCTGCATGATACCAGTTACATACACATAAAAATGTTTTCTGCCCTGCAAGAAAGTAATTTATGGTGTGGCTAAAAGGACTTGGGGAGAGGAAATTCACAGAAATTGTACAGGTAGTCCTTGACTTACACAGTTCACTTAATGACTGAAAAAAGTAACTTATGACCATTTTTCACACTTTGCAGCATCTCTATGAACACATGATTTTACTTTCGGATGCTTGACAGCTAACTTACATTTATGATGGTTGCAATGTCCCGGGATCATGTGATCACCTTTTGCGACCTTCTGACAAGCAAAGTCAATGGGGAAACCAGAATCCCTTAACAACTGTGTAACTAATTTAATAACTGCAGTGATTCACCTAACAAATGTAGCAAGAAAATATGTAAAATGGGGCAAAATTCACTTTAACAATTTTTTTCACTTTGCAACATAAATTTGGGGCTTAATTGTGGTCATAAGTTGAGGGCTACCTGTATTTGCTTCTTAAGCATATCCACCGAATAAAAATGTGCTTGTGTTTGTTTACTAATGGGGTTTACTAATGGTAGAGATTCAGAATTCTACTAGAAAAATTATACAAAACCTATGAAGAACCGTCACACCAAAGACAGGCCACTATATTTTTTCTTGTCAACATCACATTTGGCAACAGAAAGTAGAGTGCTCATTCAAACGAAGTTTGGGATGGTGAAAAAAATAAATTGATCAGAAAGAGCCACCCAGTTAACAAATTCCAGATGTGTTTCTGGAATGGGGGGGGGGGATCCTAACCAAAACCTCCACAGCCCAAAAATTCAGTGTTAAGAAAATGGGAAGGATTGAATTTAAGAGACTTTATGCCTCTTGATTCTTTGTCTCAGGCTTTGTTGTCTTTTCCGCTGACCAACCCTTGGATTTTTTTTGTGAATGAAGAAAGAGGTAACCTCTATAAAAGGGAGGGTGCTTCTAAGCTAAACTGAGAAAACATAAAGCTTAACATTTCTCTGAAATATAAATAGTGGTAGTTCGGGGGGAAATTAGTCAGTCCTCCCTGTACTAATTTTCTACTTAGGAAATATGGTTTGGCTCAATTTGCTGCCAAACTACTCTTGATAGCAATAAGATGCCATCCTTTGGTGTTCAGTTCAAATGGGACCTATGCAAGAGTGAGTTATAAAGTATTACAGAGTCCAGGGTTTTAAAATTTTCTGTTCCATTGAACAGATCCTGGGACAGCTAGGAATATCAACTAAATATGGACCCTTGTAGTTGGTTCACATGATAAATTGCTGGATGCAGCATTGTAGTTGAAGGTGTGTGCCTCAAATGTTTATTTCCAAAGTCAGTTTATGGTTTCTACTTTTAGGTGAAAAAGCAGTGACACCTGTTCAACTCAAAGGTGTAGATGATTTGGCTTCTAAGTTTGTGTTCTCACCCCCTGTTCTGAGGTCCAGGAAAAAGCAGATGTCTAGTATTTCAAGGATTGTAGAAGACCTGGTAAGTAATTTGATCATTCTTTTGTATATATTCAAATGTTCTTGTATTGCTTGTACATTAGGCAAACTTGATAACTAAATTCTGTTAACTTACTGCTCGTTGCATCATTTACCATAGCAGGCCATTCATTGAATATCTAATTCCTAGCCCTCAATATTCACCTTCAGTATGACAGCAATTCCAAAGCACTATTTATGATTTTTCAATTTGCTAACAGTTGCTCATCTTCAACAAATAGTTGGGAAATATTTTTTCATTTTGTTTATGTTGCATCACTAAGAGTCTTGTGAGATTTACCTATTTTGAATTTAAAGTAAACTTTTAAAAGCTGGGGGGATAGAGACAATGTTCCTGTCTTACCTATTTTGCCTTTTTAATATTATTTGTCCTTAGGAATTACCAGTTAAAGAAGAAAAGCATGCTGTTGCAGTAGAGACTTTAGAAAAGCAAAATATTAAAAGCAGAGCTACAAGGTCAAAAACAACAAAAACAAGAAAGTATGTAATGATTTCTTATCTAAAGTAGTTGTTTCAAAAAATGATTATATCCATTAAGTCCTTTTTAACTGCTAGAGACCACATCCATTTTCTCCATGGCAATCTATTCCTAACCTGTTGTTTCAATGGTACAGTCCTCACCATTATAATCGAGTCTATCCTCCTTGTCGTTTATTGTCTTCTCCTTCTCCTTCTTTCCATCTTTCCATAGTTAGATTCTTTTCAAGATTGCTGATGACTCTTTATATAATGTATCCAAAGAGGATAATTTGAGCTTGATCATTTGTGACTCGAGTGAGAATTCTGGGTGATTTGTTCAATAATTTTGGCGCTTTTTGTTTGGTTTTTTTTGGCTTTTCACTGTATTCTCAGGAGTCTTCACTAATACCATAGATCCATATTCTTCCTATCCTGCTTCAAAAATAGTATATATGAAAATGTATATTTCAAAATTAGTGTGTATGAAAGATGGCACATTGATACATTTAACATTTACTTATTGCAGTATGAATTCTGATTTTGATTTGTTACTGTGTTTTCAGATATAGTTAAATTAGCTTTAAAAATGCTCTCTTTTCTTACAGAATCTTAGGGAAAGATAGTAGTTGGTCACCCCCAGCAATGGAAATCAAGTTCATTTCACCCTTTGGCACCCCTGCAGATGAAACCAAACGAAAGCAAGGAGATTCTGTGGACAAAACAGAAAAAGCTGTTCAAAAAACTGTGCGTAGGAAGGAGAAGAGACTGTCTAGTTACCCAAAGCCAGTTGTACGGAAGAAGATGCTATAACTGCTTTTAAAAATGTGTGATGATGTACACCAGTGTTTGTAAAGTCATCACATTTGTGTGGAATATTAAGAAAAAAAATCATCTAATTTGGAAGATAATTTATATAAATTATTGTAAATTTTCAGAGAACTAAAGATCTTCAATAAGTAACTCCGTATGGAGTGTGATTTCTTCAGTCAATGCAGTTTTCTATTTTATAATATACTTCGTACATTTATATAATATGTAAATAAATATTTTAGGAATGTTAAATAAAAATGTATACTTAATGATTATTGTCCACTACATTTTGGAAGAGAATAATATGGATGTAGAGTGCAAATGACCCAAAGGGGATTTTAATTACGAATTTCCACTGTTGGTGCCTCTCTGATGGGAGGCCAGCATTCTTTTTTTAAAAAAACAGTTTGATCTTATAAAAAAAAATGAAAATTAAAATTTCACACTTTTAGAATTTTTAGAAAATATGTTGACCTCATGGGAATTAATACTAGGAGTTATCCATCATAAATAAAATCTTATTCTCTTTATTCAACATGTATTTAATTGAAGAAGTCAGAATGTAAACCATTGTACTGAAGCTGTGCAATATTTTTTTGTATTTGTTTTAACTTGGGAAAGCTGCTCTTTGATTTAGAAAACAAAATCTCACCTCAAATGGTTTTTTTTTTTAACTGGATGCATCAGCAGACAGTTCTTAACATTCAAGGTATTTATATTGTCACAAGTATTCAACAAGGGACAGCATTTCAGGGATTTCATCTACTTAAAATTTAGTTCAAATTTGATATTTTGAGATGATGCATGTTTTATAGATTTTGTGGTTACTAGAGAAATGTTACCACAATTTTGCTAAAATAAAATTTGTCTGGAACTACTCTTCTGTAGTATTCGACCTGTCATTGCAGCATAAAAAAGATGTATAGAAGCTGAATTAAAATTATAGTGTAAGAGAAAAACAATGCATAAATAATTCAAATAGAATTTTAGGTAAGTTTACCAACATTCAGATGTATATTTGGAGACCAATACATAATAGCAGTCAACCTAATCTAATGGAGCTCCTCTTAGAAATAATTTATCAGTTACCTTATACAGGTGACAAGTGAAGATATCAATAATATATTAGGTATAAAGCACCAGGTGGTTAGGCTCCAGACCATCTTTTTAAACATTTTATCCAAGCAGCGTCCCAGATATAACTGGTGCTTGCACGCTATATTTTAATTCCTTGGAGAGTTTAAGATGCCAAACACTGACAGTGTGAAAGTGGCAGTACGTGTCAGACCTTTCAACCAGGTTAGTTGTTCGTTTTGTGCATCTATTGTTTTTAAGTCATTGGGTTATTTGTGTTGTAGAGAAGAGAGATGAACAAAAGGCAAAAAAAGAAAAAGAAAAATTGAGAACTTGAGTAGAAACTTGGGTCGTAATGGCATCAACATTCAGAAAATAATGTGTTAAATGGGGAGACAAAACTTGGTCATGATGTTTATACTACCAGGGGTCTCCGACCGTGGTGACGTTAAGACTTGTGGACTTCAACTCCCAGAGTTCCTCAGCCAGCTTTGAAGTTGAAGTCCACAAATCTTAACGTCGCCAAGGTTGGAGACCCCAGAAATAGACTATCTCTTGCTGGTGGTACCAGGCCTAGCTTCACTTTTCAGGCATTTTTGCCTGAGTCCATCAATGCTTGATATAGTAGGTGGTTCCGTTGAATTTGCAAATATGTTCTGCCTTGAGGCTGAATACAATAAGCAGCTGTAAATCTGATTTTAATTGCCCATTTATTCCTAACAAAACTTGTAAAATAAAGTAAAATAATGGGTGTTATTTAACGAGACGTTTTAAAAATGGGTTTCAAACTACCTGTTCAGCTGGCAAACCCAGAGGTTCCACAGATGCTAGCAAGGATTTTAAGTCGAGACAATTCCCACACGTGAGGAGAGCATAAAAGCATATTTTTTTTACCTGCTGTAATTTTTCTTATTCTAAAAGCAATAGAAGATAATGCACCTATAGAAATCTTCCGTTTAAAATTTGGAAACCCAAAACAACATCCCATAGTTTGTACTGGTTTTTACTATTGTATTTAAAGTTTTTAATAAAAATGAATTAAAAAATTAATCAGCTTCTTCCAAAATGCAAATATATATGCTATAGTCTAAACTGGAAAAAAAAGGATCAAGTTAGCAATTTGAATTTTAATGGATTTAAACTGACTATAACTTCAACAGAGAGAGAAAGATGCAGGCAGCAGATGTGTGATTTCTATGAATTCCAGCACAACAAACATACATGATCCTAAAAATCCAAGTCATGTAAAGTCCTTTACTTTTGACCTGGCATATTGGTCACACAGTGGATTTTTAAAGGACAAAGATGGCAAGCTTGTTTCATCTGGACCAAACAGCAGATATGCTGGGCAGGTAAAAAGTACTTTAATATTTTCTATCAAAAATATATATATATATTCCACCATCAGTTGCAATGACAAAAATAGACTGCACAGACTAGCCAATGGGTAAGCCTGACAATCTACATGCCCAGTCACAGGAAAGTTTTAGTGCAAAAGTAAGTGATTGCAGTTATTTTTATACTTCATGGTTTAATCAAAAACCCTCTCCCTCTCTAACCATGAGCAGGAACTTTAAATTTAATTCAACTCGCAAAACAGGTTTAAATTTTTCAGGTTAGGGATGTGGAGGCAGGTGGATTTTGGTTCTTCAGCCCTTCCTACCATTTTCTTATCACAGCTTCCTAAGTTGAGTTTTCCCAACAGCTGTAGAAACTCAAAAATGGAAGTGTAGCATTTGTCGTTTCATAGATGATTCCTCCTTGGTTGACAAGAGGTAAACCATCCAATTCTAGGAGAAACACAGTAGGTGGATATTACATTGTAGTCTACATTGAATAAATATGAGCTTCCCAATTCAAGTCTTGTTAACATTCTTTTCTTGGACTCCCACATTTAACATATTCAAAGTCCTCACTGTCTACAACATAGATGTGTAATTTAGACATTAATATGGAAGTTTGAGGATAATTGAGAGCCTTGGTACAACAGGACCAGCTGCCATTATTCTCTCCTCTGCTGCTTATCTGAAAAAATAAAATGAGATGGGTGATGTAAACTTTGTATTTCATTATTCATTTATCTTTTCCTTAACCAGTGCTATCAATGCTATCAGAGTTAAAGGGTGAGACAGCGTCTTGATGGCTCTGGAGGCATTTTTGGAAAACCACCCAGAACCCCAGTGGGACCTGAAAGCTTAATATCAAGGACAGTGGGGGGAAGGTGCCTACATCTCCATTTTCAAGAAGTTACTTTTGTTTGGGTATGCTAGAATTTCCTTAACTGGTTGTATTTTTCTTGAATGTCTGATCAGATGTGTAGGTATCACCTGATCAAGATATACGATTTATTGTGGTTACCCAACATCACTATCATTTGTGCAGTTCAATTAAATTTGATAAAACTGAATGTTCTATCATTATAGAGGGACATTTTTCATGACCTTGGTGAGGGAATTCTGGACAATGCTTGGCAAGGTTACAATGCCACTCTTCTGGCTTATGGTCAGACCGGCTCAGGGAAGAGCTACTCAATGATAGGCCATGGTGCAAACAGAGGCATAATTCCAGTCATATGTGAAGAACTGTTTAAAACGATTCAAAATCAGGACACAAATAAACAATATCAGGTATGTTCAAAAGTTCAGGCATTGCAACATAGCTGACCTATGACCTGTTTATAAAAATATTTACATATATTGAGATACTGGTTTATTTTTATCATAAATGGACATGATATCCCAAGGTATTAAAATATTGCGCTACTGAGGAACTCAATAAAGTAAAATTAAGATATATTTGGCAAGGGATAAAAGCAAAATAAGCCTAAAATTGCTGCAGGATTCGAGAAATAGAGGAGGCTTTGGGCTACTGAA
>JAOYMU010000252.1:60260086-60270761 GCA_025802295.1 Psammodynastes pulverulentus | reverse complement strand
GTGTAACTCCACATCCAGACCTCCATGGGGTGTTACATGTGATTTCCATTGTTAATTTTTGTGTGATTTTGTTGTCAACACATTCAACTATGTAATGAACACAGTATTTACTAATAATATTTCATTCATTCAGATCTAGGACGTCTTATTTTTGTGTTCCCTTTATTTTTTTGAGCAGTGTATATACTTTGTTTTAATGTATTTTTATATCTTTTCATTTATATAGCTTTTCATTATTATTAGATTCTGATTTATTTGTGGTGCTTTTTAATTGACTGGACCCTATTTTAATTTATAATTGGAGTGAAAGCTATACTTGAAAATCTGCTCATGTCTCAGCCTGACATAATAGCAATATAAAGGCAAAAAAGGTAAAGGTTTCCCTGTCCAGCTGGTCCAACTCTAGAGCATGCTACTCATCTCCTTTTCTTGGTCAAGGGAGCCAGCACTGTCCGAAGACATTTTCTATGGTCATGTGGACAGCATGGCTATATGCCAAAGGCACACAGAATGCTGTTACCTTCCCACTGAAGTGGTACCTTTTAATCTACTTACATTTGTATGCTTTTGAACTGGGGCACGAGCTGGGGCAAGGAACAGGAGCTCACCCTGTTGCATGATGCTTGGGTCTCCAATCCAGGCTGTCAGCTTTCCTGCTGACAAGCTCAGCATATTTAACTGCTGAGTCATCACATCCCTTACAACAGTATACTCTTCATAAAAGTAAAGAAAAGGCTGAAGGATCTAGGTCTGCACTACAGAAGGAATAGGTAGGAAAATTATGAATAGTAATATTAACATTGACAAGTGCTTAAAACAGGTTTTGGCTATTCACTCCATTCATAAATTCTGACAGGGAGGTAGTTTTACATTGGAATATTAGAAATGATCCTAACTGAATTACAGTGCAATTACCTAATGAGGTTGTAGAAACTGCCTCAGATACTCATAAAGAAAGCTAGGATGTCACTACTACTACTACCTGTTTTAGAACTGGTTAGATTCTGTGTTTGCTATTTTATAATTTTCCACATAGTCAAAACAAAACAAAAACATTGAATAATCTGTACAGTATAATGTCAAATATGACATTGGCTATTACTTTTGAATGGCTATTTAATACTTTTATACCTTCACTTTTATAGAAAGTGCTGAAATGCAGGGACTTCTGGTGGTGACATCATGGCGGTGCTGGGAGAAGAAAATGAGTTCCGTTCCTTCAACCCAATTTATTGCACTAGGAGACCCTCCCGAGGGACACAATCTTTGGAGGGGCAAGTGGAGGAAGGGGGAATCCAGAAGGACAGTGTGGTGGAGCGCAACCACCCATTGCCATGGAGGAAATACCCCTAGTTTCAGCGCAAAAGTGTCTGGCCACTAAATGGCGGATCTGAGGCCATGACTGCCGAGTGAAAGCAAGGAAGAAGAGATCGACAGACTGATGCAACGAGTGAAAAGACAGTGGAGAGAGAACCCGAGTACCGTGGGACTGGACGAGCATGCCAGAAGAAGTAAGTCCCGAAAACAGCAGCCAGTTTAGAGAGGCTCATGAGGAGGGGGAAGAGCAGCGACCTGTTGGGATTTGCTGGAGGCTGCTGCGGCCGGAGAGGGTGAGGAGGCCGATGTCCGGTGAGCGGCTGCTCGCCGGACGGCCTGGGCGGAGCCACCACCAGACGGACCCAGGGCAGGGATGCCTGCGCTGGTGCTCGGGCCAGCGCTGTGGCTGGCACGGGGCTTGCGGCCATGCCTGGGCACCCTGAGCCATGCCCGGAGCGCACTGGCCCCTGCCAGCTGGGTGGCGGCTGTTCTCCCTCTGGGAGGGGTGTGCGCCATGCGCCTGGACCCAGAAGGAGGAGGGAAAGCCTGGAAGAGAGAAAGAGCGCGCAGGGGCATGCGCAGAGTGTCTTGGACCTTTAGCCGAGTAAGAAGTGTTAATATCAGGAGAGGGCTGGCAGGCCAATCAGGGAAAAGGTCAACGTCTAACTGTAACCGCGTGGCAATTGAATGAACCAATGACAAGTGTTACTTCTTTTTCCATGATCAATAAAAGGAGGTGAGCCATGCTGCTCGGGGCGTTCTCATCGTGAGAGCCTTCTCATCGCGAGGGGTTCACACTCTAAAGAATACTTTGGTATAGGCGTATTCTGTTCTCGAGTTCGCCCACTTTAATGCGGTCTTAAGCCCCGGCCAAGCCCGGAAAGAAGCACCGCATATTATCGTATGTGGTGGACTTGCTCAAAAGCAAAAAAATACTGGACAAAAATACATATGTGGCTGGAAAAAATGATAAAGCAGCATATTAATTTAAAGCCAGAAATATTTCTGTTGGGGAGTTTACCTGAAAAATATAGCAAGGGAAATGCATATTTAATTATTCATATATTAACTGCAACTAGAATTGTATTTGCACAAAACTGGAAAAATGAAGAGATACCCACAGATGAGAATGTGATCAGGAAAATACTAGAGTATGCAGAAATGAATAGACTAACGCTTGCAATTAAGAAGAAAGAGCAAACTGATTATATGACATGGGATTTATTTTATCAATGTTAAATAATAAAAATGGAAGTTAGAAACAGGGAAAGAAAAGATTAGTGAAAGATATATTGAGAGATAAGCAAATATGAGTAGTATATTGAATATTATTATTTTAACTTTGTAGAATTAATATTAATATAATGAATAATGTTGTAAATTTTGATTATTATTTTACAAAGATATTTGTACCCAGACGACATACCGTTCAATTGAAGATGGAATTATTATATTTAAAAAAATAAAAATATATATTAAAAAAGATATATTGCACCACTGGAAGACCTGAAGGAATTGGATGGAAACAAATTATCACAGAAACATCTATATAATTGCTAATATTGATGACACATAATCAGACTAAGATATAAACACATAGTCAGAAATAAGGTTTTTGAGGGACAAAGAACAAGGTTATTTACTGTGAAAATTGTATATATAAAAATATTTCAGGTCATCCCCATTAATTTCTATTGTATCAATAAGGGTTCATCTCTGACTGTTTTTAAGAAAAAGTGACTTCCATTTGCAGAGGAAATTATGGGTAGTTTGCCTCTACCCTTTGCTATACAAGTACGGTTTTGTGAGATAGACACATTCATTAAAAATAAAAATCTAGTCTGGATGAGTATGGTGTGTGTACATAGATAATACATTAGAATGTTTTAAAACAAGTTTAAACAACTACTTTTCGAGTAAGAAGGAACTCGGATAAAATACAATTACTGAATAGAAGCTAGGTGTATATAATAATGCAGAACTCTAGAAAATACAGTTGCATTTTTTTAACTCTTAGTTAAATACTTAATGGTGCTAATAATTTATCTTATGGTATCTTCCGTTTTCCCTTTTACAGATTACATTTAGTATGCTGGAAATTTGCAATGAACAGGTAATTGTACTCAGATGACATTTAGCCTTTTTTTCTTTTTCTTTTTGTGATATATTTTAATAGCTTCTTATGGGAAGTAGCATTGGTAGACACTAAGAACCTGAATTTTCCTCAGAGGATCTTTATAACAATTCAGAAACAGGATTGATACTTATACCAAATTACTGTTCTCACAACTCATCTCAATCCTCAATGGCTAATCTCTGAGTGCAAAAAAATATTCAGAAAATCTAGGCAATTCTGTAGTTGTCTGGGAATATAATTTTCCTAAGAGCTGGTTAACATGACCATTATAAATGGGAGAAATGATTTTTTAAAATTCCTAGCAAGCCCCTTCTTCCAGCAGTTCCTCAATAAAGGAGAATCTCAATAGATTGTTCCTAGTCAAAGTGAACCTCCTGACACCCCCTCTTCTACCCAGCTAGACTGTCTTAGCATCGGTCTTAGCCTATGCAGGTTAATTCCCCTCAGATTGTACAAAAATAATACTCTTAACAACATAGAGTAAGTCTTGTGCCAATCCTGAGACACTAGCATAGCTGAATATCTAGGCCAGAGGTCTCCAAACTTGGCAACTTTAAGACTTGCGGACTTCAACTCCCAGAATTCTCCAGCCAGCATAGAATTCTGGGAGTTGAAGTCTGCAAGCCTTAAAATTGCCAAGTTTGAGGACCCCTGATCTAGGCAATCTTTAACACAAGGAAGGTTTTATGAGAAATCCCCTTACAAATGAAGTCTACCCTACAGATTGTGAAAAGGAGTTTATTGGGAAAGGGAAAAGAGGAAACATGAAGGAAAGATCTCATAAAATTCCAACTCTATGCAGCAAGCCTCATTAAAACAGGTTACTTACCAGGTTACTGAATATGAATATGCTGATACATTTCAACATACGTTCACTAGGAAAAATATTATTTAGAGATCCCATTTTGGATGGTCATAAGCAAACTCTTCTTCCCCTGCTCTGTGCATGCATTTGTAGGTTGATAGAGTGTGAGGGATTCTCTTAAGTGAAAGCCAATTTTATTTGGGAACTTTTATACTTTCCTTTGCCCAATCAAGAACAATGCTTGATCTATAATGTACTGGTTTTAGCCAGCAAATCAGAAATGGTCTAGAGGTTAATACACCATCCTACTGATTCTTGATGGAATTATTAGTGTACACTGTGAAAGGTTCTTCGGACAGCTACTGTACACAAATCAAATCAAATAAAAATATTGAGTATAAGAGAAAACTGTAAACATTACTCTCTAGTCAAGGCAGCCTTTAAGAATTCAAGGATTAACATGTTAGAGATAAAGTGTTAAAATACAAAACTGAACATGCCAAATAGGGGCAGTTAGAAGAGAATTGACTCTAAATCATCTTCAACTTTCTTTCTTTCAAGTATTACTATTTTAGAGTCCCTTCTATGTAATTAAAATAATTTTCTTTGATATATGAACCAAACGATCTGAACCATTGCTATCGGTCATTTATTTTGCAAGTTTAAAACAACATAAACATTAGAGAACCCTCACAATATGATCCATATATCTTTAGGCAGCCTTAGAATTCCCACAGGGAGAATCAAAGGGTTGGAATTCCAATATATCTGAAAGATACCAGGTTGGGAATGCTGACTTGAACATTGCTGCACAGTCATGTGCACCCAACAGAAGGAAATATATGGGCCTTATAACCATTGAAAATGTTAAGACACGTTTTACATTTCTCTGTAATTTTATTTACTCAACCCCGTTGTCTTACAAGTAGAGTTTTAAATTGTAAGAATTCCCTTCCCCACTGAAATGGCAGCCTATTTTCCTGTTTTAAAATAAACTTTAATCTGCCCTTCCAGGTAATAGATTTGCTGTCTAAAACCAAAAAGTATGGTGGACTCAAAGTTAGAGAAGACCAGCAGCAAGGCTTCTATGTGGATGGTTTGAAACTGGTGCCTTGTGACAGTTATGCTCAAATTGAGAGACTTATGGAGCAAGGCACCAAAATAAGGACCACAGCTTCAACCAGCATGAATATCACCAGCAGCAGGTCTCATATGGTCATCACCATTCATTTTAAACAGGTACAGGAAAGCCACAGTTGCAGACAATAGCCAAATATGGCACGCATATGCAAAAAATTAGGCTCTTACTATGAAGTTTCTGATTCCAAATAATTACAGATATTTTTAGTCACTGTTTGCCTGTTCTAAAAGTCCATGAAAAATGTACGGTATTATATTTTCAAAGACTGTTTTCTTAACCCATGGAAATTTGACCTGTAGCATGGGTTTGTGTATGTCTTAGGTTAAATTTGAAAGTGGTGTCTGAATGGTGAGTTGAGCCACATAAGCTGACTTCTAAACCCTGAATCCAAATGACATACTATTACTATGTTCACATAATAGTGACTGGGTTCCCATAACATGTTGAACATCATTATTTGTTGTATGTATGATCTTAGTTTTTGTTTATGTTTAATCTTTGATAATATCAGCCTGTTGTATATTTTGATGAATATACTGAGTACAGCAACATTTCTTACACCAATATCAATAAGAGAATGAGAACTTAAGGCATTTCCGAAATACCTGGTCAACTCTGCCCACTTCCTTTCTCAATATTATTTCCTACAGATTTTTCTGAAAGATGAAATCACAAAACAGTCCATTATCAATCTAGTGGACTTGGCAGGGAGTGAAAGGCAAAAGTCCTCCGGATCAGAAGGCGACAGACTAAAAGAAGGAACACGTGTCAATCTGAGTTTAACCACCTTGGGAAATGTCATCAGGTACAAAACCTATGTAGTAATCTGACCTATGTATTGGTTCTTCCTCAGAGTTGCATTAACACTAACTCTTCCAATAAAAAGTATGTTGACATAACCTCTGCTGCCTTGCTACTGGGCCCTCTCACAATGCTGGTGACTTGTGATGTCCAGTTTTAATGCAGAACAACTTAAGAGTTGCAATCATTGGATTCCCTGGCTGCATTATTGTTGCCCATCCAGAATCACCTTCTGGTGGGAAAAGCAATCAACTATCACTGTCAGCCTGTGGTAGCCTGGGCTCAGATTACAGCTGGCACAGCCTAAATCAGGGGTGTCAAACTCATGTTGTCATGGCAGCATAACGTGACATATCGGGACTTTTTCCCCCTTCGCTAAACTGGGCGTGTCAAGCGTGTGACACATCTGGCCCATGGGCTGGGGGTTGACAACCCTGACCTAAATGATAAGTCACTATCAGCATCATTCCTCTGTGCAAGTTACCTATCACTCTGGATCTAGTGTTTTTCTGAAAAAACTTGCTTAAACCTGTGTCTTGTCTTGTATTCTTTTTTTATACATGGCATGCAGCAGCCAACAAGGGTTGGGCACATCCCAGTCCCTGATCATGTCTTCCCAATTTTGTCCACAAGGCATTGCACATCATTCTTTTCTTATTTATTGGGAAAAAAAATCTAAAGTAAGGGTGTCCAACCTTGGCAACTTTAACACTTTAACTTCCAGAATTCTATGCTAGCTGGGGAATTCTGGGAGTTGAAGTTCACAAGACTTAAAATTGCCAAGATTGGACACCCTTGCTTGAAAGGGTAAGCTAAAATCAGAGTATAATATTTTTCAATCAGATAATGCTCAGTGGATGTCATTGGGTACTCTACCAAAACACTTGGTCTGGCCTATGTCCCCTTGATCTTCAATTGCATCTTCTTCTTTTTTTACAAAAACCTCTGATTGCCCTTTCCCATCTTCCATCTTCCTTTTAGTGCTCTGGCTGAAGCTGCCATGGGAAAGAAAGTGTTGCATGTTCCATACAGAGATTCGGTTCTTACCAAACTTTTGCAATCTGCATTGGGAGGAAACAGTAGGACTATAATGGTAATATGTTGTTCCATATACCCTGTCCTGTGGAGGTTGAAAATTGTGTGTATGGAATGGGGGATGCCTACTTTCTTCCCATCTCAAACCATGTTTGTTTCCTGCTGATTCCATGAAGGCATCCACCTGGTTTTCTTTAGTGACGGTACAGGAATGGCTAGCATTGCTGCCTTTGGGAATGTTATTTTACTTCCCAGCCATGCCATTTCCTACTGGTACTAGCCAGGATTGGGTATCATGAGTTCTCCAAACTCATGTTTCTATACATTATCTGCTTACTAAAGTAGCTCATTAAAACATAATACCAGACACAGAGGTGGGGAGGAGAAACTGCTTCCTTCTGTCAACTAGGGTTGTAACGCCCTAGTGAAACAATCCTGAAGGGTTACTTTTCCCTCTTAGTAAAGTATTATTTATTTGTATACCACCATTATTATTTTTACAAATAACTCAAGGCGGTCAATATATCTACTACACCTTCCTATTTTCCCCACAATATACATTATATATTCTAACAAGCTCCTCTGTATGCTTGCATGTGTTTATAGTTGATTAGATTTGATTTCCATAACCCAAAGGCCATAAAAGGCAGAACCAAGTCAACACTTATATTAATATTTTGTGATACCTGATTAAAAGTAATTGCCTGTAAAATAAGGCACACTTGCAAAATTAATTCCTCCACCACTAAATGAAAACTCAAAGCATTATCCAATACCCAAGCTTAAAAATGCAAGAAAAAAAAAGGAACTGCTTGTGCTCAGAAAGCATCATGGTACAAGATAGTGGTATCACACAAGAATAAATATACACAATGGTCTCACACAAGAAGGAATATACAGCTGCAAGGCATTCTATTTGGACTTCCTCTTCTATCATTTTTTTATGCTTTTCTCAGAAGTAGCAATTTAAAAGCACCTGGAAACAAAGCTAAAGCTAACAATAAAATGCAAAAATCCTGAAGGAGTCATCAAGGAACTCCAGCCAATCCTACCTTATTTAATTTTTCAGTGGCTTCTTAGGGCTTTCTTGGGAGACTGATTGCCAATCAACAAAACGCATAAATAAATTCACTTTTACTCGGTAGTAACTCCCATTGAATCCACGCCTCCGATACTCACATAAGTAGGCACTGTCTATTGCTATGCTGGGGTGGCTCTGATCCTTGAAATACAGAACTGGTAAACAGGTCAGGAGAGACCTTTGCATTGGGCTACAAATACAGTGAAACACTGTTCCAATGAAATGCATGGCTGCTTACTTTAGAGAAGTCCCATTAGTTCAGTAATTCTTACTCCCAGATAGTTATGGGAAAATTAATCAGCATGCTGACCTCTGTCTCTTCTCCTTCCTCTCCACGTGTTGAGGATGAATCTCTCTAGCCCGGGAGATTTCCCACCACCTGCAGCTCCTAATTGTGTTTGTGTGTGTACTCATTTGAATGGAGACACTGTGGTTAGAAGAGGTTGTCTATTAGCTTACAGTGCAGGGCTCCTTTTGAAGCTCCTCCCTCCCACCTCAGTTTTAGTTACTTTGCATTAACATTGTGCAAAGCAAATGCACATTTTTTTGCTTTCAAATCATATGAGTGTCTTAAATGAATGTCTATCCCATATCACAGGTATACACTAATTTCAAAAAGAAGGATTTTTTTCTTTTAGGTGAATTGGTTTAATTCCCCTCAGCACCCATGTAAAACATGTACTGTTTTGTTTTTCACAAAAACTTTCTGGTTTAATTTTTGTAATGCTAAAATGGTGTGCCCTTTGAGATGCTGGGCTCAGGTTCAAATTACCACTCAGCCACAGATGACTTTGGGCCAATTAGTCATTCTTAGCCAAAGTTTCTTTACAAGATTGTTGCCATTGAAAGAAAGTTAGGAGAGATCCTGATGTCAGCAGTCGTAAGCTCTCAAAGGCTATATGGGCTTTAAAGGCAAAACAAATTCAATAGCTTAAAAGGTTGGAAAAAGCAAAGAATAAACGTAGTCTGTTAGCATTGTCCAAGACTCAGCCTTTGGTGATAATATGAAAAAATATCTCACCTAGCATCCATAGCAATTAGGAAGACATTCAAGTCATCTCTTTGATCCCATCTACCCTCCTAATCCTTGACGTTTCCTTCTATTTAACTTGCCAGGCATTTTGTTCCTTTGCATCATCTGGGTTTTTGCAGTTCCAAAGTTGAATTAGGGGTTAGGGTTAGACCAGAGGTCTTCAAACTTGGCAACTTTAAGACTTCTGGACTTCAATTCCCAGAATTTTACAGTCAGCTTGTTGAAGTCCACAAATCTTAAAGTTGCCAAGTTTGGGCACCCTGGGGTTAGACCATAAAAAATGCTAAAATCACAAAATATTAAGGGCTTAAAATAGCAGTCCCCAACCTTTGCAGCTTCGCGGCCCAGCTGGGGAATTAGAGGGGGACTGGGTTGTATAGCCCTTGTGCGAGTGGTGGACATATGCACGTAGCTCAGCTTGCACAAGCATGTGAATGCAACACACAAGTTGAGTTGACATGCTCTAGCCAGCCCTTATGTGGCCCAATTCCAAATAGGCCATGGTTGAGTTGGGGACCACTGGCTTAGAAAGTTTCCTTGCCTTTTTTATTTACATAAAAATGTTGTGCTATCAAAGATTTTAACTTCTGTTTCCGCAGTGGACCAATATTTCAATCTGTGTCTTTCCCACAAATATTGATTGGGTAGCATTTCTCCAGGGGTAGTCATGACACTGCCAGTTAGCAATTTCTATTCTGTGAGTAACGTTCATAACAATAACAAATAAAATATGTTCCATGAAAATGTATTCACATTTAATTTGTTTACATATTTCTAGATTGCAGCAATCAGTCCAGCAGACATTTGCTATGATGAGACATTGTCAACTTTGCGATATGCTGAAAGGTAGATTGATTTCACATCCTGTAAAATGAAGAAGTAGATTAGAATCCAATTTGAGACAAGGAATTAACTATTGATAAACTGTTATTCGACAGCTGGTTTGGTGTAGTAGTTAAGGTATCAAGTTAGAAATGGGAAGACCGTGAGTTCTAGTTCTGCCTTAGGCACAAAATCACACTCTCTCAGCCCTAGGAAGCAGGCAATGACAAACCACTTCTGAAAAACCTTGCCAAGAAAACTGCTGGGACTTGTCAGGTAGTCTCTGAGAATTGGACATGATTGAAGAGAAGAAAAAAAACCTGTTATTTATGCCACATGCCATTTATGCAGAGTATCTGGTATATTGTTATCACTCAAAACATTTACTTGAGCCTTGGTGGCACAGAGGATAGAGTGCAGTAATTCCAGGCTTCTGCTTACAGCCAGCTGCCTGTAATTTGGCAGATCGAATCTCACCAGGCTCAAGGTTGACTCAGCCTTCC
>JAOYMU010000252.1:60228137-60249026 GCA_025802295.1 Psammodynastes pulverulentus | reverse complement strand
GCTGACTCTGTAAACCGCTTAGAGAGGGCTGTAAAAAGCCCTGATAAGCGGTATATAAATCTAAAGTGCTATTGCTATTGCTAAGGTCACTGAAAGTCCATTGATAGGGCATTGGGACTGAGATCAAGAAGCTGGAAGTTGGAGCTGTTTAACAAAACAATGGCTCCGTGGTTCCTGAGAGTGGCCTGCTCAATGTCACCACCAAAACACCACCATAACGCCTCCATCCCCAAACAGTAACTCTATCCCCTTATCCAAGCCCTTTAAATCCCAGACCTTGAAACCACCTACTATCCCTGCCAACTATCCTTGGGAGGAAAAGCCAGGCACTCTGAGTCATTTAACTTTACCAGCTCTCAGTGCAGGGTACCCATCAATCACTTCCCCACAACCCTACAGCACATACACACAATGTGAGACACCTTCCCTTGCTGCTTTCTCCAGGGAGCAGGGGCTCACTTCCTCCTTCACCTTTGTCAAATCTTCCTCCGGCTCTCACCTACAGGAAGGAATCAACACACTCATACCCACTAGTATCCAAGGACACCCCTTCCCTTCTGCTTCTACTAGCTGTGAGAAGTTTTCCTCCCATTCACTGCCACCAGATCCACCTCTGATTCTTATTCAGAGGTAGGAGAGAAAGGGAGGAGTTACTCAGACAACAGTGGGAAACCCCCAAATTCAGCTCTAAAATATTTCTCTATTAATTCTCCCCCAATCTTGGGGTCCCTTCAACACCGTACTCCATAGAAGCAGCTAGGCAGTCTAAAACCCACCACTGGTCTGCATAATAGACATTTTCCTCCTCTGGGAAATAGCCTGAGCAGTTCTCCAGCCCAAATATGTCCCTGCAGTAGTGGATGCCTCAAGAATAGTCAGGCCAGTCTGAGAATGTGAGAAATGCCACGGCCTAATTTGAAAAAGTCACCCAGTTCCCAAGCATAGCAAATGTGGTTGGCCAGGAAGGCATGGTTAGCATTTCAAAACAGCAAGTACTTATGACATCTCCCAGTTCTCTCACTGAGAAAGTCTAGATTGGGCCAGCAGTCTAACCTCTCTGCAGGTGAGTATCACTCCAACATCCCGCATGCATATAGCAAATAGAAAACAAACCTAGCATAAAATCACAAGGACAGAAGTTCTGAAGCTTCTGCTTCCTCCGCCATCTTAACTAAATCAATTTTCTGTTTGACTGCCAGAGGTTTCTTTTCCAACATTTTTTTCTACTTTGAATTCATATTCAGATGTATTAGTGTAAATATTTCTTTTGTTTTCTTACAGGTTGGTATATTTCAGTTAATAGTTTAAAAATACAGCCATCACCATAAACTGATCTTTTAAAATGGCTTACCCTTCTGCTCTTCAAAGTAGATGCTAGAATTATGAATCACGCAACCTGTTAACACTTTAAAAAAGAGCTTTGAGTCTTCATACCATGTTTTTAATGAAAAGTCCTCAATGAATCTGGAAGTATATTTCAATTTGATACACACTATAGAAATGCAGCGATACCACAGCAGATAGTAAAGTAATCTGAAGTAAAATAAATGTTACTTAAAGATATTTTCAGTTCAGATTACTCAGAAGGAAGACTTGTTAAAAATTTAAACTGCAATTTAAGACAAGAAGTTGTCTTCCCAACATAAAAAACAATATACTGCATATTAAAGCTTAAATCTTCAACCTGAGTTTATTCTAGGTGATTTAAACTTGATGTGTAGTTTTTGAAAAACCTCTAGGAAAATGCCTTAAATATGAAAGCCGGCAGGTGACTTTGGGCCAGTTACTGTCTCTCTCTCAACCCTCCTTACCTCACAAGTTTGTTATGGGGAAAATAGAAAGAGGAAGGAGCATTAGGTATGTTCACTATCTTGAGTTACTTATAAAAATAATAAAGGTGGCAATGAATGAATGAACAAATAAATAAGTATCAGAATACTAAAATCATAGAGTTGAAAAGGTTCATTTTAGCAATTCAAGTGTCAAAAAAAATTGGTGTCTCTTTATAATGAAAGCATTAATTCATCAGCCTTATTGTTACAACCTAAACATGCTGAAACTTTGTTACATTTTATGTACTATTAGGAAACTCAGTTCTTCTGCTAATTGTATAGTTTAGTTACTAATTTGGGATGGAAGTTGTTGATACAGAGCTTGAGACAAACCTTACTGCTATACAGGAACTATCTCTGAAGCAGTTGGTCTAATGGAATATTATTTTTCCAAATCAGACTTGTGAATGTTATGATATGTATTTTATACATTTGTGATAGTGTAGCTTTTTAAAAAATAGAAATAGCCCTTCTGTCAATATAAAAGTAATTTCATAAGACTAGGCGATTTTGAGCACAGAGAGAACAATCAGATTACCTGAGTAGCTATTAAGGCCTTAAATAGATTTTATTGCTGAACCATTTTGAAAGTTGCATTTATAAAGCATTGATTTTATAATATTAGGAATTTGGCTTGGAGTTGAATGGGACAACTATGAAAGAGGAAAACATAATGGTAGCCACGAAGGAATACAGTATTTCAAATGCAGGTGAGTTAATTCTGAAACACAATTTCCCTTTTCAACAAATAAATAGCATATGCAAATTATAAATGAATCAGGCAATAAGATTAATATTTTCCTTTGACTCTTAATAATATTACCTGGCATTCAGTAACTTATATGCATTGTATTTTTGTATCAGTTAGCCTTAGGGATGGAGGTGTTTATTACCTTTACTGAATCTTCTTGAAAATCCTTCTTATTTTTATTAACAGAAGTGAAAAGTTAATCATATGTTATGTGTTCAGCCTCTCTTCTCCCAATTAGGCTAGAGGTGAAGACATATGTTTATAATAATTTCCAGGACTTTTGATCCAAGTAGATATTTCTGTCTATGCTGCCTCTATCTTTTTGAACAATACATATAGTTTTCAGAGTATTAAAAAAGTAAGACAGAATAGGATTGTTTTTATAGGTATGGATTTGGTCAAAACCCAAGTTCATCAACAGAAAATTTTTAATGGAAGAGCTTTACCAGCAGTTTTTAAATGGGGAAGATGTACAAGTTGACAAAGAGAGTGATCCATTTTGGGATCCTGTGGAGGCAATTCATCTAGGATCTGCTCATATCTGGCTCCAATCTCTTGCTTATTGCATGAAACTTGAGGAACAAATAGAACTTCTGAATTCTGAAGGAATGGAGGAAGCAATCCTGTTGATCAACATTATTCCATGTATGCAAAACGGGAGGTAAGCATTTATGTATCATGAAAAATTGCCTCAGGAAAGGCCCATAGAATATGATAAGTATGAGATAATACATTTTCCTGAATAGTGAGGATAACTCAGAATTCAGAGTTAACATGTCCTAATTTGGATAGAATGACAAATGATTATTTGATAAATGAAGCATTCCTTTTGATGGTCTTCCAGGCAGCCATCTTGAAGGGGTTTGTGTGTGGAACAGGTTTACAGCAGTCTTCACATCCCGACAGGATGAATGTCACTACTTTCTTACATGCTTAGCACCACTCTTACCCCTTTTTCTCTTCTTCTACTCTACAGACCTTTGACAGATGATGATATGATTATCGACCCTTTGGAATTGCTGGGCAAAAGAATTGATTTCCAGATTCACATTTTTCAGTGCCTTGGAGTTAAATGGATTAAAGACGTTGCCCAAAGGGGAATTCAAATTGGGTATTTAATGCTCAGTTTGATTCTTTTTTCTTTTTAAAAGATTGCTTTGATTCTTTTTAGCTTTGTTTCTGGGTTTCTTTCAGATGGAAAGGGGTGTGAAAATAAATAGTAATAAAATAATTGAATTTTCATTGAACGATTGCTTCTTTTGCATATTTAGATATAAAGTTTATGATCTCCCACATGTATTATACACAAAACCTGCTTGGAAAAATGCAAATCCTAAAATAGAAGAATTGGTTCAATTTTCATCCATGAAGGTTTCCCAAGATTTTTTGAACTATTTACAGAGAAATGCTTTAATTGTTGACTTGTGGGGACTTCAAGGTATTATTTTAATTATAGCTTTATTAAATTATATTTGCATCTTGATAAGCTTCATGTGTATATACACAAACACACTGTATAAACCCGTCTTTTATTGTTTTTTGAAACATTTAACATTAAAAAATCCTTTACTCTTGGTCTTCCTAGTCTGCCCTGGCAACCTCAGCTTGCAGAAAGGCTTCAAAACATTGCACCAAAGTACATGCTGGATTTACTTCCTGCTCAATATTAAATTTCCTTAAACTTCCCATTTATTATCTCAGACCCTGCTGTCTGATATGCTACCTAGCATGTCTTATGCATGTAGTAAGCTGTATAGGTAGTCCTCAACTTACAACAGTTCATTTAGTGTCCATTCAAACTTACAAGGGCACTGAAAGAAGTGACTTATGACCGTTTTTCACACTTACAACCATTGCAGCATCCCCATGGTCACATATGGTTCATATTTATGATGGTTGCAGTGTCCCGGGGTCACTTTCTGCGACCTAAAGTCAGATTCACTTGACAACCATGTTACTAACATAACAAATGCAAAGATTCACTTAACAACTGTGGCAAGAAAAGTCGTAAAATGGAGCAAACTCACTCACTTTCACCTTAGCAGCATAAATTTTGGGCTCAGTTGTGGTCACAACTTGAGAGCTACCTGTATTGCTATTATCCTTGTCATCTTCTCATCTTTTCTACTTCTTTCTCTTATTGGTATATTATGATTTTTCAATTGTTTGTATCTTATGATTTATTATTGTATCTTATGATTTATGATCTACGACTCATCACTTTGTTGTTTGTATGTATACTGAAAACTTATGTTTTTTCCCCAGATAATTTCATAAATTTATTTTAAATGCCGTTCTTAAGCGTTGTTCACCCAGTTCCAAAACTAATGTTTAATTTTCATTCCACTCTAGTTTTCTTTGCTTCTTTTTTTTCTTAGTGACTCTTGCTTCTCTGGGCTACATTATTTGCAACCTTCTTTTTTCTCTCCACACACATTCGGTGATACTTTGTCTCATCCTGTTTTCTTCTGCAATCATGCTCCTATTTGCAATTCTTTTCTCACTCACAGTTTCTTTCTACTTATCATTCCAGCAAACTTTCATATTTCTCATTGGCATAACTTCACAAACTTGACTGTTACTCTGTAGCATAATTATTTATCTTTCTTATTTTCTTGCAGTGATTTTATACTATCTAATCCAGGGGGGGCATTCTCCACTATTCCCAGAACTTTCCACATATTTCACTCATTCTGTTAAGGAATGACTTTCAACAATAATGACTTACGATCAGATTTCCAGTCCTAATTGCAGTCGTAAGGCAAAGTATTAGAATTACAGGTTTCAAAATCTGTTATTGATAAATTTAATATTCAATAATTAACTATATTGGACAGCATATGACTCATAAATCAGAATGAAATATTAACAAAGATTTCTATCTAATTCTATCTAAAGCAGGAGACCCTATAGCTTTTCAGACAGGTGGTTATCCAGTCTCTTCTTAAAAACCTCCAGTGATGAAGCATCTACAATTTCTGAAGGCAACCTGTTCTATTGGTTAATTGTTCTCACTGTTAGGAAGTTTCTTAATCCTCCTTGCCTCCTGCCTATCTAGGACACTGCCGTATTCTGATCTATTACATCAGTTTCCATTTCGGAAACACACAGTGTGTCCATTGATCTCATTCATTCAGGCTGTTCAGAATTATTTCATCTTATATTCTAAACTGCATTCTTCCCAATGCCATGATTGTCACCAGGTGGGCTCATACAGTAGATGCTGGTTTCCATCACTTATCATAACTTTGACTTGCCAAGGCTTTCACATAATACTGTTTAGTAAGGCAGTTTACGTATTTTAGCTCTCTGTGTCCCCTATGCAGAATTCTCTGCTAACACTAGGAAGAGTACTGGTCAATTGCATACCCTTTGGCTGCTATGACACAAATGCTATCAAGCCCAACTTTACTCATGGAAAGTTTAAAAACTATTCTTTGCTAGGCAAGAGATTTCTGATCCACCATGCAATCCAACAGATTATTCTTATTCTCTTATTCCTTACCTTATTCCCCTCAACTAAGAGGTACTTGCAGTGTACGGATATAGAGTGTATTTAGGGATGAAAAACCTGTAGCCTTCCAAATGTTGGTGCACTAAACTTCCATCTTGCCTCACCTTTAGCCAGGCTTAACATATCTGGAATATCGAGAGTCTATCAACTACCTCAACTAGCCACCCTACCTTGGCTCGTTGATATAAAGAGCCAGTCCTTGCAAACCTGGAAAAAAGTAATAAAAATGTATGTATGTATGTTTATATATATACAGCTTCAGCAGGTTCTGACCAGTTCTGGAGAACTGGTAGTAGAACTTTGAGTAGTTCAGAGAACTGGTGGTAATCTTCCCCCAGGAGGGGGGAGGGAATGGAGATTTTACAGTATCCTTCCCCTGCTCCGCCCACCAAGCCCCACCACCAAGCCACACCATGCCCACCAAGCCACGCCCACAGAACCGATAGTAAAAAAATTTGAATCCCACCACTGATACAGATATATGTATTATGCTGGCATGTGTGAATTTATTGGCGAAATAGACGTAAGAAATATCAAACTAAGCAGAAACAATACAATAATTGAAAGGAAAAAAATAATAATATAATATTCTTACCTCTGTGGCTGTAGCTTCTAAGCATTTCAGATCACTTTGCATTATAAGCAGTTGGAATAATATATACTATATCGGATCAAGTTCAATATCAGTGTAGAAAGCTGTACTGTTGCCCTTTGGACCAAATGCACAATTCCTTTTATTGTTGGTTAGTTCATCTTGCTTGTTCGTTATTAGATTACCACAACCACAAAATTCCCACTGTTCTGTTGGAAATAGTTTATTTATTAATTAAATTTTAATGCCGTCCATTTCCCTGATGCAGTGACTCTGGTTGACATCACTTGGATGTCATTTGTTCAGCATGCTTAGTCTTCTTGGGTGATACTGGTTCCTCTATCATGCTTCCTGTTTCCCTAGCAGTGATGGGATTCAAAAAAATTTACTACTGGTTCTGTGGGCGTGGTGTGGTGGGCATGGCTTTGTAGGTGTGGCAAGGGAAGGATTCTATCAAATCTCCATTCCCACCCCACTCCAGGGGAAGGATACTGCAAAATCCCATTCCCTCCCCACCCCACTAACCTGCTTTCCAGCTTCATTTTCCTGTACAGGGCAACAAAAGAAGACCCAGCCGATCAGCTCGGACTCAGGAGACAGAGAATAGATGGGGGTGGGGCCAATCAGAGGTGGTATTTGCTGGTTCTCTGAACTACTCAAAATTTCTGCTACCGATTCTCCAGAACTGGTCAGAACCTGCTGAATACCACTTCTGTTCCCTAGGATACTGTGCATGAGCAGTATCATAATGGTGGTTGTTGGCTAGGAGTGGGATGCCTGCAGGCACCTGAAGTAGCAGAATATGCCATCAGGTGAGAGGTGAAGAAGGACAACTCGGGTTAGCTGAGGTCAATCTATTTAGAAGCAGGATGTAAAGAATGTTTAAAATAGAAGTCTGAATTCTAAGGGCATATCAGTCCGACAATACAAGGTTACTCAGGATCACTGATAGAAAAATAAATGATATTGACACAAAATGATCCTGTTGTCAGCTAGAAAACAATGCATGTTTCTTAACTAACAGTATTTTCCTGGTCCCACAGAAGGATGTGCAGAACTATGTTCTACTGAGGAAGGCATGGCTGTCATTAGCGAAGTCTCATATATTGTCGATAATCCAAAAGTGGGGATTTTAACACAAGGTGATCTGGTGAGTGTGTGACCAGACGTTAAAAGTAGTTTATTTTTCATTTCCATACGGATGAAATAATGAATGCTTTTATGTACTTGGCCTGCTTTTGAATAGAGAAGGAGTTTAAAGCAGAGGCAGGAGGGAGTCCAGGGAAAGGGGCAGGAGGATCTGAGAGGGTTGTGGGAAAAGGCCAGAACTGAACAAGGTCAAGAGAATAGAGAAAGAAATACAAAGTTATACTGGAGTGGGATAATGGTACTGTCGAGATAACATGTTGTATGTATGATAAGGCTGGAAATATTGCCTGGAATTGGATCATCCATACAGAAAGACCCTATTTCCAGCCACTGTTCAGAATCTTCAAAGGTTGGAGGGGATAATTGTGGCAAGAGTTAATGGGAGAATGGCCGATTTACTGAGAAGAGTGTAGATTGATGCCATTGCACTCTCACTTCATTTGGGCTATCCTCAGGACAAATATTCAATCTTGCACAAACATTTAAGAAGAAACAACACTATTGTAGGAATAGTATCACAACTCCCTTGCAATGTATTTCCTAACGTGCCATAAGTTGGCAAAATTGATCTGTCCCAGAGCTTTGGAAGAGCAACCAATATAGAATTGTTACCAGGATTACTATGGAATAGATGATAAAGGGATCAGGACTAAAAGGAAGGAAAAAATCCCATTGATGAAAGGGTGAATTAAGTACATACATCACGAGTTCTGCCCTAAATCCCCCCCCAAAAAACAGCAGAAAGGAAACCAAAAAAGGCTACCTCCTCTGTTAGGAAAATAGAAATACGAGAATGATGGAAAAGGAAAAACAGATTAAGAGGATTTCCCAGCTTTAGCTTAAGGTCTAAACTTTCCAGGTGGTTTCTGGAAATTTTCGTGTACTTACTAGGGCTGTATCTTGCTATTAATTAATTAAATTTATTGCTGCTTATCTTCCCACAGGATAACTCTGGGTGGCTTACAGTCATGCTCCTAACTTGGCATACTTTAAACAGATGTGTCCTTATACAGTTCTCAACTGTGGAATTGTTTTTTCAGAAGTGAGAAGCTATCACTTTTGAAGGATATCCAACCTAGGACTGTATGATGAGATTTTAGTCTTTAGCCCATACAGTATTCCTATCTGGATCAGTTTCCCCTTTGAACTGCTATTTTGAGAGCGATTCCCATTATTATAAATGATTTACGATATTTCGTGAAACCGTATCTCATTAGATTAGCCTTTTCAGGTATTACCTTACAGCAGCAATAGGCTGGAAGTTCTGAAGAGCCAAGATGAGGAAGAGCCTCCTGGAGAAGGCCATCCTACAGTATGTGGTTGCTGTGAATTAGCATTGACTTAACGGCCTAAGTCTTTGTCTCTGTTATGTGTATATCTGCAGTCATCAGTGTAATTGTTTCTTGCTGATGGGAGAGTTGTTTTGTTCTTGAGCAGGGGTGTCAAACTCGTGTTATCACTGTGGTGTCACATGAGGTTTTGGGACTTTTTCCCCCTTCGCTAAACCAGGCAGGGGCGGGGCCAGCAGGTGACGCATGCAGCCCGTGGGCTGCGAGTTTGACACCCCTATTCTTGAGGAAGCAATTCCCAAATGTATGGAGGTTTCTCCAGCAACATACTCATCAGTAACCAAACTTCAAAGGGAGATCTTATGTACTTTATGATTTATAAATTATCAGCACATTTTATTTTTCCCCAATCCCCTGTCCTCCCAGTTCGGCACATTGCTTCAAGTATTTATTCTGTTACTTCAGTTCAAAAATTCTGCATTGAGCTCCGAACTTTGCTTTTAAATTGCCAATAACCATTTTAATTCAATGAAAAAGCTTGCATTATAAATCTGAATAATTGCATATACATATCCTAAATCATAAACAATATATTTTATTTAGGATACCAAAAGCCATATTGCTGAACTTTACCAAAAGCTATTAAAACTAGAAGAAGAGACTGAATTACTTAGAGATATTAATAGAGCTCTGACAGAGGAAAACTTATATCTGAAAGCAAAACTGAAAGAATATGAGGCAGAAACCCATTTCAGTAAGTACCTGAAAATAAAAACGTTTCTTTTCTTTATGTTTGCTTTGAAATTTATAAGCCAGCTGTTACTAGCCCTCCAGATTTGATGAACTACAATGTTAAACATTCCTTAAACCCATCAGGAATTGCTAGGAACAGGAACTTTTAAAATAATAATTTTATTAACTGGAGTCCGGGATGGAATGTTCCAACTGGTTTTAAGTGAAATATTCATTTTTGATTTTGTAGTGGGGTAGTATTCTGCAGACTATCTATCTATCTATCTATCTATCTATCTATCTATCTATCTATCTATCTATCTATCTATCTATCTATCTATCTATCTATTATTTATGACATCTGTTTTCCAACCTTCATTCAATTGGATTTAGTAGCTTCAAGTCACCCAATGAGATTCTATGGCCGAGAGTGGATTTGAAGCTAGGCTTTACCAGTGGCAGTCAAGCAACATAAGTACTACATCACAATTTTCTAAGCTATGATGCATGACTGCAAACATCACAACAAAATTAGGATACAGACAAGAGCTTTAAAGGTAGTCCTCGACTCATGACCACAATCGAACCCAAAAGTTCTGTTGCTAAGTGAAGCATTTGTTAAGTGAGTTTTGCTCCATTTTACGACCTTTCTTGCCACAATGGTTAAGTGAATCGCAGCAGTTGTTAAGTTAGTAACATGGTTGTTAAGTGAATCTGGATTTCACACTGACTTTGCTTGTCAGAAGATCGTAGGAGGTGATCACATGAAGCTGGGACACTGCAACTGTCATGAGTCAACTGACAAGTATCTGAATTTTGATCACATGGCCATGGGGAAGCTGCAATAGTCATAAGTGTGAAAAATGGTCACAAGTCACTTTTCAATGCTGCTGTAACTTTGAAGATTCACTAAATCAGGAGTTCCCTTTTCTATATCCCACACCCCTAAACCACTTCTGATATATTCTCGCAAAAACAATTATATGCATATAATTTGCATGCAATTATGCATATATTTATAATTTTTGAAACTTCTAAACCCAAGTTTTCCCACCCCCTGGAATATCGTCTTGCACCACCAGGGGGTGCAAGCACCACAGGTGTGGAACCCATGTACTAAATAAACCGTTTTATGTGGAAGACACCCTGTATTTTGTTAACAAATGTATCCCAAATTTTCTGATTTTGGAAAGATTGCAAATAGAGCTCCAAACAACCAACAGCCTTTGCTGTAACATTTTATGGTGGGTCCCCTTCTGTACAATGCATTCCTATTCTGAACCCATTGGTACTGATTTTTAAATCTTCTTATAGGTAAGATCTTAAAATCTCCTTCAAAACTCCATGTTAATAAGATAATTTCAGCTGCATCAAAAGATAGCCGCACAGTGTGCAGTTCTCGGGTCAACTGTGATGCTGAATTTGCTAAAGCTCTCAAATCCTTCTACCAGAAAATGAACGTGATCAGAGGACAGTTCTTAAAAGTACAGCACTACAGAGCCCCGGTAGGCATTATAATTCTCTTGGGAAGACATGGATTATCTTCTTAGTTCTAAACTGTTTGTGTTGTTTTCTGGGTATCATTTCCACGAGGTCTGAGTTGTTTATTTTTCTTCAGGGTTTTGTATCAAGTACTTTCTTAACTGCCTTTTATAGCCCTGAGAATTACCACTGAACTGGGCCAATTTTAGATCAGGGTCAAAATGGGTACCTTGACTTGCTCCAGGGAGGCCTCAACACTGAACGCTAAGTTTAGCCTTATCCTCTCTTTGCTGTAAATATACTCAGTTGCTATTCAAATTTAGGATACTAGAAATACTTTCTATTCTTAATCAAAATTGTTACAGGGTAATGTGATAAATACCAATGAATGTATACGGTAATTATTTAAAATACCTTATGGAAATAGCTTTGTTCTATAGGCTGCCCGTTTGTTGTTTTCATATCAAAGTTCCCATTTTCTTGACAGGCATTATGAACCACACTGTAACTTAACATTTTTATACTATACAATATTGCAGGAAAGAATGCTATTTATTTTATTTTTAGGATGAAGATAACATCCAACTACTTCGACTTTTTACTGAGAGACAATCACACTTGTTGAAGGATTTTGGAGGACAACTTGAGTCAAGTATAAGTAAACTGAAAAATGATGTTGCCTTAATAGTTAAGAAGAAACGAGAGGCTAGGTTACAGCAAGGCATTAAGTGAATGTGATTTACTAAGTAAAATATTAGTGAGTTGGAAATTAAGTCACTACTTACATATATCATTATATGTCAACTGTCTTCTAATTTCTTCACAATTTCAGCATTAGCTTTTTGAAATTTTTCTTTACTTTAGACTTTGTTTACAACAAAGAAGGAAGTATACCGGAATTTAGTATTCATTGTGATAAGGATAGTACTATGTGTCATCTTCAATTCTTTCCAACAACAGAGTAATAACGTTTTGTTACTGTTGCTAATTATGAACTTTCCTTTCCAAACATGAGACTTATGGAGTTCTTGATGCTTTCTGAGCTTGGTTGTCTGCTTGCAGACATTTCATTACACAACTAGGTGGCATCATCAGCGCATGTGTGGGGTTTGCTCAGTTTATATTCAATAGTTTGCCCTGCCAGTATTGATGGGGATGTGGTTTTCTCCTCAATAGTTCCTAAACTGAGTAATGTTTTTTGCTCATTTCAGCTTTCTCTTTTATTGGAATGAAACTTTCTTAGTTCTCTTTATCAGTACCACAAGTCATAATAAAAGTTTAGATCTCTATATATTCAGGTAGTTTGTGTTGTTGATGATCTTATTGCCTCCTAAATTGTGAATAAACATAAACAGTTTCAGAACATCCCAACAGAACTTCTGTTTGGGATGTAAAAAAAGGCCTTCAGCATTAAATATAAGAATTCATCTTGTTTTCAATTTGAGCTAATAAAGAAATTAGAGTTGTTTTTTTCCATTTTCCATCATACTATCTATAATAGCAGGATGAAATACGCCACATTCTTAACCTTTTCGATCATGCTAATTCTTATACTATAGATGAATTATGTTTTAAACATTCATGAAACTGAAATAGATTTTCAATCCTTTTATTGCATTGAAAAATAACAAAGAAAATAACAGCAACTAAGTATGAGATTAAATTCTTCTCAGGTATGTTTCAGCTGGAATGGATATTAAGATATGAAGTTTAACTTAACAGGTTAAATGCTTTCATAATGCTATAGCAAACAATCAAATATAGAAAAATACCAAATGACTGGACTCAGTAAGACCTAAGCTAATTACTTTATTCCGTTAGTCAACAACAAAATGTCAATGGAATTTATTCCCACCTTCAATATTTGATCAGTTGACACAGTTTCCACAAATTAATCTGCAATAACTTTCAAAAATCAAATAGGAAAAAAGTATAGTTACTGATTAAAAATGAAATGGATCAGAGTTAAATTTAATGTCTCCTAGAAATTGGGTTTGTTTCTAAAAAGCGAGAGGGCTCTATGAGTCATTCCATTAGATTAACCATTGCTAATTAGTTAATGACAATTGATACTTATTTCCAATACTAATATCCATCTTCCTAACTTTCATGTGAACCATTCAAGCAATAGCATCTTTACACTATATATATTAAGTTTATCAACTTTATTATTTCATTTTGAATGTGCGTGAGCACCCCACCCCCACACACACAAAGGGTTGTTGGTCATGTTGTATCTGTGGGGTTTTTTTCAGGCTTCAGGCTTGCTTATGACAGAGAATTCAATTCCATGCTTGTTCAGTCTCTCCACAAGTTTTGTATTATAGAACACGGCCCCAGGAGAATAGACACCACCTCTGTAAAACAAGTCATATTTGTGGTTAGCAACACACAAATACAAGCAAGCCTACATTTTTACAACAAACCGTATTACTGCAAACTCCAATATTAATGCAATTTGGCAGTTACAGATGTGGTTTTCTTCTGAAATAACCCCCAAATCATTTATCTTAATGCAAACAGTTTGTAATTTAAAAAAAAAACATACCAGTGATTTTATAGATTGGATGAATGAAATAACTATGGGGTAACTAATGCAATAGACAGCGCAACCCTAAACATGATTATACAATAGTAAATGTACTGAATTCAATAAAACATATCCAGGTACACAAGACTGCAGCTCAAATCATAAACATGATAAGCAGGTTTGAAGAAACTGGTAACAATCTTTTCCAACTAAGTGTTAGTAACTATTCAAAGAGTAACATGATTATTCTCTTATTCACAATGCAAATTTGGATGGCATACAAAACATAGTTTAAAGAGTTTTTATTCAGATTATTTTACCACTTGTAACTAAAACTGTACTTAGCAAGATCCTGTAAAAACGTAGTTTTCCTTGCCCAACTATCACACAGCTAAACATTAGGATAAGATACATCAAACTCCTTATAAAGGTAGTCCTTAATTTACAACCATTCGTTTAGTGACTGAAGGTACCATACACTGAAAAAAATGACTTATGACCAGTTCTCACACTTGCGACCATTGCAGTAACACCACCCCCAATCATACGATCAAAATTCAGGCGCTTGGCAAATGCCACATATTTACGATGGTTGCAATATCCCAGGGACTGGGATTGTCATTTACAACCTTCCTAGGGAGTTTTTGACAAGCTAAAGCAACGGGGGACATCAGATTTGCTTACCAAATACAATATTCATTTAACTGCAGTGATTTGTTTAAAAAACCATGCCCCCCAAAAGTCATAAAATGGGGGTGTGCTCACTTAACAACTGCCTTGCTTAGCAACAAAAAAATCTGGATTCAATGTGGTCGTAGGTCGAGGACTACCTGTGGTGTATTGCTTCCAATGTTTATTCCCCACTGCCAGCTTTCTATAAATAGCTCAAAATATGTGGATAATGAGGGTTTATAAAATGGGAGAAACGAGTTACTAGAGATGGAACTATATGTTCAGCCAGTAGCATTTTGCCATTCAGTTTCTTATTCTTAAATACAGGTAATCCTTGACTTACAACAGTGCATTTAATGACTGTTCAGTTACAACAGCACTGAAAAAGGTGATTTATGATCGTTTTTCAGTTACGGCCATTGCAGCATCCCCATGATCATGTGATCAAAATTCAGATGTTGGGCAACTGGTTGATACTTATGACTGTTGCTGTGTCCCAAGGTCACGTGATAACCTTTTGAACCTTTTGACAAGCAAAATCAAGGGGAAGCCAGATTCACTTAACAACCAGGTTATTAGTTTATTAACTGCACTGATTCACTTAACAACTGTGGCAAAAAAGGTCATAAAATGGAGCAAAACTCATTCAACAAATGTCTCACTTAACAACAGTAATTTTGGGCTCACTTGTGGTTGTACATCTATCTGTATATTTCACTCAACCTCTTTGAAAGAACTGACGCCAACAATTGTGAAATTTCTCTGGTGCTTATTTTCATTTAGTAACCATAGAATGCAAAATAGTATAAGATGTTTCACGAGTAGAAGATTAAACACTCACTTTTTGGGAAGAGAATTCTTGTCCTTAAGAAGCGCCACAGCAGCCTGTACCATTGCTATAGGTGTAGCAACATAACCAGCCTCTGTAAAGAAAAAAAAAGGTATCATTACACTCATCACCTCACAACACTTTGAGATTAAGAAGATGGGAAAGGAAACCACTGTGATCAAGTAGAAATACAGTAGATACAGTACTTGCTTTATTTGAATGCCAGTAAGGAAAGTAAGAGCTTACAAGAACTTGGAGAGAAAGGAAGTCAAAGAAGCAATAGCAATAGTACTTAGACTTCTATACCACTTCACAATGCTTCACAGCCCTCTCTAAGTGGTTAACAGTCAGCATATTGCCCCCAACAATGTGGGTCCTCATTTTACTGACCTCAGAAGGATGGAAGGCTGAGTCAACCTTGAGCTGGTGAGACTTGAACTACCGTGCCAGTCAGCACTCAGCAGAAATAACCTGCAATATTGTTTTTGATGTACCTCTAAATACAATCAATATCCTAAATTACCTGTTATATAACATGTAATTGTTTCTAACCAAATAGTCCTTTAAATAAATGGAAGACAGAAATTTAAAAAAAAAACACTCCTTACACCTATACATATTAGGGAAAAAACAATATAAAAACTGGGGATAGTGGTCAAAATTTTAATGAATATTTATCTCCAGGCTAAACTTAGGAGAAATTATTGCCACTATTGAAACAATAAACCTAAGTTCACCATAAGCACATATAACCCAGTTCTCTTTTCTTTGACTTCCATCATTCCTTCCCTCTTGTTACATCATGATCACACTACTGACCAATTAATAGTCACTAAAGGAACATTTAGCAATAAGGAAAAATCAAATTGCAATAGGTTCTCATCAAACTTGATAGGAAAACTTTACTTTTTTATTTTGTACTTTTTTACAAACTAAGTACGCATCCTCTGCATGTAGGCTACCATTCATATTAATTTAATCCTTCTCTGCATTACAGAATAATATTCCTGCATACATCCATATACATTGCGATCACAAGATTATTCAAGGCTTGACAGCAGAGGTACATCTTCATGACAAGAAGGCACTTCTATTCAGACAAACTGGTCCTCACAATTTTTTGAATTGTGCTCTACTGCTTTTGAAGTAGTTTTACATGAAGGAAGGACAATTTGACTGCACAAATAGAATATTGGTTTTGTATAATGAGATCCTGGAAAATACTTCTACGTATCTTGCCTTATAAATTCTCTATAACACTACAAAAAAACCCTTTTAATTATCTTGATTCAGTATAGTTTTTCAACTGTTCGGAATGGATACATTTTTATAAATTCTAGGATTAGGAAACAAAGCATAGGCTTAATTTCCATCATTCTTTCCTTCATTTTTAAATTTGTGGTATTGTGCAAATTGGCAAGCTACAGTTAATGTTAAATAGGAAGAAAAGCATGGATGCAAATGGCTTTGCTCACAAATTTTCACACAACACAGTTCACACAGCAGTTTTGGTGAACTGTCTGAATTGAACCACATACTTTGTTATTTCTCTGAAATCTTGTTCATATAAAAATATTGTTTTAATATCAGTGGAGTTATTTTGAAATAACGAAGAGGAACACAAAAGATTATTTTAATTATCAACTCCTGGAAAAAATGCAATGTTGTGTACCTTTTTATGTGATGTAATACACAACTTTCTTATTTTTTTACTTTTTTACTTGTAACATATTTTATGTGATAGAACTCCTTCACACACAATGGCAATGACAACCACAGAATTCTGCTACATTCATCCATAATGAAAGTATTAGGCTAGTGCCGTGATGGTGAACCTATGCCACGCATGCCAGAAGTGGCATGCGGAGCTATCTCTCCAGGCACTCCAGCCATTGCCCACCGCTCTTCTGGGTTCTGGCGCACACATGCGCGCCGGCCAACTGGTCTTTGTGTGTGCGGGAGCACCAAAAACCAGAACAGCTTCCCCGGCATACATGCACGCACCGGCCAGCGCGTGTGCACATTAGAAGCCAGAAGACCAGGTGGCCGGTGCGCATGTGTGTGTTGGGAAGCTAAACTTCCAGTTTCCTGTAGTCCCACACATGCACAACAGGGAGCTGCTCTTCTGGTTTGTGGCGTGCTCACACTCCCGTTTTGGCACTCGGTACCAAAAAGGTTAGTCACCACTGGGCTAGTATATCATAAAATCACCTCTTTTGGGTGCACATCTACAATTACAATGCATGTAAAAAAGGGCAGGCTGCACACTGCAATGCCATGACACTGCTTTTGTCAGTCTGACTTTCCTTGCAGACATCACTACCCACACAACCACGTGGAACTGCTACTTGTATATTTAATGCCAGATGAATTGCGTTTTATATTAAATAAAGTATTGTTGTATATATAATTGTATATATAATACAATTAATTTGCTCCAACATTACCTGGTCCCTTCACTTGAGTGCAGATTTTAACATCAGGTTTGCCCTCCTCTGGATTTTGTCCTGTGCTATATCCCTCTCCAAGAAAGACCATTTCAAAAGATGAACCTTCCATCTGTCATTCGAAAGATATGAAATAAACATATTATATCACCAGACAGCACCTCAGTATACATCAAACATACATATATACAATTACCCTGCATCCTAATTTATATCCATTTTGGAAATGAAATCAAATTATTTTACAATGATATTTATCTCTAACCTGATTTGAAAGATCAATGTATACATAATCTTAAGGTAAGAGAAAAACTTAATTATGGATTAACATAGCAAACTAGATTCAAAGATATGCATGCTATGATAAGAGAAAATAGTATTGTGATTTAATTCTTACTGATCAAAGAATTTTTGCACAGATAGAAATCCTGAGATGTTATGTATACAAATAATACAACATATAGATGAGGTTTATGTTTACAAAATTACTTATTGCCTTTTTTATTCAACATTCAGATGTACGGTACTTTCGGATGGCATACAACAAACCTGAACATATTCATTGCAAATCTGAGTAAAACAATCAATGATAAAACAAGTAAAGTTTGCCTATTGGACTTCAACACTACTAATGTATCCTAGCATTCCCAAATGGAACATTTGCCATTGTTCACTCAATTTGTTTACAGAACCCTGAGATATTTAGTCTACATTTACAGAAATAAAATGCATAATCCATGTACAGGATTAAAACATTTTTCTAATATAGGCTATAGAGCACAACATATGTTTGATCCAGTATGTATAACAGTCTCGTGTTAAGATATCAGAGTAAACATAGATTATGTTTCAGTTAGTAATATGCAGGAAACAATAATTACAAAATATATTAGTGTCGAAGAACAAAAGTAAAAATTACCTGTTTTTCTGTTGGCCCATCTCTTGTAAAATGTCCTCCAGAAAAGAATTCAGGATACTGAAGAAAGCAGTTTCATGGTAAGTTTCAGAATAATTAAACAACTGACAAAATTTGTCATATTTCAAAATTATTTAAAAGAATTCCTACTTTTAGCAGGAGCTTTCTTCCAAAGTTGAATTTCACAAGCATTAAAAATAAAAGCCCAGCAAACATTAGTTTTATGACAGAAGTGAGACCACCCACGGTGGTGTAAGCACCATACTGCACCTGAATAAGAGAGGCAAGTCATATCAAGTTTAGCATCCATTTCCATGAAATATTTAAATTAATTCTGAGTAAAAAAAAAAAAAAAAAATCAAGGGCTTGTTCAGAAACAAGCCAAGCAAAATTATTAATAAATTTATCTAGGAAATATACTTCCTATCCTTAATCAGGACATTGTAAGAACAGCTGCAAATATTAAAGAAAACACTTATAACACTGGGTCTACATTACAGTATAGAACAGTATTAGCAAAATATCTGCGGTCAAAGCAATAAGAAGGCACAGTAATGTGCTTTTCTAAAGGTAATATAAAGGAAACGTATTCTGAAATCATTGAGATTAAAGGAAGGTCAGCCTACTGACAAAACATTTAGAAGGAAATTAAGGATTCCAACAGCATACTATGACATTGTTATAAGAGAAACAATTATATTCTTCCTATTTGCCATTTAAGAAATAATTTGAAGTATAAGTCTGGAGTTGAGCAATTATTATTTGCTTGAACGTGGTCTTACAAACAAGGACTCATGTCTGAAAGTAATGGGCTAAGAAGGAGCAGGTGGAAATTTTGCGTCTTCTGAAAAATAATTTATATGGTGAATCCCCAGATGCAGATTTTGATAAATTAACAAGGTACGGACAAGGATTTATTATTAAAAAATAAAAACATCACTGATGGATAGCTTACATGAAAGATGGAAGCTTGTATACCTTTGTTAAAAAGAAACAAAACTAATGTTATAACATGTTAAATAAACTTACAGGTGTTTCCTGCAAATGTGAATGCAAATACCGCTGAGTTCGCTTTACTACAGAGGCATCGGATCCCATGAATGGAATGGAATACTGTTTGAATTCATTACTGTAAAATACTGTACCTCTAAAAAAGACAAAGAGAAGATGAAGCATAACAAACATAAATTGGATCTGCACTTTTAAACATAAGTATATTTACAGTAGTGATAGGCAGTGTTTTTTTCCAAGGGTGATAGGAAATGAGTCCAATTGTATTACTGGGTTTGAGACACATTTTCAGCTTGTTTTTCTATTTTGGGTAAGTATAATTGCAAAATAGAAATCACTATCTAGGGCTACAAAATATAGGTGCCTCCATTCTAGAGAATTGTTCACCTACTTTTTGGTGATAAATTCCAATACCACATTTCATTTCAGGAAAGGCTTTGAATAACAGATTACAGATCAAAATTATAAAAATTCATTTTCTTCCCTTTACTCAAAAAAAATAATAATCGAATGACACGTTTGCAACTTGAAACACTAAAAGACATATATTTTCTATACCTTCTTTTAAGTTTGGCTCCGAATACTGGAAGTGGCTTATGTCCAATTTGTTTTCTAATTTTCTTCAAGTTGTTTTGATCTGCGATGCCATATACAGCTGATTTCCAGGTTCCATCATGAATACAGGCACCCTGTTAAAATGGCATTATAATTCAACATACTATATTGGAATGACATTCTACTTTTGGAACATCTACACTATCAACCCAACCATGAAAGCATATACAGTATATAGAAATTATTTATACCAAAATTGACTGGGATATTAAATTAATGTATATCAAAAAGCTATGTGCTTACATTTGGCCATTTTTTACTTTCTTTTTGCTCAATGGTTTTGTTACAGAAACAGTCATGAGAAAGAGCCACATAACCCATAATTTGGGTACATGGGCATTACGTTTATTCGGTGGGCAACAAGGTCAGAAATTGAGAGAACTGGGGAAAATAGTACTAAGTAATTCCTCTGGAAAGTGCCTAGTTTTCCTTCCTTTTCCAAATTTTTCCTTTAGCAATAGCAATAGCACTTTAGATTTATATACCGCTTATCAGTGCTTTTTACAGCCCTCTCTAAGCGGTTTACAG
>JAOYMU010000252.1:60217581-60228037 GCA_025802295.1 Psammodynastes pulverulentus | reverse complement strand
CAAATTACAGGCAGCTGGCTTGTTAGCAGAAGTCTGCAATTACAATTACTGCATCCTATCTTCTGCGCCACCAAGGTTCTTTATGGGTAGTTAGAAAAAAATTCTATCGAAGTATCTGTTTTCCTGGACAGAGAAGTACTATAATTACATTTGTTTCTATTGTTAACTGTTTTATTTAGATGTTACAAGTTTTTCTGCCAATGGTAATATTTTAACACATATATTATAATAAATTTTAAGGAGCTGTTTATATTGCTACAGCCATTTGGAGTAGAGCAGCAAATAAATAAATAAATATAAAATGTACTCAATATCATATATTATTTGTTTAAAATGTAGCCATTGCAGAAAATGCATGAAAACAAACAATTAGACCTGAACAAGCATTAAGAGATATTTTTGCTATTTTGCTGATTGCTGGTACTGCTTTTGTTTTTATATATAATGTACTGTGAATGTTTCGGAATTATCAGTATTATATCTTGCTATGAACTGCTCAGTTTCATTAGATTGAGGCAAAAGGTAAATGAAAGAAAGTGAGAATTTGCCAATAGTTAAAATATACTAATGGTCATATTCAGCTTCATGCTACAGTTTTTATAATTTAGCAGTTGTCCACAGCAAATTTTGCAAAAGAAGAAATTAACCAACCTCTGGTCCCGATTTTACAGTCAAAAAGCTTTCAATTGCAGTTAAGGTACCTTTAACGAAAGAAGTTAATAATTATCTGTGATAGTAAGGAACAGTTAATATTCTAAAAAAATGTCAATTTACCGACTGTTAATGTTTATTATTGTTGGATAATTGACATATAGTATTGGTAAGTTTTTTACACATTTCATACATTCAACATGACATCTGTTTTAATCGAGGCACATAAGCTCTTCTGCAAAGAGAAAGAAAGGAAACATGTTCATTTCACTTTTTCCTTTAATTTATAGACCAGGATTTCAATTTCTACTTGACACATTGAAATATACAACTTCAACTGCAAAGTGCTCCAAGATTGAACAGGTTGCAAATCAGATTTACTTCAGGTTCTTGGCCATGAGTGAAGAAGGGTATAATAGACCCTGGTTTCACCTGAGCAGCTCACTGAAAAATTCAAGAGGAAGACTATCTCTGTGATCTTCCCACAACACTTGGCTATTGCTGTTCCAGTCAATCAAGGAACACTAGGCCTGCCTTTCTGGTGTTTTCCTATGTATTGTAAAGTCTGGAAATTGGATAGGGACCATGGTATCTTTCTAAACCTTCTGGTGGAATCAAGTCTATGAGATATTGTTCTTTAGCAGAAGATGTGTTCCTCTCTGTTTTCCCATATAAGGGAGCTGATGTTGGGAGACTATTCTTCAATACCTAGGCCACTGACCTCTGTTGTCCCTCAGGGTACTTTCATATTGTCTGTCATGTTGTTCAACACTGATGTGAATCTGAAGAAGATAACCCAACTTTTGAAACTCTATTGCTTTTAACCATCAATTTTAAGGAAGAATTGGTACCCTTGAACAAAGTCTAAATTTGATAATGGAATAAATGAGGAAAAAAAAATTGAAAATGAAGCAAAAAATAACAGAACTGCTATTGGAAATAGAAATAGAACTGGGAACTGAGGTTCAACCAATTGTGAATGGGATTCCATTCTCCCCAAAACCAGGTTTATAGTCTAGATAGAAGTTTTCTTTTGATTTTCTGTAGTAAGGAGTGACTTTGCTTTATTATGCCTAGTCTGCCAGTTGATATCCTTCCTGAGCTGGATAGATCTGATGATGTTTATCCACATCTTGATTACACCCTATTTTGAAGAGAACAATACAATTCAATTGTGTTGAATCACAATTGAATCTCTGCATGAAAATTATGCAAAAAATGCAACTGATTCAAAATGTGGTAAATTTGTATAAGGAAGAGAAACCAAATGAGGGTTGTAGTCAGGAAATACCTGTTATCTACTAATTGCAAATGAGGTACAATTGAAAGTACTGGCACATAAATAAGTCTTAGAGCTATGTATGCAACTGCCTCTCTTTTTATGAAGCGTTTCCTACTGATATTTTGACACTGTCTCCACTGTCAGAGGCCGACTTTTTACATGTAGCTCCCAGGCTGTAGTAAAGACTCCTTCAAGAATTATATTGGCCCCTCTCTCAGTATTTACAAAATCTGTAAAGAAATGTCTTCTTTATCAGGAGTTTAATTAGCTTTTTATATTCTGCTCATATTTTGTTATCTATATTAAGTACTTGTCAGAATAAAAAGCAGAGCACAAATGAAATAAGTAAATAAATCACTTTAAGTGCAGTGTTTAGAATGAATGAGACATAATGGTGTACATTGTAAGCAGTGTAATTACTGCAGAAGAAATTAGAAAAAGAGGCATTCCATTGACATTGGAATTGGGGGAGGTCTCTCCCTCAATTTCACAGCTAGGTTTCAACAAGAGATGTGTGGGAAGCAAGACTGCCAGATATTTGGTCAGATCTTCCACCAGACATTTCCATTCTCTGAACTGTTATTATTTATTTTTATCATTATTTAACTTTCAGAACTGATGGCTTTTTTCTCCTCTCTTCCCCCTTTTGTTGTATGGTTTTGTTTACATGCAGGGTAGGAAATGTTTTGTTTTTATTTGATCAATGAAAGCTTATCTAAAGGACTGTGTGCTAAAGAGGTGGAGGAGGGTGGGACATGTTTAAATAATTAAGGAACAGATTATTTTTAGAATACAGGCTATCATTTTACCATGAACTAGTCTAATATCTTTAATTATACAAATAAAGTAGCTACCATACTTCCCTTATCATTTATCAAAAGATCAATCAAACATAAAAATCACCTTTTAAGCTGTTTTTGGTGAATAATACTCCCATATCTGCTGGAATAGAATCAAAACCACAGCTTCCAACAATATATACTCCTTTTTCTTCAGCTTTGCTATTATAATGTAGATACATTCCTTCCAGAAACTAAAATAGAAACGCAATATTATGTAAAGAAACAAACAATGCATTTCTAACATTCAAGAAAAAATAACAAATTTCTTAACGTTATTTTTAAACTGCTTTCTTGGCTACTGTGCCATCTTGCTGTGTTATAAATGTTTCTTTATTAAATGTTATTAACCATCAAAACAATTCAGTATTTTACAGTTAAATTTAAAATTGGTTATGTTTAATATTCAGCACACATTTATAGAATTTTACAATTTTACCTAAGAAATCTAGTGTGGTGTGTTAAATTGTTGAGAATTGGACTAAGAAAACCCAGGTGCAAACGCATTCACCATCTCTCAGTCCAACCTACCTCATAAAACAGTGACAACAATAAGAAGTAACACCCCAATTGTGTATTTTCTTTGACTCCCAGAGGAAAGGTAGTATAATAATACAATTATAAATAAAAATACAATTATAAATAAAAATACTTGTACTATCCTAAACACAATTCCTATCTACCAATGTCCATTCACACTGCTAATTTATGGAAATGAGAGATGAATAAGGAGATTCTTGTGTGAGTAGAGAGAAAACCACAGACACCCAAAAAAATCCTGCATTCCCAGCACCCATAGTACGCAGAGCACAATACAAAGTTTGATATGTAAAGTAAATAATTATCTTGCACTAAGATAAGGAATACAAGTAAAAAGTGTTGGGATTGTGACTTAATCCAAATATTATTCCACGAAGTCTGGTTCATTTTTTAAATTTTACATACCTGCGGTTCTCCACTAATGTCAATACAGTTTGTGCCATTCTCAACACAAGCTTTTACCACAGGCTCTCCAAAAAAACGGTACTGTATGAATGAAAAAAAAACCACTAATAAATTATATTAATCTGGAATAATTCACTAGATCTAGTTTGAAGTTTTGTTTCCATTTTAAAAATAAGAATAAAGAAATCTTAACAAAGTTATGATGTAGTTATGTTTTAGCTAATATATTAAATTCAATGTAAATAAAAATAATTGGGTTTATTTTATAATAATAATATTTATTATTATATGTATAAAAATATTTAAGTATAGCAAACAAAAAAGAAAAAAACTTCCCCCTTTGTCACAAGTATAATTTTTTAAATATCACATTATCTTAAAAAGCAACAAAGAATCTTCATCCTATCTAATTCCTTATTTGTAAACAAGTCTTAAAAACCTCATAACTCAATTCTAATCAGCAAAGATCCATTAAGGGTTACCAGAAATATCAATGTATCTATTATAAACTTAATCCCAAACCCCACTTTATAATCCTTTCTTTTCCTTCTATGTGCCAAACTTTACCTATAACAAAATCCCAAAATCTTAACATGCAATTATAGTCAATCAAAATCCATTAAATGTTATCAGAAAACATACGTAGCTATATTAAAATAAATCAACAGATTTAAAACATTTCTTCTCATATCTCACATCATATCCGAAAAGATACTTAAAACCTCATCACTCAACCATAATTAGAAAAGTCAATTAATGATTATTGAATATAATCTCTTTGATCTCTTTATCTTTGATTAAAGAAAATCAACTTTATATTTCTTTCCCCTATACCCTATGATCTTAGTCTTTAGTCCCATCAAATAAAGCCCTAGAATTTGGTTTCTTTTTGTTCTTTCTGACTTTGAAAATTTTAACAGAGTTCTTTTCTTTCCTTTTTTGCTTTGCCTCTTGTTATAGAACCATCGAAGTTTTTACAGATCTCTTTTGTACATCCAGATTAGGAAAATTATCTAAATCACTCTTCTGATTTATTATTCATATGACTTCTTTAACTGCTGAAGCCTTATCCAATTTTTTTTCTATACTATGCAATCTGTGACCCTCTTGAGGGATCATTTCAGAAATATTGCCTTAACAGATGCCTCACTGCCTTCAACAATGGAAGAGTATCTAATGTGCTGCTTTCACTGGAAAAGTTCTTTAAAATTCAGGGAGATATTCAGAGATACATCTGCCTTGAAAATAGCTCAAGTTGAACTGTATAGCACAGTATAGCACAGTAAAACACAGCAACCAACCAAAAATAATGTTTTGTGACATTTTATATCATAAAATATGAGATGGTGCCCACACAGAAGCTGGGGTGACGGACTACAGTGAAATGGCAGTTTCCCGAGAAGGAGGATACACATTCCAGAAAGGGGAGGGAGACAAGAGGCAGCCCAGCTCAAAGCTAGATAGATCGAAGACAGAAAGAGAGTATAAGATGGCCACTCCCTAGAATCTCCCAGGGTATATCTGTAGGCTAGTAGTAGGAAGGATTTAGCCTGGTAAGATCCTGCCTGCTATGTGTAAGTAAATAAAGAACTGAACTCTAGATGAATTATTCCATGTCATTCTTCGGCTTAGCCTGACATAAAATGCTTTATGATATTTTTTATGCCATAAAAGGTTTTATAAAATTTGCCAAATTTCAATTCCATAGAAGTCATAGGTTTGGATACAGTCCTTAAATTAGCTCATTTGAGATATTTTGTTTCAAAATTGTTGCCTTACTATTCGTTTTGGCAATCAAGGATGGAGTAATGTACTGATGATAAAATACTATCCAGTCTAGTATTTTTGTAGCTTATTGTAAAACAGCCTCAGAATGTTTCATTTCTCTTGATAATTTTCTAGTTTACAAATATGAAGATCTGGAATTGAGATACTTTCTCTTTAATTTGCATTTAACTAGGAAACATTTTGTTTTAACAGATAAAAATCTTCCTAAAAATAACAAAAATGTGCTAATTACAAAATATAAAAATCAAATAGATTTCTGGCAATATCTTACAACAATGTCATGTTTTAAGTAATTGCTTCAGTACAAGCACACTTTTTATTTATTCATGAAAAATAACTAGAAGAAAGCACTTACTGGGCCTACACAGTTTAGAACAATATTCGTTTGTTTAGCCATAGAAGCAAGAGAAGATGGATCGCTGACATCACATAGTATTATGCCAATTTCTGACTTCAGTTCTGCTTTCCCTGAAAATTTAACATTGACATGTTATTCTGAAAACCTCTCTTTAATTATTTTTATTCAATCCACCATTTATTCAATCACCATTTAGTAAGGGTATTTTTTACATTTAGCTTTCCAATTGCTTTCAGTAAACAAATTATATTACTTCTATATAAATTCCATCACTATCTCCCAAATGTGGTTTCTCTACACAAGCATGTGGGAAGATCGTCACTTGTTACAAAAGCTCACTAGAAAAAAATAATATTATATAAACGGGAGATAATGCCCAAGGACAAAAATGCAAAAATGTTTCTTTTCGCTGAACAAATCTAGCTCTGGAAAAAAGCTTGGTGACTTCCAAAGATCTTGTAGTGTTGTGAAAAAGGCTGTAAAGCAAGCAACCGTAAAAGTATTATTATAAAATTAGTATAATTTTATGGAGTGCAGTATAAAATTGCACATTAATACCCACTCTGGCTACACCTAAATCAATGCAGATTGAAGCATAATTTAATCTCACTTTCCCTGGCCCCAAACAGGATGGGAGGCATAGAGATACACACTCCAGACTCTTGGTCAATGAGCTACAATGCAATGACACTCCCTTTATGTGATTTTAAATGACAGTTAGGGCAATTAAGGCAGAATAGGAGAATAAACAAATTACTGGCTCTGATAGAGAAGGGACTTAATGCATCTACTTGGACTCAGCTTTTCGTTCTTCCGAGGTCGGTAAAATGAGGACCCAGATCGTTGGGAGGCAATGTGCTTAGTCCCCCCTCCCCTCTGTCAGCACATTGTCCGCAGCAATCTGGGTCCTCATTTTACCGACCTTGGAAAGATGGAAGGCTGAGTTCAAGTAGATGCGTTGCAAACGGCTTAGAGAGGGGCTGTAAAACACTATGAAGCGGTGTACAAGTCGAAGCGCTATTGCAACTTGGCACCGTGAGAGACAAGCGATTTGATCAGATGAAACTTCGATCCGAATCAGCAACTCTTTAACGTTCTTAATCAAAACCTCCAGGCTGTTTTTTTCTCATTCCAGACGCGCCCCGCCCAAAGACGCACCTCGTGCTAATTGAAACGTTGGGAAACGCAGTCCAAGGCACCTGGAGAGGGCCAGGCTGCAGGAAACCCGCTCTTCCCCCCCCTTCCCCCCCCCCCCCCGCGGCGGGGCGGTCGATCCTAGGTAGAGGGTGAGGGTAGAGGGTAATGTTTGGAATAGACTCTCCTGCTCGAGTAGGGGGTTAGATGACCTCCAAGGTCCCTTCCAACTCTGTTATTCTATGAAACCACAATATTAAGGTCAATGTCAGACACATCCTTATTGATTTTCCGACTGCAGCCAAGGAAACTGAGCTGACGCGTCGTTCTTTTTTTTACTGCAGAGTTTGGGGACGGAGCCGAGAGGCAGGCGACCTGCCCTCCTTTCTCTTACCCAACTTGGTGGCCGCCTTCTCGAGCACCTCCTGCAACTTCTCCCGAGACCTCCCGGCCACGGCCCAGCGCAAGGAGCCTCGCAGCTCATCCTCGGCGGCTACTCGCGCTACCTCCTCGACCACGTACTGCCCCGTGAAGCCCGAGGCCCCGAACACCACCAGCTGGAAAGGCCGCTCGGTAGCCATGGGAACGAGAAGCCAAAGCGCCCGGCCGACCAGCCAGCGCCGAGGAGGAAGAGCAGGACGAGCCCACCACACTTCGACGGCTGTAGAATGAAGTGGCGAAGGGGGCGGGAGGGGGCGGGCATTGGCCCCGCCCACAGCCTCGGGCCTGGGCAGGTCACGTGACAAGGCTGTCGCCCAGTTGCCTTGCCCTGCGTAGGTTGTTATTCTCCAAGTTGCCGAAGCTGTTCGCTCCTCCTCCTCCTCGCCTCAAGGGTGAGCTCGATCGCCGGTTCGCTCCCTGCCCGTCCCGGTGCCCCGTTGTTTCAACCGATCAAATAGAACAATCGCGCAGAAGTTCCTCTGTCGAGGGAAAAGCAACCGGTCATTTGCTGCTCCTTTAGGGCAGCCCGCCAAAACTGGTTGCAGCCAGAGCTGGTCAAAGCGCGCTCGCCTGTCAAATTGCACTTCTCGCCCATGTCATACTTTGAGCCTTTCTTCATTAGCCGGTTCGGTTGTTCGTGCCCTTTGGAATTGGTAGCAAGAACTGGAGGCTAAAAACATAGGAAGAACGGTTGCGGGAACTGGGCTTGGTTAGTCTAGTGAAGAGAAGGACCAGGGAAACAGCTTGCCTTCAGACGTTGTGGGACTGGAGCTTCATCACTGGAAGCTTTCAAGAAGAGGCTGGACTGCCATCTGTCAGAAATGGTGTCGGGTTTCCTGATTTGGGGTGGGGTGGGGTGGACTAGATGACCTGCAAGATCCCTTCCAACTCTGTTATTCATTCTGCTAAACTTTCCTGTTAATCCACTGCCAATTTATGTTCTGTCTACCTTTATCGTCTAAGAGGATTTTTATGCGTTTAGGGGTTTACCTTGAAGAAGGCAGAATAAAAGGAAAAGGCTGCTTTTTATATAAGGAAAAAAATACCTTTCTATTCCAGGGAAATGTATAGTTTTGCTGTAAATAAGGGTAGGCTCAAAAGACATTTGCAAAGTTCACTTCTTCAGAAGAGCATAAATTAGTTCAAAGATGTCTTTTGCTTGATGCAGCGTGGCAATATGTTTTTTTGTGCGGTTTGTGTTTTTATGTATTGCTTTATTTCATGCCCAACTTGCGTGGCAGGTTTATTCCTGGCTGTACGGTTTTCCAAATTCTCACTTCACCCAAAAGCATATGACAGTTGCCAGTGGATATATAGATTCTCGCACTTCGTCACTCATGACATCAAGTGCAAAACCTGTTGAGAAGTGGCAGGTAGGCTCAAAGAGTTTTAACTGATTCAGGCAAGCCCTCTCATTTCCAGTCTGTGGCCAGCCAACTCCAGAAAGAGCTGGATACAATATTATACTGCAAATGCTGCACTTCCATGGCTTTGAACAGCTTAGTGTACGTCATAAATAGCATAATGGGGTGGTGGGAACAACTCTCCATCCAAAACCTTTTAGAATTTCCCCATCCATGTAGAAATCCAATGGTTAGCGTTTGTTGCCCACAATTTTTTTAAAAGGGAACGAAGAGAAGAGAAATATTAAATAAAAATGATATGTGTGATTCATATTCCTGCATGACTCTGATATTTTTTCAACTTCATTCAACTTGGATTGCAACACAAGATTCAAAAGTCACAACTGCTTAGCTGTTATACACTATTTTTCCAGATGTCTGCAACTATCAAGTAAGGTTGATCTTACCAATTTATCATTGTTAATTGCTGAACAATAATCACAATGTTGACTCTAAAAGGGTTACACACCACTTTCACAAGGACAGAATTTATACTGCTGTTCTTTACTAGGGATGCTTGCTGTACAAATCAAGATCTGCTTAGGCTCATAGCTCAAATGGAGCTAACAAACAGTAGCCTCTGTGTTTGCTGTCTTGTTTGTTCTTGCTCTCTATCTGGTCTGAACAGCTGTGCCTAAATTTTGCCTGTCATTTTTTCCCCAATCAGCTAACATACTCAGACACAGAAAAAGCCTATGTTTGATTTTTGTACTAACAACTACTATGTACTAAGGGTTAACCACTTTCATCAGCCAAGGCTACTGTGAAGGGTAACTTTGCAATGGCTATGCTGGCTGTGTTTTCTTTTCTTACTACAGACAGCAAATGGGCAGGACATTGTCTACCTGCAGCTTTTTACATTGGCTAGCTGTAAAATCTTCATTGATTCATTGAGCACCTGGAAAGGGGGACTGCTGAGAACATTGGAGTGGTGGCATGTAACAATGAAGAAGTATGGTGGGGAAAAAACCCTGTATAGAAACGTGTTCTGACACTCCTACATGTCTTCTTCTGAACCTTGAAAGAGCATATTCTGGGCTGCTGCTGTCAGCATTGGCTTGCGAATGATAGAATATCAGCCTCGTTCATGTAACTGCTAAAGAACCTGTTTTGCAACTATAAAAAAGCTTTGACTTTTTGCTGACAACAGCAATTAATGCAAGACTGCATGCTAAAATATAATTTCTTTGAAAGTAATTTCATTTTTAAGGGATAGGCTCCCCAAAGAGCGAGTTACTTTAAGGTACAAAATCTCTGTTTATTCAAAGGGTATTTACAGTAATTTTGAAAGCATGCTAGAGAATGATTTATTAATAATTGCATTGAGCTACATAAGATATATTGTGAGAAAAGGTCTTCCATTAATGGGAGTGTTTTATGTACTTTTGGATGCTCAATCTTGCATTTTGTTGTTAGTTGCGAAGTCGTGTCCAACCCATCGCGACCCCATGGACAATGCTCCTCCAGGCCTTCCTGTCCTCCACCACCTTCTGGAGTCCATTTAATCTCATGCCGACTGCTTCAGTGACTCCATCCAGCCACCTCATTCTCTGTCATCCCCTTCTTCTTCTATTGCCCTCAATCTTTCCCAGCATTAGGCTCTTCTCCAGGGAGT
>JAOYMU010000252.1:60200767-60212947 GCA_025802295.1 Psammodynastes pulverulentus | reverse complement strand
CTCAGCCAGCTTTGCTGGCTGAGGAATTCTGGGAGTTGAAGTCCACAAGTCTTAAAGTTGCCAATGTTGGAGACTCCTGTCCTATATTGCCCTAGATAGCATAGGACTGACTTACTCCCACGGTTTGTATCCATCAAATTAGGTCTGGCAGGAAGGACAGGATCCGGATCCTGTCAATTAGGGATTGTCATCTAGTGAGACTTGGGAAGTTTGCCTTTATATAGTAGGTCTGCCCTCTGGAATTGAAAACTGCCCAATCTTAGGTTGGACCTGACCCTGCTCAGCTTTCAGAAAGCCTTGAAGACCTTGTTGAAGAATGATGTCTTCAGCAGCCCCTTTGTGTTTAGTTCATTTTGATATGTATTCTTTATATTGTGTTATATACAATAATAACCACTGTGGTGGCGCAGTGGTTAGAATGCAGTATTGCAGGCTACTTCTGCTGATCATCGTCTGCCACCAGTTTGGAAGTTTGGGTCTCACCGGCTCAAGGTTGACTCAGCCTTCCAAGGTCGGTAAAACAAGTACCCAGATTGTTGGGGGCAATATGTTGACTCTGTAAACCTCTTAGAGAGGGCTGTAAAGCACTATGAAGTGATATATAAGTCTAAGTGCTATTGCTATTTAGAATGTGCGGTGTTTCCAGAATATTTTCTCTTCAGTAGCTGGGTTGGTACTTTCTTACGCAGTTGAGTTCAGGAGAAACTATTTTGAAGATACCATTCAGCTGGAAATACCAGAACTCTGCAGAGTTGGAGGTGAATAATTTTCCCATTAGAGATAATTCTTATCTCTTCTTGCTAGCTCCTGAGTTACAGACATTCTAGAAAATCCTGTAAGACGACTGCTGGCGATACAAAATGAGCAGGAATGAAATTGACAATACTGTTTCAGTATATTCATTTTTTGTTTATTTTACAGCATTTGTATATTATCTGAATTCACTTCATAGGCTGTGACTACCATGTAATTTAAAGTTAATAACCCCCCCAAATATCTCGCCTCAGCCTTAGTCAAACAATCATAGCTGTAAAACTAGGTGGTAGCCTACAATTCGCTCAGAGCTAATGCATTTTGAAATGGCACTTTATTTGTATTTTTTACAGCTAGAAATCACAAATCAGAATGTCTCACCTTACGTAGATTAGAGTTAATACAGATGTTCTTAAATTTAAGCCATGCTGCCATAAAACAGTGGTTTACGAATACCATCTTTCCTTGATCTGAGGACCATTTTTCAGTAGGCTACATACAGGTAGTCCTCGAGTTACAACAGTTCATTTAGTGACAGTTTGAAGTTATAAAGACACTGAAAAAAAGTGACTTATGTGACCATTTTTCACTCACAATTGTTGCAGCATCCCCATGTGAACAAAATTCAGACGGTAGGCAACTGGCATGTATTTAAGACAATGGCAATGTCCTGGGGTCATGTGATCACCTTTTGCAACCTTCTGACAAGCGAAATCAGTGGGGAAGCCAGATTCACTTAACAATCACATTTCCAACTTCCAATTGCAATGATTTACTTAACAGCCGTGATAATGGGGCAAAATTCACTTCTGTCTCACCTAGCAACAGAAATATTGAGCTCAATTGTGATTGTAAGTTGAGGACTACCTGTATATATATATCCATTTAATGATAGATAAAGCCAAAATATACAGGGAGGTCTCAAATAAAGTTAAGATGATATATGTGACTGTGATTGGGACCCTGCCTTTTTACAGATGTATAAAAAAGTGTGGGATTTTATTATGCTTTTGCAGACATCGTCTTTTTTCTGGTGAACTTCCCTGAAAAAAGATCAACGTATAATTATTTTAGAAATAAATGTATTAAAAATTGCCATACCATACATATATAGTTAGTGTATAATAATGTAATTGTATTTCACTAATTCCAGTTCTCTGTCAGTTAACTGTACCTTCAATACTCAGTCATGTAAGGGGAGCAGCATTTTCCACTCATGAATTGTGATTAAAAAAAGAAAACAAATTCCTATCTATCTCAGTTTTGTAGTTATCCAAAGTGCTGGTTGAAACGATAATTTATAAACCCTTTTCAAATAAAAAACAAATTTACTCTTATCATCACTTCAGATATTCATTACAAAACATATAAATCGACTAAACACGAATTAGAACAGACTGGAATATCTAGCTATAGTTCTGGATCCTATGATTACCAGAAAAAATGGTGCAATATATCCAAAGCTTCATTTTTTAGATTTATTTTGTAATAATTCAGGTAAAGGAGATCAAAGTGTTCATTGCTATGAACACTGAATAGCCTCAAAACCTGTCCTCTTATATTTGCTCTTTGCCTTAACCAAAGGAAGCAGAGGAATATTTATATTCTGTGCCTGCATTGTGTCTCATTTTAAGATAAAATAAGCTACTTTTGCACAACATTCTACACGATAATGCAGTCAGCTATATTTTAGCCAAGCTTATTGTGCGAGTTCTTAATGCAGGATTGAATAAACCATAATTAAATAAATTATAAATAAGTACATACCAGTGGAAATAGAAAAAAAATGGTGAGCCAGGGTATTTCAAAGTAAGAGAAATTCATTATATTCTAAGGAATTACCATAACTGGAAATAAAATGGGGCTTTGGCAATCCTAGTGCAAAGTAAAATCTTTTAAAAACTATATTACATTTCTCTTTTAAAGGTGCACTAAAAACACTTCTGCCCAAAATTCTACATCTCAGATTTCTTGATAACTGTACATGCCATATTTTAAAAATATGCAAGTTATAAATTCTCTATATTTTTGGTGATCAGATGCACAATCACTTGAACAAAGCAAAAATCCACAGTTGAATTAAATATTATCACCTAACTGAATAGCAAACTGAAAATTACAAAGTCTCAAAACATATCCTTACTAAGGAATAATTATAAATACAAGATAGCTAGAGAAGGCATGCTCATCAACACTGTATCACATAATTACAGAATAAAAGAATAAGAAAATGTTGCTACAGACCAACTAATTAAAGGAGAGACAAAAGTGGTATACTGAACCAGCCAGTAACATTTTAACATTCCCTCTTTTTAGAAGAGTACAAACTCTGCTATAGTATAACACAAAAGGCCTTTGGAACACACATAGAAAACATGTTTCGACAAAATTAAAACTTTTTTTTTTTAAACTAACAACATATAAAATTGCCAATTAATTACCCAGTGTAAAGTTTGCACTGCCAGTATATTAGGGAAAGGGAAATCCATAGCCCTCCAGAAGTTGCTGAATTTCAACTTGAACACAGTCAATCGTAGGAATGCTAGAAGCTGTAGTTCAGGGACCCAAGAAAACTCCATCCTAAATTACCTGAATCTATAGAACAGGATCCAGGTTGCTATGAAAGGGGAGGGGTTTTTGGATGCTTTATCATTAGAACATTCTTTTTATTAGAACTACATTTCCCACAATGGAGGACCATCACAGCAGAGTATATATGCAGAAAATAGTAACAAATTAGATAACCTGTGACCTGTTAGCTAATTGTTCCAAAGATATTTCCTTACCTAAACAGAGAAACAGAATGACAATGGGTACACAAAAAACAAAACAAAGCCTGTGGGAGCTGGAGCGACTTCCGACTTCCTGCTGGCTTCCCCATTTACCTTTTCCTGAAGAACGCTGGCAGGGAGTGTTGGAAATCACAATCACATGACCGTGGCTGACCATGGCACAGCAGCATGGCAGCATTGAAACAATCACAATTTTGCCAAAATGTGGGAGTCATTGGTCCCAGATTTTAGATGCATTCTGGAAGTATCTGAGGTATGTTGATTCAAAAAATGTTGCCCTATGATCCACCGTTTTTGCTCAACTGAAGATTACAAACAATCAAAAGGACACAAGAATTTTAATAGTATATAGATACATATAGGGCAATTCTAAAGGATGCTGGAAGCCTTTGTGTACAGTACAGCCAAAGTGTGATTTTGATTCTAACCTTATGTCAATATATAATAGAACACAGTATAATAACTAAAATCTACCAGAACACTGTAGACAGTGTGTGTCAACATAAATATACCAGATTAGTCACTCAGATATCAAGCTTCAAACTTATCTTTCTAAGAACAGGATTTTGCAACGAACAGGATTAAGTCAGGAATGGGAAGAAAGGAAAGGAGATGCAATGAAATTACATATTTGTGTGATGTGTAAATTAAACAGAATGTGATGTTGTCTATTCTATTTATTATTTATCACAGAGAGAAGGCTGAGCTACAAATGGAAGGGAAAAAATAAAAATGAATAACTCTAATAATAATTCACATGAAGGCTGATACTGTTTAAAAAGTAAAAACAAATATATTAATGCTTTTTACATCCATACTCTGGAATATTTCTGTCACTATTTCATTTCACTTGCCATATTAGTTGTTTGCACAATAAAAGTCTAAATATTTTGTATAGCATGTATCACTATTAACTAATAGATTTGAAACAACTTGTGAAGTCTATTTCCTAAACAGACATAGTACCCTGAAATTAATTTCCTATCACCTGATCAATTATAGCTCTAACAAAAAATATCTCAGAGCCAAAACATCTTATTTCAGGTTTGTTAAAAAAAGTACCGTACTTTTCAGAATATAAGATGCACTTTTTCTTCCCCCAGAAGTGGGTGAAAATTTGGGTGCATCTTGTACACTGAATGTTGCAGAAGCCTCACCCATTAGTAATTTACCTCTTTGCAGTAAGCAGCAAAAAGCCTGTTGCAGCTTCAGTACAGCCTAATTAGCATAAGCAGCTGATAGTCGTTTGCATCTGGCTCCGACCATCAGCTGTTTCAGAGTGCAGGGATTGCCAATAGGCTATAGCAATCCCTGCAGTCTGAACGTGCTAATTAGGCTGTGCTGAAGCCAAAAGTGAAACTGAAAGTCTGTTTCTGGTTGCTGCAACAGAGGCAAATTGCTGGGAGGCAGAAGCTGAGGTAAGATATTTTTTCTTGTTTTCCTTCCCGAAAAGTTAGGTGCGTCTTATACTTCAGTGTGTCTTACAGTCCAAAAAATACGGTACATTTAAAACTTACAGTTTAAAATACATAGTAATCTCCAAGTAACATTGACAGAGAGTGACTTAAGGAGGAAGAGTTAAGATCAGCACCAGTGGTGGGATTCAAATTTTTTTACTACTGGTTCTTTGGGCGTGGTTTGGTGGGCGTGGCAGGGGAAGTTTACTGCAAAATGTCCGTTCCCTCCCCACCCCACTAACTTGCTTTCCAGCTCTGTTCTCCTGTGCAAGACAACAAAAGAAGACTCAGCCGATCGGCTGGGACTTGGGAGGCTGAGAATAAATGGGGCAGGGCCAATCAGAGGTGGTATTTGCCGGTTCTCCGAACTACTCAAACTTTCCGCTACCGGTTCTCCAGAACTGGTCAGAGCCTGCTGAATACCACCTCTGATCAGCGCCTATGGAGAAACACTCAATGTAGGTCAGGGATGTCAACCTGAATTTCATTGAGGGCCGCATCAGGGTTGTGTTTGATCTTGGAGGGCCAGGGTGGGCGTGTTCAACATGACATCACTCATGTCAGGGAGCGCCTGTGGTGGCCTGAGCACTCTGCCCAAAAAAAACAGGCTCCTGAGCTCTGTTTTTGGCTGCAATGGCCTTCTGAAACCATCTGCCAGTGAAAAAAGAGCTCTTGAGGGCCGCACGCAGCCCTCCTGAGCTCTGTTTTCGCTGGGAGAGGCACCGTGGGCTGGTCCTTCACTGTTTCCAAGGGGCCCCATGGGTCATATCTAAGCACCCTGTGGGTCAGATCTGCCCCCCGGGCCTTGAGTTTGACACCCCTGATGTGGGTGAAAAAGTCAGACTTTTGTCTATTGCTAAGAAGTTGATAATGTCACCACATCATGTATTATGGCCTAGCAAAGATGTATATCTGGATCTCTTGTGGGAATATCCCGAAATATTTACTTGACTTCTTATCTAATACCTCTTTTAATAATACAGAATCACCTCAGTTCAGGTGATGACCAAACTTTCTTACCTCTGGTCGCGAACGGGTGCTCAGGTGGCAACCAAACACAGCCGTGGCAATTTGACCTGCGCCACGTTCACCATTTTTTTTACGCGCATGTGCTTCCGGTGACAGTAAAATTGGGTGTCGACCGAATTCTCGGTACAGATTATGGTCGTCACCCGAGGTTCCACCGTACCTAGGGAGGACTTCCATCCAATCATAAACTCATCTTCATTTAATCATCTTCATTGTAAAAAATGACCCATAACTTTGTTTTATTTTAGGTTGTAATATTTGTTAGAGATACTACTTAGATGTACTCGCAAAAAGTCAGTATGGGGCCTTCTGTGTTCAGAGCCTTTAATACAGGTTCGTTCCGCCATGTCCAGATCCAGTCTTGGGTGGCTTAATATTTTTGGATGGTCTTGGCTACATCAGTAAGTGTCCAACTTGCCTACCTCAGGGCGGAAATCCGTGAAATCTCCCTCATGAAATGTTGTTTGGTTTGTACCTCTTTGATTTTCTTTTTTGATCTATGGAGAAGATCCTCTATTTTTTCTTCAAATATGTGGTGGTGACTCAGAATTCCTTAGAGAAGAGTGAAGATTTTTAGAAATCTTCCAAAACCTCCTCTGCTGTTGGAGTTTAAATTTACTTCAAAAACTGCTAAGATACAGATTTGGGAAATGGTGGCAAGACTTTCCTGCATGCCTTTGCAGGGCCACGTTGCCATAATTCAGAATAGGATTGCCTACTTCTAGTAAATCTCTGAGTAAGATACTTAACAGGTGATCTGAAAACAGTTGCTCCGATCTTAAGATGAATGGCAAGGCTCAGGTTTTGTTTCCAGTTGGGTGTGACAGCTTTGTACATAATGAAGTCAATTATTGACTTTGTTTCCAGTGAATCAAAATCTTTTACTTACTTAGGGGACTCAGGTTTTCCTTGGCTTGCTGTCACTAATGGCTTTTTCATAGCCCTGAAATAATAAGGAAAGGAAAATACATCAACTAAAAGTGGAAATGAGAAAGAAATTCTTCTTTTGAGAGATCCAGAAACAGTCATAGAAGAAAAGAAATGGAGAGACCAGAGTTTGGGTTATTTGCTATTCTTGATGTCAGAGTGTCTGTCTGTCTGTCTGTCTGTCTGTCTGTCTGTCTGTCTGTCTGTCTGTCTGTCTATCTATCTATCTATCTATCTATCTATCTATCTATCTATCTATCTATCGTTCGTCTATCTATCTCTGTCATCTATCTTATCTATTTTATATAGCCACAATATATAATATATCCTGACCCCGATGTATCTACAGAAAAATATGTTAGGTTTTCCATTTCAGCCTAAATTTAGCTATCTAAATCAGTGCCAGATGTGTAGGGGAAATGGTGCTTTCAAAAGAATTGGGTTTTTCAATGAAGGAGACAGTAGTAGGAGGAAGGGAAATACTGGGTTTATACCACACAAAACATAATATGGAAAATATTACACATTTCTCTTTCTGTAAACATAGTAGAACTTCCATCCTTCAAACTAATTTCTCTAGCATATGGGAAGTATGACATACCTCACTCTCTCTCTCTCTCTGTTGGGTGTTCAAGATTCAGTATTGGGGCCATGAAAGCATATATATGTCACTCCATTAGCCCTCCTTTGGATACCTCCTATTGAGGTAACTTCAAAATGCCAGCATGCTTCAGCTAGAAAGCCAGTCCTTTAATAGACAGGTGTCCCACAAGTAGATTTGTACAACTACTCAGACAAGTGACCTCTTTGTGATCTCAGCTAACAAAGAACTTAAATCAGCCCTTTCATTCAATCATATCGTGTGATTTCTCCGAAAGTTTCAAAGCTACCGGGGGAAAGAAAAGAGGGGGCAGGGAGACTATCTTCTTGATTTAATATGGATAACACAGAAGAAAAATTGATTTATTTCTGGAAGTTTCTCAGATAATATCACATTTATAACACCGTTTTGAAAAACAGTAGAACTGTAGAATACAACAGAGAACTTTGGGACTGGGGAAACATATTTATTTAATGCGAGTGTGGATTATTCAGATGAGGCAGCAGCTCAGTTTCAAGAATATGAAACTAAAAAGTAAATGTGGATGGGGTGTTTTCAGACCCTTCTCCTTGTTTTTATAAAATATCCTGTATAGTAATCAAATCAATTTTTTTTATTTCAGTCATTGCCCAGATTATGTATTTATATACAGTAGGTAAGATTATCTAAATGGTGACAATTCAACCCCCTACTAAGAATCAGAAAATAAGCTATCTCAGAGTGTTATGTGAAAGAAATTCATTTATACTTATCAAGGGACAAGATTCAAATAGTTTCACAATACTGGTTGAATTCACTGGGTAATGCAAAAAGGAACTTGTTTTCTTCATGCATTCCAAGTCTTTTATTTTCTTTCCAGCAAAATTTCAGTCATAAATGGGTCTTTAAAAAAGCATTTAAGACTTTTTGCTCTTTCTACCAATCTTAATTGTAACTAGAAAAAGGAAGATGCAAGGGTTTCTGGAGCCCTAAAAATAAACCTAAGTTTGGTATTTTGGAGATTTTCAAAATGCTATCCTGATCAGAATTCTAAAGTCATTCCTACCATGTTTAATAAGTGAAGAGCTAATTGTTGAGAGGAAATAATGATGAATAATTTAAAATTCCCAAGAAAGAAATAGGGAGGGGCACTCCCTCTGCCCGAAATTGAAGATACTGTACTATATTTCTGTATCTTCCTGTAGAATGGTTATAAAGAATTACAGAGTAATTTCCTGTAGAATAATCATACAGAAATACAAAACAAGGTCCCTTCCAGACCTTATACCACCCCAGACAAAGGACTGTCTAATCTCCTTTTAAAATCCTCCAGGGATGGAGCACCCATAACTTCTGAAGGCAAGCCATTCGTCTGATTAATTGCTATCACCATCAGGAAATTTCTCCTTAGGGCTCTCTTTGATAAGCTTTCATCCATTGTTTCTTGTCCAACTCTCAGGTGTGCTGAAGAATGGAACAACTCCCATCTTCTTGGTGACAACCTGTCAAATATTGGAAGACTGCTATCATATCTAGCCCTTCTCCTCATTAGACTAGACATACATACTTATTTCCTTAAAGCAGCAATTTCTGAAATTAATATATTTTACCTCCCCTCCCTCTGATCTGTGTATGCCAGTTATACCTTAGACTATAATTTTCTGTTCCAGTGACTACTCCAATGAAATAAATCAGATCTGAGAAGTGTTTCTCTCTTTATTTTTCTTTTCTTTTTTTATGATGGGAGTGTGTGAGTAGATGTTTACTCAGAAGTGATTTATCACAATCAGTTCAACGTAGGTTTAACAGCCTCGCAGGAGTTTAGCAAAGAATTCTGTGTTAGCATGGAACATCTGAACAAGCAGAATTAATTTAGTGAATCAAAAAACTGGCAAATTTAATTTGGCATATAAATAAAAGCATTTCAACAGAACAAAAATATACTTCTACAAGGAAGTTTCCAAAAGACCAAAATTCAGTTCCCCGTGGGTCCTGAGTTTGATCAAGAAGGCTATTTGCACACTAAAAGCAATTAGTGTGAAAAGTATTGCATTGCTGGGGCTATTGAAATGATTGCATTATTGCTATAGTCCAAGACTCTGCATTATCAAAACCAGACTTTAAAATACGCTGTGTACCATATGCTTTAAGTGTCAATCACAAAACATTCATTTCCCTGATATTATATCTTGCTATCACATTGGCAATGCAAGTATTATAAAGAGGTAGACCCTATCTAATTTATACAAGATTGTCCTGGACCTATAACCAAAATTGGCACTAGAATTTATGTTGTTTAGCAAGTCAGTTGTTAAGTGAATCATATTAAATTTACAGCTTTTTTGCCATGGTTGTTAAGTGAATCACTGCAGTTATTAAATGAATAAGATGCTCATTGGTGAATATGCCCTGAAGGTGCTTTTTCAAGAGGCAATTGGACTTTCTGGAACTAGGAATGTTGTAAGTGTGAAGTTGTAAGTCACTTTTTTCAATGCCATTGTAACATTGTCAGTAAATTAATGTTGTAAGGCATATTCATACTATTCATACCACTAAAAGTATATTGTAAGGCTAAGAAATGTCTATATTCAAGTTGTTGATAGTCACTATTAGTTACTATTTGAATTTGGAAATAAAAATCAGTGACCAGAAACATCTTTCTCCAGTCTGGCACTTCATTATATCTTCAAAGTTCCATTAGGCTGCACTCCATCCATATCTAGAAGTCAGCATACTGGAAAATCTTACAGCCTTACAGATTAACAGAGTTGGAAGGGACCTTGTAGGTCATCTAGTCCAACCCCCCGCAGTCAGTCCAAAGGAGTGTATTCTATAGTGTATCAGGCTGGGGAAGACTAGTCTACAGAGTATTTTTAAAATAGTATCTATAAACATATTTACTAGATAGTTACACGTTAAAATTCCTTAAGTAATAATAAATGAAATAGAAATGAATTTTTTGAAAGTAACTTTAAGTGAGGTTAACACACTGCACGTGTCCCATTGACAAGCACAGAGGTATTTTGAGTCACGAGATTAAAGTCATTTTAATCATGTAGTCTTGTGGTTTCAGAAGTTCAAGCCTGAATGGTAAGGTATCTTTAGGAATATTTGATAAACAATAAGGAATTTTAAGGAAGTTTTCTGAAAGTGAGGCAGAGGCAGCCATTCTATTCTGATTCATTTCCCAAGCAAGAATTGCAGAGATGGTATTCAGCCGGTTCTGACCAGTTCTGGAGAACTGGTAGCAGAAATTTTGAGTTGTTCGGAGAACTGGCAAATACCACCTCTGACTGGCTCTGCCCCCCTCTATTCACTGCCTCCTGAGTCCCACTTGATCGGCTGGGTCTTCTTTTGTTGCCCTGCACAGGAGAACAAAGCTGGAAAGCAGGTTAGTGGACTGGGGAAGGAATGGGATTTTTGCAGTATCTTTCCTGCAGGAGTGGGGAGGGAATGGGGATTTTTCAGTATCCTTCCCCTGCCATGCCCACCATGCCACGCCCACCAAGCTACTCCCACAGAACCGATAGTAAAAAAAATTGAATCTCACCACTGGGTGTAATCCCTTAGAATTATCCAATTGGTGGCACGTTTCATTTGTTGCATGTGGAATCTGTGGTATCAATATCAGGTAAATAAAGTCTACACATTACAAGCATTTGTATTCTACTTTCCACATTTATTCACTACCTTCGTTTCCAACTTCATATTTCCAGAAAAAACAGAGACGATGATGTTGAGTAGAAGAATATTAAAAGAAAAAAAATATCTAGGACTTGCAAGATACAATCCAAGAAAAGCCTTGCCATTTTAACTCCTTCAAGGGTTTTTTTTTTTTAGACAACACTGCTCAATACCAGCTGTTTTATTTCCCCTGAGATAGGTAATGATACTCAATGGCCAATACTTTTATTTTTATTTTTCTGCTCCAACACAAAGTATTTATTCCATGACAGAATGCAGGGCCCCAAAACATTGAATTTGTGTCTTTTTTATTGTCAAGAGACAAACAGATTGCTGCATAGAGTCAAAAGCCCTCCAGCACTGCAATCTGGTTGCCCAGATTTTATAGAAACTTGTTAATATCTTTTAAACACAGGCGTCATTTTGAGAGTGTATCAGTCTCAAGCTAAATGTCAAATAATGTAGCAAGAGCTAGCAGTTCCTATAGAGCTTTATGTAATATAAGCAGTCAGTTATCGTCTCCTGCTCTATGACACGGTATTTGTGGGGGAGCAAGGAAAAAAATGTTTCAATTATTTAATTCCATCTGGCATAATTGGTATCTTAAACATTTTATTTAGTACTCTCAGCAATGTCTTCCAGTAGTCTCGTTCTCAACTTAAAAAATAAATCAATTGCAAATTATACATATCTAGTTGGCTGTAAGTCAATTCTCATTTATAGACAAAAATGCTGTGTAGAAACCCTTTCTTACATAGCAGTTTAAAGAATTGGTTCTTTACTTACCACACTGAACTCTGGTGACGCTTATATCATTTTTTTGGCAGAAAAGGTCTTCAAATGTTATTAAAACTAAAATTTCTCAGAAGGTATTTCTCTGAGAAAACTTCTGAGATTCCTTCCTTCCTTCCTTCCTTCCTTCCTTCCTTCCTCCCTCCCTCCCTCCCTCCCTCCCTCC
>JAOYMU010000252.1:60096516-60106835 GCA_025802295.1 Psammodynastes pulverulentus | reverse complement strand
TCTCTCTCACTCTCTCTCTCTCTCCCTCCCTCCCTCCCTCCCCCCCTCCCCCCTCGTTTAAAAGATAGTACAGTTTGGTCCTCTGGACATGACTTCTCATTATATGCACCAAAAATATATTTTCTTACTTCTTAATATTCTTTCAGAATCACTCAAGGGATTAATTCTAACCTTTAAAATCTATATGTGCAGGAATCTCAGAAAAGAGTTTTATATTGATACTGTTGATGTATTTACATTAGCATTGTCAGCATCAAGAGAAGGTATAAGGTCAATTTTCGACGGCTGTGAGATCTTTGAGCATTCTTCATTAATGAAATAATTTCTTACACTTAATATTTTTGCAGCTACATTTAGAATTTCCCTCCCTAAAGTAATTGGTGAACTCTCCTGTGGGAAGGCTTTGCCATAATTAAGCCTTGAAAGGATGGTTTAAGCATTTGAGGCTTATTTTTAACCACTTCTCAAAAAGTTCATGAGCATAAAGATGATTTATCATTTCCTATGTTCCTCTAATATCTGCTTAGTAGCTATTGGTAGACAAGTTCTCTATACCTTTCATCCCCAAAGTCACATCGAAAAATGGTAATTTGAACCTGAGTTCAAATTTCATTCAGATTAAGGAAGAGCTTGAATTACCATTTGGTATACTTCCCAGAATATTTCCCATGACAATAGATTAACATGTATCAGGATAATAGATAGCATTAGCAAATGTATATTGGACCACCTCTCAAATACTGGCTCTCCCTTGTGATCAAATAATCTACTTGCTGATTTTAGAGAAGATATATTGTCAGGAAAAAGTATCAGTACCTTATCTGGATGCATGATGTTGGGCGATCATGATGCGTCAAAGCTTCTAAATGGGACATAAACAGATTTCGTCTTCTGTTATGGGTGGTTTGAGATTCTTTTCTGCAGAGCTCTTGCTACCAATGATAAATCCAGCTAGCTAAGTCATGAAAAGGAGGCACTTTTGGATAAAAGAGAATATTTCAACTGGCCAATCTTCATGAATATTACTTACCACCAAGCTGATTTGTTTATTTTTGCTTATTTTTGTCTTCAGAATGTATTCATTTTTTCCTAGCTGCAGGATCTGCAACTTGTTTTTTTAATCAACAGCTGTTTAATTAATAAACAGAAGCAGAATGCCAGATGCAGAGCCAAAACAAAAGGTGATCGTGTTAGTAAAAAGAACAAACAATATTGAAAAATGGGGAGCAGAAGTAAGAATGTTGACTGCTGAACAAAGTCGCCCAGAAACTGGCAAATGGTGAGATCAACCGTAAGCGGGCCCGGGTTCTCCTCCAAGAACATGCGGAACGATGGTTCCCACACACATGGAAATCGTCAAAGCCTCGAACCAGACCTGCGACTCATCAATGGAGCAAACGGGCCATCCGTAGAGACAACTACGCGACGATCCAACGGTTCTACAAGCTCCGGCGACGAGACGTGGCCTCCACCATTTTCACTGGGTGCTGGAAGAACACGTACTGTGGGCCTCAGCCCTTACCACCAGAGATGGAGACATACTGGTCTCAGGTATTTTGGTCACCGAGTGCGATCGATGACAGTGTGGCAGCCACCCAGCGGCTGTACATTGGTCTCTCCTATGCCGATCACTCCATCTGAGGTCACTGCAGCGCTGAAAAGCATGATGGCCAGGACCGCATCCCTGCAGCCAACCTCCTTACCTGGCACCAGCCATTGCTAGCAGCATACTTCAATCTACTGCTAGCAGCCGGAGAACCTCCCAAACAGCTCACATGCTCGAGGGTGGTCTTTTTACCAAAGATGGAGGACCCGGCTACCCCAGGAGATTACCGCCCGATCTTGATTGCTTCTACCGTCCTCCGCGCCTTCCATAAAGTCCTGGCGTGGTGTCTCCGCGATATGCTTCAGCTTTCACCCTTCCAACATGGCTTTCTTCAACAAGATGGCTGCCTCAAAGCGATGACCCTTCTCAACGCCATCTTGAGAAGAGTCCACACAAAGCGTGAGCCTTGTGCAATGCTATTCCTGGACATTGCAAAGGCCTTCGATACAGTGTCCCATCACATGCTTTTCCAAATCGCGAAAGCTGTGGGTCTCCCATCCCCTCTGGTGAGATACCTACGTCACCTGTATAAGCGGTCAGCGGTACAACTTGCTGGAACCACGACTCCATGCAGGAGAGGTGTCCGGCAAGGCAACCCACTATCACCACTACTCTTCATCATGGTCGTCGAAGACATAGTCACAACATCTCTGCCCAATGTTGGGTTTGACTTCGACGACCACTGGATTAACGCAATCGCGTATGCAGATGACCTAGTACTACTAGCGCAGAAGTCCCCATGGCTCCAAGAGAGATTTCATCTCCTCTCGGAAGCCCTTGCACGAGCCAGTATGACTCTGAATGCCAAAAAGTCCCACGGCCTAACTATTGCAAAAGATGGCAAACAAAAATGCATGGCCCTGTTACCGACCACATAGGTGTGTGGGGGAGGAACCATCAACCCTCTAGGGCTGGGAGATGCAGTCTGCTACCTAGGACTCCAATTTAATTGGAAAGGCTGCATCGTCCCAAAGCATACAGGCAAGCTGGACTCGCTGCTGCAAGAGCTCACTCGGGCACCATTGAAGCCGCAGCAAAGGATGCAGCTTCTAAAAACCAGCCTGGTCCCGAAGTTTACACATGAGCTCATACTAGGTCATGCGCACCAAAACACCTTGCGCAAAATGGACTGCATGATTCGGGATGCGGTGAGACAATGGCTATGGCTGCCCAAAGACATCCCGATGGGGTACTTCCATGACCACATCAAAGATGGGGGGCTGGGAGTGCCCTGTTTTTCCATTACGATCTCGCTGCTCCAGGCGTTGTGACTAGAGAAGATCACATCCCATCCCACCACGCTGTTCCACATGGTGTAGAGGCAGGATGAGTTTGGTCTTCTGCGGCACCAGATGAATCAACCTTGCAGAATCAACGCAGTTGCGGTGATGACGATGGCTGAAGTGAGAGAGGAGTAGAAGGACGTGCTCTGGACATCTGTCAATGGTCAGGAGCTGGGTGTCCCCAACATCGATGCGGCCAGTCATGATTGGCTACTGCGCCCCTCTCGGGTATTGCCCCGTCTCTTCCTAAGGGGAATCCAACTGAGGGGGTGTACTCCCCACCAAGTCGAGGAGTGCATGCGGGTCCAATCGCCAAGTCACCCAAAAGAATTGCAGAGGTGGCTGCCGAACCCCAGAGACCATAAACCATATTTTGCAGGTATGTGAGGTGACGCACGACGCACGATGCACCTGGCACAACCACGTGCTAGGGCTGCTAGATCGACTCCTGCGCTGGCGGGGCATCCGATTGAGTGTGGAACCTGTCATACCATCCGGAAAGACATTCATCAAACCGGACCTGATCGTGGAAGCTGCGGACAAGTGGTTTGTCATGGATGTCTCAGTGGTGGCCGGGTATCATTTGCGGGAAACCTGGGACATCAAAACCGCAAAGTACGGACAGCTAGACCGTGTCGCAGACATCCGCCGATGGGCCGACATTGCTCCTGCAGTTGCAGTGCTCCAGATCCCGATTGTCATCTCCAACCGGGGACTACTCTATGAAGTGTCAGGCGCTGGCCCAAAGACATTGGGCTTGAGCCGCAGAGACATTACGGACTTGTGCGTCAGCACTATCGCGGGCTCGGTAAAATGTTATTTATTTATTTATTTATTTATCATATTTATAACCCGCTCCCTCTCCCCTAAGGGACTCGGGGCGGGGTACAGGGCGACGACATCGTCGTACACAATAACTCTTGTTCATAAGTGATTCATGGTCATCAAAATTTACCCATTTCTGTTTTAGAAAATTTAATTGCCAAGGGAGCTCTGTTTGACTAGATGTTATTTCAGAAACCAGTTTTGTTTTGGAAGCCTCACCAATTTTTGTAGATGCTCATTTTCTCAAATAATCAAAATACAAATATTGCAACAAATATACTCTCACAAAGTAATCTGTAAATGATACCTATGTACATTTTTACCTTTTCTTTTTGTAAACAAAAAAAAGGGATGTAATTGAATTAAAAAATGTAAATATGTAAACATAACTCTTGCTTTTTAACAGGTGAAAAATGTATTTTTCTAGAATTGTGATCTAGAATGTTAAGCCAGAAAACTGCATCAGATAAACTGAGTATGGGTTGTAAATCTATTTAACGGACATTTTATTTTTTTTCTCCCTTCCTTCCCTCTCCTCTCACTTTAGAAAGGAAAGGATACTTAGGTGTTCTCAATGCAAAGTTGCAAGATACTGTGGTGCACACTGTCAGGTAATTATTTTAAAACATAGGTGGACAATGCAATATTCAAACATTTTAACTAGTGAAATTGTTTTCTAATTACATAGTCTTATTTGAATTGGGGTACTGCCAAGCCCAAAAAAACAAGAATGATATGTGAAGTTACTTCTGAGTAATTCCTTTATTGTTTTTCACCTTCAAACAGAATCTTGCCAGACCAAAGTAATTTTCTGCAAAAACCATAGATATACTCTGTGAATTGCTAGACAGGGTCCAACTTTGCCCTTTCTGGCCACTAGACAGTTTTTGCTTTACTATCCCTTTGTCTTCTGGGAAAGAGCCCCTGTTCCTGTGACTCTGGGCTACATTCCACTACAAGTTTCCTGAAATAGACATAGTATTCCACATGGGGTCTGACCAGGGCAAAGTGGAGTAGAAGAACTACTTCTGCAGTCTATATTTTATGTATCTGTTCATACACCCCAAAATAGCATTTGCTTTTGTAACAGTTGCATTTTATTGTTAGTTTACCACTCAATTCAGAATACATTGCTAATGATGACTTACATACCGGTAATTCTTATTTGTATTTGTTAGTCATATTCTATACAGTACATTGCAAAGACTTGTACTCCATTTGAAATTTATTTAAAAAGCAGAGATGGAGTAAAACATTGAAGGAAGATGTCATTTAAAAAAAAAGTACTAACTATTAAAGGGGAAATAATTTCTTTTCACTCCTAGAAAGAAGCCTGGCTGGACCATAAACGGGAATGCAAATGTATTAAAGATATTGACCCTAATTTTCCTCCTGACTCAGTGAGGCTTGTTGGCAGGATTATTTTCAAAGTAGTAAGTTAACTTTTTATATATGATTAATTTTTGCAAAATATATCTGCTCCACTTCTGTTAATGTGGAAACAGATCGTGTATTTCAGAGTTCAAGCGATCCTTGAGTTGGGGCCTCTTGAAGAAGAGGTTGAGAGAAACCTTCACTCAGACAGATTGCCTCATGTTTTTTTTACTTGACAAAATCCTTTGGAAATATCCTTGTACCATGAAGTGCCTATAGCAATGAGCTCAAGTGAGACTTGATGAATTGATGTTCTAAGGAGCCAATTTACTCCTTTGAGTCGTCTTTCCTTGACTTGTGTACATTTGACCTGGTTTTTATAAGAACTGTGTGATGTTAAGAATTGTTGCTTGAGTTTGCTTTTTTTTGTCTTTTATCTCCTTCTCTTGTGTTCAAAATTGTCTTTTGGAATTGTACTCTTGAGGAATGGAATTAACATGTATTTTATTACTCTATGAGATCCTCTGGGTGTCTTTTGGGTTGAAAAAGCAAAGTAAAATGTGCTGTGCTAAGTGAATATGTATGTGTGTGATTGTGTTGATTGCTCTACAGTAATCAGCAGGAGTAAAGGTATTGTCTCTTCACTTGGCTAGCTTTTAAGTTGATGGAAAAAGAAAATTAAGATAACTAGGGGCACACATTTGTATGTGTTAAGCTATACAACTAATAGTTGGATGTGATATGTAATAATGTACATTTATATAAAGTGTTTTGAACTTATTTCAACTGGATTCTTGGGCATTTGGACAAAAATTATAAATAGGACAAACCAGGCAAATAAATGTAATACATCAATTCATCACAAGTATCAATATATACAATTTTTTTATTAGAGATATGGTTTTTCAGTTTCTAAATGAAGTTCTACAAAAATTGCTTAAAATTTAAAATTATATCAGTATTTATGCTGTTGGAGTTTGATCTTAGACTGATGCTGATGCCAAATCCCATGTTTGCTTCATTTCTTCAAAATGATTAATATCTTAGATATTTATGAGAGGTTGGTCTTTTGGCACCAATTTCAAAAAGGGAGTCCTTAAGCAGAATTCTTAAATTCTTAAATATCACATGGACTTAGATGCAGTGGGTGAAAAGACTTGTTGCAACTGTTCCAGCAGTGAAATAGATAAAAATAGATAAAAATAATATGTAAAAATGGAGAATACATTAAAGGAATAATAATAAAATGAAGATGGTAGGATATAAAATTCTAATAATGTTTTTTCAATCATAATATAGCCACAAATTACTTTATTTCAGATGATTATTGTTTTTTGTATTCATGTATATCAGGTTTTAAGTGTCAGGGTGGTGGAGTGGTTAGAATGCAGTACTGCAGGCTACTTCTGCTGACTGCCAGATGTCAGGAGTTTGGTAGTTTGAGTCTCACCAGCTCAAGCTTGACTCAGCCTTCCAGCCTTCCGAGGTTGGTAAAATGAGGACTCAAATTGTTGGGGGGCGATATGCTGACTTTGTAAACTGCTTAGAGCGGGTTATAAAGCACTGTGAAGCAGTATATAAAGTCTTAAGTGCTATTATAGCTATTTTTTAACAGTAAAACAATTATCCAAAGTTATTTCTATTCATTAGTGTTTTTATATTCTTACCAGTTAAGGCAATCGGTATGCCCATCTGAAGAGTTATATTCTCTTTCTGATCTTCAGTCAAGTAAGTGTTTTTGTATATTTTCTCAATTTAAAGGGACTCTACTATGTTAAAGATGTGTGAGGACATCTATCTTTTAAATATTTTATGCAAACTGGTTAGCAGCTTCATGGTGAGGATTTCTGTGCTCCCTTGAATCGGATGAAGGAACTACTGTTTGTAGGCAATAAATATTATGGTAACAATAATGAAAGTAGAGGGTCTCCCAGTTAAATCAGAAGGTGTTAGCTGAATCAGTTCAATTTAAAAGATAATTTTGGAATCTCTCGGCCCCCTTACCAGATGTTTGATCTTGGAATATTATGGTAATGAAAATTTTCTATTCTAAATTATATATAGTGAGATCAAAATATTATTTTATTATATATTTCTTAGCAATTGCATTTATTTTAGAGGGTTTTTAGTATTTATTTTAGTGTGGGTTGTATTTGGACCAAATTCTGAGACTACATTGTTAACCCTTTCAAAAGAAAACCTGCAGGTGAATGTCACATTTTCATATTTAGATGACAATTTCCCCCCTCCAGCCCCTGATTGATTCTGGGGATGTGGCCATACATAATAAACCTGGAATTTTAAGGTTCATTATTAGCATTTTAATAAAGTTTAATAATAAAGCTTTTTAATATTAGCATTTTGGCATGACATCCATGTCACCTTTTGTAATTCAGGAAACCGTGTTTTCCTTATAGCCAAAAGCATTTCTTTTATGGGCAATAACTAATCCTTTCAGCAGGAGAGGGAGCTTATTCTGGATGTCCTCCAACACCCTTGCAAGTTTTTAAAAAGATACAAGCTCAACTGGAAAAAGGAGTTGTAACCCATAAATTCGCCACTTTTAGAATCAATGTTTTCCATTGTTCAATTCTCACATTTAATCAATGTCTGATCAATTGCTTTCCCATCATATATACTGAATGTATCATTTTTTTCTGTACCTATATTTATACCCTATATAAAGATTTGATCACCCTTAATAAATACTTTTTGCTTTTCTTGAATTACTTAGTGATTCATATTTTGGGGTGGATTAAAAAACCCCTTTGCAAAGGTAAAAATGTTTTTCTCTCCCAAATTCAAGAATTAGGTCTTCAGCTCCACGCCAACTTTGGGTACTTGAATTTCAAATCAATAAAACTAGCACCTTTTTAAAAAAATGGTTATTTCTGTTTTTAAACTATTGAGAGTAGCAGTTTATGTTTATTTTATTAACATAGCACTGTATATGCAAAACACTTCTACAGCAATACTGACAATACATTTAGGCACCCTAAGAACAACATCCTTTTCTCAAAGAGGTGTCTCTTCCCGCCCCTAAAATGATTCTTCTTGTGCCATATCTGTCAACGGAAGTTGGCGATCATGTTCTGATCCTATTTTTATCAACAGCCACACGAAAATGTTGTTGAGTTTTGTCCAAACTAGTCCCTTAGATTTTGAAGCCATGATGTTCTTCTTCCTGGACTCATTTGCCTTCAATCTTTCCTTGGAGGAAATGATTGAATTGGAATTATATGGTCATTAATGAAATTGGGACTAAGACTGCATTGGTTGCTAAAATGCAATTAAGGTTAATTCTAAGGTTATGCCTAATACTTTTGCTAATTGAAGACTGTTAATTTGTCCATACCATGTAATAGGAGCCATTGTGGAACAAATTTATATTTAGCAGTGAAGACTATTGCGTGTTTCTGGACTGCCCCTGATGAAATTGGCTATTTAAAATTTAGTATAATTAAAGCATCTCTACCTCAATTTTTAGACAACAAACCTCCCAGATTTGTTCTCAAAGATTAAACCCAGTAATCGTGCTGTCATCCATTTTGAGACATATAACTTCCACCAAGTTCTTACCAGCATTATTTTTAATAGGAAAGAGTGAAACAATTCTTCTCTGAACAAAATATGGAGCCAGGCCAATTCTCTTCTGACAGAATATTTCTTCTGGATGGGAGCAAAAGGAGCATGCTGCTTTTTAAATTTCCATATGAATGATCTCGTACCAAAAAGTAAGGTTAAAAATGGATTATTGTTCATCTTTTAAGGACATTGTTATTTCAACATGTTTATCAGATGGAATAATGGCTAATATTGTAAATTGGACAGTGTATCTTGTTTTATTTTAGAAAGTGCAGTTTGTAGGGTTTAGCTGTATAACTTATTCAAAAATGTAGATACTATTCAGATACTTCTGAGCTTAGACATCTGCCTGCCACATGGAGGATTAAAAATATTTTTTTTCAAAATAGAAAGCTGAAGTTTTGATTAGTATCACAGGTACATTTTCTTTTAGATGAAATTCTATTACACCTCTAATGCTGCTGTGCTACAATGTACTAGCAGATATCTTTTTTCCTCAGAAAGATTCTAGATTTTTAAAAGCACATTTCTCTAGAAAATCCCAGCCATAAGAAAAAATATCCTTATTGTGGTCTTCTGGATTCATCATAAGTAACACAGTTGCATAATTAGTCTCCAAGGAATCCTGCTTCAAAAATAATGATCCTCCTGAGTGTCACTCCAAGATACCAGTCTGTTATTAAACATAAAAATAAGAGTTACCAATGAGGACATTGAACTGTCCACACTGTATTTTTGAATAACAATTTTCCTTACATATCATTTCTTATTGGAACTAAGAATGTAGCAGAAGCTGCAGCACCCAAAGAAGTGGACCTCACATTCAGGAAAATGGAGATGTTTTTCTAGGTTTATCCATTGAGCTCTGCAAATGGGGAAAATGAAAATAGAAGAGTTGTGTGGCTATTAAATTCGAATAAGTAAATAAAGGTAGACTGCATTGGCACAATATGGGCTAATCATTTTATAGTGGAGAATATTTATATGGATTATTTTTTCAGCTCATTCATTTCCTCTCTGTCAGGCTCAAAAGACCATCAGTGAGAGCTGATGTTTGCAATATTTTTTGTCAGAATTAAGAAAAAACAGTATGGTAAGCCTTCTAATCATAGGTAGTCCTTGACTTGTGATTGGTCACTTTGCAACCATTAAAAGTTATGACAGACCTCCCCAGAATTATTAACAGTTTTGAAGTTTCAATAGCCAACCCCCATGATCATCTGATCACATTTGGATGCTTGGTAATCAGCCCATATTTACATCTCTTTGCAATGTCCCGACAATCATGTGACCACGGTTTTCAGCATTTTTTGCCAAAAGATGGTGTAAATTAAAATGGCTTTTACTTAGTGACTGCCACATTCATTTAATAACCATTGCATTCATTTAATAAGCACCACTGAAAAGATTATAAAATTGTGTGTAGCCATGTGGTGATCACTTAATGACCATCCAGATATAAAACCGTAATTCCAGGCTCAATTACAGTCATATGTCAAGGAATAACTGACTAATCTTAACTAGGTTCAGAACAGTGGTGGGATTGGGATTCGACTTCCGGTCCCAGCGGCAACAGGATGCTGAAAGGCGAGCTCTGCCTTCAGCGCCTGGAACCCGTCGCCTGGGAGGCCCCTAGGGGCCGGGCG
>JAOYMU010000252.1:59952442-59963417 GCA_025802295.1 Psammodynastes pulverulentus | reverse complement strand
GGGGAGCCTTGTTAACCACAGACCTGGCATTGCATAACATCAGTCAGGTACCCAGGGCCTGAGACTCTGTACAACCAAGTCTACAAGAAGGGTCCATAGGGCCGGAGCACGCCACCACTTGAAGACAGCGGGGACGTGATCCCTTTACTCGATATGGCCCTCTACCCCCGCCCCCCATTATAGTTGCTAAGATTGAGAAATACTGCTACATCAGATGAAGACCCAGAAGATGCAATCAGATGATATGCTAAGCTTGATATTTTTCTCCTAGAATTTAGCATGTTGTATGAAGCCAACCTCCTTGGTGGGAGAACACTTAATATGAGACAACAATCCTCCTCCCAAAAACCCAGTTAATCTGGGCTGTGTTGTTTTGTGTGAAAGATGCCGAATATCATCCTTCCAAATAATTACCTCTAGTTCTGTTACAGCCTTGATATATCCATGATTCCAAAAAGATGAAGGATCTTTTATTCTTCTTCCTGATGTTCCATAAATCTAGAAATGCTGGGGCATATGGCGTTGCATTGTGGATTCTCCTGTTCCAATATTTTTGAAACAGCACAAAAACTGTAACAGCAAACAGTAACGACAAAAAATTGTAGAGTGAAACTATTCAAGCTAAGGGATTTGCCATCTGATGGGACTCGAGGGAGTAAATTAAGGGAACCCAGAGCAGGATGGAGCCCATTAAATGGCTTGTGTGATGTGTTGTTGCCAGGGTGGGGAAGGGTGGGTGGGTGGGTGGCTATTTTATTAATTTATTATTTATTTTATATATATGATGTTTTCGTATTCATGTACTGTCTTGAGTCATCATGTGCGAATAAGTGGCAACATAAATTCTCTAAAATGCATAAATAAAAATACATTTCTATCTCTGTCCATAGTCTTTAGAATGTCCTTTAAGCCAGGAGTCTCCAACCTTGGCAACTTTAAGACTTGTGGACTTCAACTCCCAGAATTCCTCAGCCAGCATAGACCCCTGCTTTAAGCACCTTCAAAGTGCTTCCTACCTCTCATTCTTTAGGAAACTTGAAAAAAAATCTTCCTCTTCCAATCTGGCACAAGAGAGGGCAGTTTTATGTTGTGCAGGTGGTAAATGGTTTTTTTAGGGATTTTGATCTTGCTTATTCTTTTTACATTGTTCCTGTTTAGCTGTCTACAATCTCTGGGAATGGTTGTCCTACAAGTATAGTAAATGAACAACCAACCAAAACTGCTGAAACACATCACAAGATGAAAAGATGAGAAAAGGAATGATGGAAGGAAGCTTGGCAGCTAACTATCCATCCTTTAGTCACAAATCCTGAGTATACACCTAATCCTATTAATGTCTTAAGTTTTGCAGCAACAACATCCTTTCTATTTGCTGTTTTGCTTCAGTTCTGCTTCTATATGTGAAAAACTGTAAGATGCATTCCTTTTGGGGACAGGGGACAAAACCTCTTCAAAATCCTGCTAGAAATTGTCCCTCCTTCACAACCGTTTCTGGCTGTTGAGCACTATGGCTAAAACTGCTATTGTCAATTTGATTTTCTAATATTAAAGAAAGACCAAAGGCAAATTAGTTCAGCCACAGATAAATTTATAACTAAACGCAGGGCTTTTTCTCCACCGGAACCCGGCAGAACTGTGTTCCAGGACCTTTTCAGAGTCCCGGTCACGTGGTCTGTCTCGACCAATCGCGCGCTATCATTTCCGGGTTTTTTTAGCGCGACGACGGGGGTACGTTCCGGCACCTTTTTTCACAGAAAAAAAGCCCTGGTTAAGACTCTTTGGACCAATTGAGGCAAAAGTTAACAAGTGTTCTAGGAGGGCAATATATTGTGTTTCACAATACCAGAATGTCAATATTTAAAACAGCGATATTGGATTACAATGCATTGCATATTTGCAGTTTGATTGCAGTACACTGTGGAATTAATGGGTAAAAATCTGACTATGTCATGTAGCTAAAATAAATCCCATATTTTCTTATGGCTTATAAATAATCTGAATAAGTTGGCACATTTCCCTCCAATTTGTGTGCTCCCTGATACCATATGCTAGGTGCCACAATGTCTCTCCCTTTGTGAACAAGTGTTTGTCTTACACTATCTCTCCCTTTGTGAAAAATTGTTTGCTTTTCACTATAGCCTTAAGCTAAACTTGCATTTATTAAACCTTTTAAATATACAATTGCTAATTTAAATTAGAGCAGCAAACAAACACAAAAAGCTCCTCTCATTTAGAATATTTATTATGTCGTATGTTAGTTGTTAAACAACTCTCATTGCTTTGTCCCATTAACTAAATGACCACATATATCTATTTCTCAGCTTGAATTCAAGGTGATGGCTGTAGTGGTACTATAGTCCTCATTTTGCATTACATAGTCATTTTTAAAAGCCAAGATTTAAATCTGGTGTTTATAAAAGTAATTGTTGCTGATCAAATGTATGGAAATGGAAGATACATGCGTAAGGTTCTTCATTAGTTCTACAAACCTCTTAAAGAAGTTATTTTACACAATAGCTATATTTGAGTCCTATTCCCAGTGAAAAATAGTAATAACAGGATTCATATTTTCTGAGTGCTGGTTAATCTGTTTTCTCGAATAGATTAAAAAAAAAACACCTCAGTTCTAAACTTTTTAAGCTACATATTTGTATAGAGAAACATAATTTCAAAAATGTAACAGTGTTGGCCATAGCAATTTGTGTTTTGGCCATCCTCAATGATAACATATTTTTGTAACTGTTTCTGAATAGTTTCAACAACATTATCTCCATGATTCTCTATATAGTTTATGATCGCAGCTGTATAGATCACACTGTTTTGCATTATGCATTTATTGATAAAAGAGAAATAAAAAAAGATTTACAACAGGGGTGTCAAACTCAATTTCATTGAGGGCCGCATCAGGGATGTGTTTGACCTCGGGCAGAGGGGTGTGGCCAGGGTGGGCATGGCCAGCTTGACAGTACTCCTGTCGGGAGAGCCTGTGGTGACCCGAGTGCTCTGCCAGCGAAAATGGGCTCCTGAGCTCCATTTTCGGCTGCAACGGGCTCATGCAACCCTCTGCCAGTGAAAATGGAGCTCGGGAGGGAAACTGTAAAAAACTGAAAAAAACTTCTGATTTAGCAACCCAGGAAATAAATTGGGATCTGAAATGAAAGTTATAAAGTTAATGAGATTTCTCTAATTTTAACTTATTCTCATTCAATTAATCTTAAAAGTAAAGCCAAGTAAACCAAAAGCAGCTTGCTTTTCGTTGAAGTGATATTCTCAAAACCTGATGCAAAGCAACACGTTGGTTTTAATCTGCAATGCCCTTTATGCTTCAGTCTCTTAATATTTTATCCCATTTGAATCTTTTATCCATTAACTCTTTAGAAATCGGTATGTGGAGACGGTACATTGTATGCCTGTGGTGTTTTCTCTAGCCAAGAACAAAATGAGTAGGTAGAAACCAAATGGTTTGTGTTCATTTTTCTTTATTTGCAGCTTTATAAAACTCTATGAAGTAATGAACTAATGAGCTAATGATGGATAATTCAGTGCTTCTCTCTAGCTGATAGAATATGTTGGTAGAAGCAGGAGAGAACAATTTTCTTTCTCCCATAGCTCTTTTTTCTCAAACCTATTCCAGAGACTTGGAAGAACTTCAGAAGAAGGTTTTGGAAAAGCAGTCACCCAAAATGTGGAAACTAGGCACAGATCTGCCTAGAGTTTAGGTGCCCCTTAGAAGGGTCAACTACTACCTCACAAGCTAAATCAGTGTTCAAAAAGAACATTCTGAAAGAAAAAGTGATCTTCAAATTGGCTCAATGCTTCTTGAAAGATGAAGGCATATTGCAAAGTTATTTTGCCACTTGGATAATACCATAATTATGGGCTCCTATTGCTGCTCTGCTTTTGTAAGTTCATGAATTGCTTTTGAACAGACAAATGTTTGAAAAAGCAAGTTTTAAACTAGAACACTTTTCATTTTTAATTGTGGAATTTTTCATCATCTTTCTTCATACTGGAAATAGCATTAATAGCAACAAAATCAGTAATAAAAACAATTAAGAGCAACCCTTTCCCAGAAGAGAATTAGGCACGTAGCACCATAGTATCTTTTTATGGAGAGATTTATTTGCCCTTTTATTTATCTTTTGCTCCTGTGACACTCAAAGGAAATATGCTTGTTACAGTACAATTACTTGGAAATGAGCATAAAGAGAAATAGAATATTGAAAGAAATACTGTCATAACTTTATGGGTAAATTAGATGTCACAATGATGGGTCGAAATGCTTATGTAGATTAGTCTCTGTTTCTCCTTACAATTGTATTACATAGCAGCATCTATCGTAAATATGATTACTTTTTTCAGATTAATTTCTAAGGTCCATTTTGTATACTATGTTAAAAATAGAACATGTCCAAGTTATTTACACATCCTCTTTTTGTGCATCTGAGGTAAATCTAAAATACGAATATGCGGAATTTGCAGATATATTTAGATCAGAAACAAATTATTTAAAATACCCCAAATGTGAAAGTTGATGGGTATGAAATTAATCATTTGTTGGATTTGTAGAGCCATGAATCTACATAGTGTCACAGTGTCTTGTAGCAAAAATCCACAAATAGAAAGTCCACGATAACCACATAATATTAAAATATCCGCAATAAACAATTTGAAATAATAAAATCATTAGTAAACCATATAACATCCATGACAATTCTCTTTATCTAATTTTAGGACTTGAGTGAAGAGCAGGTCATACTTATGCAGAAATATTGAATGTTTGAAAGAATTCACAAACTTTAAAGTGCCATGAAAAGTTTTAAGTAATTGTACGGAGGGGGAGAAGGAAAATGGTAATTGTATTCTCTTTTATTATTATCTATGCTCCATTCCTACCCATATTTTTAGCTAATCAAAATATAAATGTGTAATTCCCCCAACTCTACTAAACAAGAAAACAAGTAATATAATAAACAGTTTTCAAAACTATTGTTTGAGGCTCAAATATCAGCTTATATCAATTGACACATACAGATTATAGCATTATTTGTGTGCTTTTTATTCTGGGCTTAATTTTTTCCTTTGCATTTTGTACTGGTTGCCCTGGTTTAATATTCTATCGAGCATGTGCACCATGGGGCAGTCACAGTATTGAAGAAAAGGATTACAAGAGTAAATGGGGAATACACAGATTTCATAACACAATAACTTACCATTTTGAATTTCGTGTTCCAAACATTTTTAGTCATGAAAAAATTAGTCCCCCAAATTGATAAAAGCCTTTCAGTGTACAGTACAATACAATCCTTGATGCAGACAAGAGATTGTTATTGGAGGAAATATTTCTAACTCTATTAATGGAAATTTTAAAATGATTTGTGTATGAATGTCATGATGCTGATATATTTTTTATTTGCGGACCTAGGGGCCAAAGGAATATTTTGCTATCCATCCCAGTAATTGCATCCTTGTATTGTTTTCTTGGCTCGATAATTGCTAATTCCGTTTTTAAACAGGGTAGTTTCACTTTATGCCTCCAGAATACAAATGACTAGATCATCAGGAAGAAGCAGATGGATGAATGTTACTAAAGAATGTTGTCCTTTTATTAACTTCAACTAGTTATTGATTTTACCTGCAACTTATCAAAGCAAGTACACCCATAACTTCAGCTGAATGCTGGCAGATAGAGTAATTCTTAATACTTTGTAAAATAAGACTACAGTTCTTTGTTGGATAAATCCCAGTATGCTTGATCTATAATACAAACATAAAGACTACCTTTTCTGCTGTTTACTAGAATAATGGAGAAATACAGTATCCAGTAAAATGAAAGGGACAAGATTAGACCCTTTGGCTTTCAATGTAAGCCCTTGTTTTGTGCTTGTGTACTGCTTCTTATTCTAGCATAGATATGACAGCTTTAGGAAGAAGTTCAGGCATGCTGGATTCCATTTTGGTTAACTATATCGTCTTATTTCGCTATGCAGAATCCAACATATTGTTGGTTTTGATTATAATTTGAAAGAAACCATACCTCTAATCTTAGGTTATTGTTTCAACAAACCATTATTACAATTTTGCTCAATGGAAACATTTGAGTCATTGGATTATTGATGCAATGAATGAAATAAAAACTTATCTTTTGTATCAATCCAGGTGTTGATTTAGCATAAAATTCCATTTTTTCTCTTTAATGGAAATGAATATTCACCTTGTAATTAATATCTACATTTTTCCTCTCAAACTGATTAAGTATTAACAAATTGCTAGAGCGGCTTTGTATATGAAAACCCATAAAATGTTTTCAGCACATTAAAATAAAATGTGCATGGTCAACAAGATAATTTTCATCGGTGTCTTTTAATTGTGTTGTTTTTCTAGCATCCTGCTCCAATTGAATACTAATTATGAAATAAAATCACAGATACAGCTTTCAGTCCCCTGAGTAGCAGGTAAACAAGCTCCAAAAATAATGAGAGTCCATGATAGCTTTGCCATTTTTAATACCTTTTTAATAAATAATTCAATAGTAACTCTCATGCATATCAATAATTGACCCATTGTTAAATGGATCATAGCATTAATTTATCTTGTGGTTATCAGCACTAAAGGACAAACAAATATCATGGAACAAAAGGGCTTTTTGTTCAGGATTAAATATAATGACATCCTTTAAAAGTCAACTTCCAAATTTTTCTGATCAAGAAGATTTGAGATGCTCAAAAATGGATTTTTGACATCACCTGAGCTTAACTTTTGTTGGACATTTCCAAACAACCAGTAGGCTTTAAACTATTCACTTTTTAAAAATTTCTAAGTAAAAATTCTTTGACCATGGTCAGCTATATAGTAGCAGGGAATGTTTTTAAAAAAATAAAGATCTTGCTATGCATAATCCTGTTGTGGTTATTGTTGTTTACTTTGGAGAATCTTTTACAAATTCAAATTAGTTGGAGTTGGCAGGCTGGTGGGCATCAGCAACAGTGCCTATGGGCATCAGATTGCCTGATTTGGTACTGTTGTACTCAAGACTTCATTCAATTGGATACAAATAATTGCTCATTTTAAAGGGATAAATATAAAGACTTCTAGCATCATAGTTTATACTTTAGTTTAAGTCTTGTACACTTAGGTAGGTGGAAATGAGCTGATCTCAACAAGGTTTGGACAGAGTTTGGATTCAATGAAACCCTGGTTTATGCTGACAATTTTTAAAGTATTAGCCAGGCCATTCAAAGCTGAAGCTTTTAGAAGGATTTTTATTTGACGTTGCTAGGGTAGATATTAAGATAGATATACCTACAAGGAAAGTTTTCAGTATGATCCTGCTTTTTGTGCTCAAGCCCAAAGCATGGAGAATACTTAATCCCATTAAGTGAAATGAAACTATTAGAAAATAAACAAGCTTCAGTTTTATTTCTGGTTGAAGAGTTTTATTTAGCTTTTAATCTAAACCAGTTCCTTTGCTATCTGTGTTCTTTATCTTTATTGGCACAATAACGGCAGTGCCTGCAGAACAAACACCAGAACCTCTGGGGAAACTTTGAATATGAATAGAAATTGGGATCAGATAGACAGTTTTATGACTTCTACCCTTTATAGAAACCTAGGCAGGAATCTAAATGTAGTTACCCACGAATACCCCGAGAGAACCTTAGACGGCTGAGCTCTTTTCTAATAGCAGCATCCTACAGCAGTTTTCCCATTGAAAAGAGAAGAAAAGGATAGTCTGTAGCTATAGTTTTCTTTTATTGATTTTTATTTCCCTTATGTTGTCGCATACAGCATTAGCTGTAGCTTAGGAACAGTGAGCATGTTTCTCTGAAGTAGCAATACAGTTGGAAACATGCCACTCACACCAATGATTTTGTATCACAATGAAGATGTGTTTTCCATAGCCTCAGATTTAACCCTATTGTGAACCAGGGGTATGTATGTATGTGCGCTTGCACTTGCGCATGCGTGCACGCACATGCATGCACGCACACACCACTATAGGTGGTATCACAGCAATAAGACAAGATTTATATGCCAATGTTGTCTACTTATTTTCTCTAGAAATAATATTACAGTATCTTTTAATGTCACTCCATAGGATCAGGTTCATATACTTGCTTTTTTTCAACTATGTTATATGCCATTATTTGTCAGTAATTTCCTACTGCATTCTAGATAAAAAGGATGCATATTCTCTGTGCAAAACAAAAAAAACCCCCAATCATCAACAACAAAAAACAAGCACAAATTGGATATGAGAAATGTAACATGCAGAAAACTGATGGGGGAATATATCAGGTCATGAGGATGCTTTATTACCAACCTCCAGGTGGCAGCCTACAACTGAATAATTGGGGGCGGGGGAGGAGAGACTGTATATGAAACAGCTCAATGAACATTCATCAAAGTATTTGACCTTATTTCTTATGGATTAAATGGCAGTTTTTCTCTCTCTCTCCTCATATAGTATTACTTTATCATCTCATCAATGATAGTATAGTGGAAGCTATTTTGGTGAATGATCATTGCCAGGAGGATAATTCTTATTAACTGTGTTTATTTGTATTTATTTCCTTCGTTGTTCCGTTGTTCCCATGGTCCGTCTTTGACCATGTTTGCATGCATACTGCATGTAGCCAATGAAGTGGAATAGAAGCTTGAAGTAATAACATTATTAAGCTGTGCCTTTCAGATCTGTTCAACTAGAACTTGCATCATCACTTGTAACCATACTTTATGTGTATTTTGGAATGGGAGTTTGAAGCCTCTGAGAAACATTAGATTAAGGAAAGCATCTGAAAAGGTTGAATGTGAATTTTTTTTGAATTTATCTTCCCATATCATTTATAATCCCTTTAAGATGTTGGTGGTGGTTAAGGCGCATTAAAGGTGAAAATTACCGAAAGGACTTGATATGCCATTGTTGGTGTACTGAGCACATAGTTAAGCAGCAATTAAATGGATTATGAAAGAAACCATTCCTATTCATGATTCATCCCCTGAAGAATATATAAATCATTAACAAATTCAATTCTGAAAATCTTTGTATTCTATTTCAGTATTAAGGTCATATGTTCAGAGAAACAGTGAGAAGAAAATGGGATGTAAGTTTTTTTGGTGCAATATATATTAAGGACAAGCTAGCTCAAACTTACATCGTCACAGGGGCATCCCTTTGCGTATTGGGACTTTTTGCCTTTCGCAAAAGCGGGCATGGGCATGGCCAGCACGTGACGCATCCGGACCACAATCTGGGAGTTTGACAGCCCTGAGCTAGATGGAATAACATGGTATCTCATAAAAGAAGAACCTCTCTCCTCAATTATCAAGGCAGTATTTTTTTAACCAGTCCTTAATTCAAGAAAGGATAATGCTTGGCTTCAGTTGTTGCTGATCAAAAATGCCCCACATCCTTCACCCCTCACAACCATCTGAGCTGGCTAGAGCTTTGCAAATTGTAGATCTACAACAGCTAGTGGACTGTTCTGTGCTTACAGCTGCCTTCCCCATGTTTCTTCAGTGGCATGTATCCAAACTAACACTTAAGGTAGCAGGGCCGATTTTGGTGGATTATATATATATATATACTTTGCTGCAACCACTGAGCACTAGCACCTGGATAACTCTTAAATCTAATGCACTATATAGTTATCTAAAGTATAGAGATATGGCAATTCAATTCCCAGATTGAACTTTGTAGAATAACATCTGGCTATCTACATCTGATAAATGCCATTTTACTCGTATCTGGATTTTCTCCCCCTTCTCTTAGACAGTATTAAATAATCTAAAACAATTGACTAGATTGTAAGACTTTGTAAAGTGTCATATCTTCCAAAATATGTGCTGTCACCTGCTTATTCCATACAATATGACAGCTAGCCAACTTGCTGTAGATTCAGAAATAATCAGGCTGAGCCTGGTTAGTATTTGGATGAAAGACAATCAGGATATTCCAGAACTGTAGATTAGACTTCAATAGTTAATTCTTCCTATACCCCAATAGAAGAGAACATCGGTAACTCGGGGCTGAACTGTGGAGTTGTTAGTGCTCTCTGAGTTTGGTTGTTTGCTTGCAGCCATTTCATTACCTAACTAGGTAATTTCAACAGTTTAAGTAAAAGGGAGGTTTGTCCCTGTTTCTATAAAGTAGCTTGCCCTGACAGTTTGAATTTTAATTTAGGGGCAGAAAAACATATAGATGCCAAAATACTGAAATTGGTATATGGATCCTGTGGCTTGTATACTATTTTCAAAATTTAGGTTACATGGTAATATTCTACACGTGGATAGCTTTCAAGAAAGATGAGACATGTCATTAAAGAATAACTATTTGTGTCTACTTATCAGAATATCTGTGTCTAATTTAGGATTAGAACAAGCAAGTAGCCTCTTAATAATAATTTCAAGGAAGGAACAGAGATAGGAGAGTTGTTGCATTCATAGCTCCCATTTGGTCTGGCTGGTCACTGTGAGGAAAAGAAGCCTTTGATCTGACACATCTACAGTCTCACTAGTTTATTGGGGAACAGTGGCATAATTGGTCAAGAAGTGAGTTAGCATAGTAAATGGGAGTGAGCACATTTTTACATTAGAGTAAATGAAAATCGAGGGTTTGTGGAGAAGAGGTAGCATTTGTTCTTTTGTTGGAGGATGGCATTTGAGGAATCACAGGATTTCCATGTACTATTGGAATGATGCCCAGAATATCTACCATGCTTAATTTTGAAAAGATTTCCAATCAAACAGTAAACAATATCATTCACTAATTAAGCAAATCCAACAAAATGCATTTTCTGGCCAATCCTTGGAATTATCATTCGCCTAATCCATTAAATATAAAGTCTCTGACAAATTGGTGAAATTGACTGAGTTAAACAAAACATTAGCCTAATTCATGGAACTGACAGTGAGAAAGCAGAAGAGAAAGCAGTTCATTGGCCAGGCACTCGAATATCTGTAAAAAGTACTCCCT
>JAOYMU010000252.1:59896001-59910213 GCA_025802295.1 Psammodynastes pulverulentus | reverse complement strand
CTCCTTTCTTAAGAGCTCTGTAAGGGGCGTACATAAATGCATCACTGTGCCTATCATCTCCTGTACTAATGTTCTCTCTTATTTGTATTCACTTCATATATTCATAATTACGTTTATACTTATATCTATTATCCAATGTATGCTTGAGAAAACAAACAAACAAACAAATCAATAAATGGAGTAAAGGGGAAAAAAATCCTTTACAGGCAAAAAATCCCATAGATGGGGGTGACATGTTATGACTCGGCTGCTTCAGCCAGCTATAAAAATTGCAGTCTTAGAAGCAATACCATTAGTAATGTTATGCAAATTGTAAGAATACATTAATATCTGAGGTGCCTCACATGCTAATTAGCAGAATTTTTTTTTCTTTATCCACAGTAGGTATAAATCATTAATAGCCCTTCTATTTCTGCCTCCCTTAATAGGTGGCTCATTTACATATCTACCTGGTAGTCCTACATTTAGCTCTAATCTTTAGCCATCTGCATATGGATACACCATTCTCTCCTTTGACTTAAAATATGAGAAGAAAGTTCATAGATTGATATGCAATCATTTGCTTATGGTTGCAACAAATCTTAGTACATAACTTAGTACTCAAATGATGTCAAAGCTTTAACAGAATCCGGAAGAGTATTGAAAGCTGTCCTGTTCCTCCTGTGAATGTTATGGCTGAACAGATTTAAATCTGACTTATCCATATCCAAAGCCAATCTTCTAAAGATCATGCTGTAGTGACTCAGGTTAAAAACATAGTTTCCATACTTGGGTTTTGTTGGCTATGTGCATTTTACCTTGTTCATGAATTCACACGTGATTTGGGTATCTAGGCAATTCTTTTGTAACTTTAGCCATGTAGACATATAAATCATGTCCATATAATGAGAGGCAGCCAGGCAGCAAATATTAAATACAAACCCTTCCTCCTTTCTCTGCCTTGCAGCACAGGTTGCACAAGAAAAGTGAGATCTCACCCAGCCAGTCATTTCCTGAAAACCTTTTTCCCTGGCTCCCATGCATTCTCCTGACTTTTGCCTGCAGTATTTGATTGAGATAAGATGGCAGTAGCTGCATACTTCTGTCTTATCTCTCTTGTTTGTATCCCCTAGGCACAATGGCAAAGAAGATTGGAAAGTATTGGCAGAGGTATTTAGGAAAGTAGATATCTCTGCCAGGGATTTTGGCCTCTTCTTTTTTTCTTTTATTAATTAATTTTTATTAAAGAAATGTTTACAGAATAAAAGCAAACAAATTTTTATAAAGGAAATAAAGATAAAGAAAAGAAAGTAATCAGTAAATGAGAAAGAAATACAATGAAAGAGAAAGGAAATAAATAGAAAATTATAAAGGAATGACCAGCAGTTATAAATGCATTTATGTTTTATCCTCTCTCTAAAGTTAGATTGTGACTCCCTTCTTTCCATAGCCTACCTTTTGAAATCATCCAACTCATAAATCAAAAGTTCATTTTTTTATTTTCAGCAAAAAAGTTCATAAAGGATTTCCAGTTATTGGCAAATGTAGTTACTGAGACCTTCTCTTTCTGATCAGTGAAGTGAAACAAGCAGGCACCTCATAATCTGACTCATTGAACTTTGTCCCTAGTGATGGTACTTTGGTGTGCATAGATTAATCAAATTAATTAAAGTGATTAAATTAGTGGATTGGGAAAATACTATGAACATAGTTTGCTTAGAGTTCAGTAAGGTATTTGACAAAGTAGATCACAGCCACCTGCTTGGTAAGATAGAAAAAATGTTGGGTAGACAGGATCATCACAAGATGGACTTAAAACTGGCTGGCCAACCACACTCAGCACGTGTGAACACCCAATGGAACTACATCTACATGGAAGGAAGCATGAAATGGGGTACCTCAAGATTTTGTTTAGGCCTAGTACTCTTCATCATCTTCAAAAATGATTTGGATGAGGGAAATAGAATGGGAACTCATCAAATTTGCAGATGACACCAAGCTGGGGGGAATTGCCAACATCTTAGAAGATAGACTGAAGATTCAGAAGGATCTTGACAGACTTTATTATTAGGTTCTGTCTAACAAGATGCAGTTCAGTGGTGAGAAAGTAAGCTCCTGCAGCTAGGCAAGTAAAATCAAATGCACAGGTATAGAATAGGTGATACCTGGCTCAACAGTAGTGAAAGGAATCTACATGTCCTGGTGGACCACCACTAAGTATGAATCAGCAGTCTACAGCAGCTTCCAAAAAAGCCAATGCAATCCTAGAAAGCCTCATCACAGAAATAGTACTATATCACAAAAAGTGATAGTGCACTAGTGAGGCCACACCTGGAATACTGTGTCAAGTTCTGTTTGCCACAATACAAAAAAAAAGGCTGAGTTCCTAGAAAGAGTGCAGAGAAGAGCAACAAAGATGATAAGGAGTCTGGAGACTAAACTGTATGATGAACAGTTCAGGAAACTAGGTATGTCTGGCTATCAAAGAGAAGGATTAGGAGTGACATGATAGCTGTGTTCCAGCACTTCAGAGGCTGTCACAGAGCCTCCAAAGCACCTGAGGGTAGGACAAGAAGTAACAAATAGAAGATCATTAAAGAGAGATCCAATTTAGAATTAAGGAGAAATTTCCTGATGCTAAAAACAATTAATGGAACAACTAGTCTACAGAAGTTGTGGGTGCTCCATCACTGGAGGTTTTCAAAAACAGATTGGACAACCATTTGTTTGGAATGATATAGGGTCTCCTGCTTGAGCACAGGGTTGAACTAGAAAACCTCCTAGGTCCCTTCCAAGCTTGTTATTCTGTGTTATTCTCTGTACCTCTCAGTAAACAGAGCATAAGTCTTCCCACTGACAAAGTTGCTTTTTGGTTGGCCAAACACAATTCTTCCCATAACATTCTCTAGAGAAATTAGATGCAGAGAGATTGGAGCTTTCCAGCATTGCCATGCTTCCTTGAGTTTTATTTTTCTCTCTGCAAGTGACCTCTTTTCAGACAAGCAAAGAGGCATGCACACAGGAGACAACCATCCTCTTTTCATTTCTCTTACTGTTAAAAAGAAGCTAGGGTGTAAAAAAAAAAGCACCCTCTGCTCAGTGACTTATCACCACCACCTCTGTTTCTCCATGTTTTTCTGTGTAAAAGATTGGCAAGAACTGACATTTTATTCTCCCATTTTCTTCTGGGCAACAGCATGTAGGGATTCATCTCAGTGTATCAAATCTACCATAGTGTGCCATTCTGAGCACAAGAAATCCAAAAGGAACAATCTTCCTCAATGTGATCAGTCTCTTCTTCTACCATAAGGACTAAGCAGGTGATGGTTACAGTATTTCCAAATGCTAACTTGCCTTCTCTTTCTGCCAGAGTAGCATCAGAATAATGTGTTTTTTGCCCAAGATAAGTGACAAGCTTTTGATTCCTACCATGCTACTGTGTGCTTTTATTTATTTAGCATGTGGTAAATACATGGACTTATAGTAGTTCAAATGTTAATGTCCAGTCCACCCAGCCATTCAAGGACAGAGTGGCCTATGTTGAAAAAATCAGACATTGGGCTGGTGTAAGCTCTAGATGGACATTCGGACACAATGTAATGGATATTTTGTTGAGAAGCACGACGGTTACACTGAGGAGTAGAGACAAGACCCTACTTAAACAATGAGTCCTGGAAGACACCATGTTGGGTATGGATCCTGTTCAGAGTTGACCAATGCTAGCGAGGAAGGTCAAAATCTGGCACCTTTGTGTAGGGTCAACTACGTAACTGCCTGTATCTGGGCCTTCAGCAGCCCATTTGGCTTTCCACTATGTGTTGATGTCAAAGTTGTTAGACAGCTGTTGAGTGAGTGTCACAGATGGCTTCCTGGATTTAAGCCTTCCAGTTGATAGATGAGGAAGATCAGTGTGCACAGGAAGAAGTGGGTTTCTCATAATTTTGCTATACTCCTTCACTAAGGCTTCCTGCCTTCGTAGGGCTGGTGGTGCTATGTGGCTCAAGATGGGGAGCCAGCAAATAGGAGTATTATGCAACCGCTTATGATCCTCATTGTATCATTTAGTCTAGCATCAATCTTGCTAGTGTGGCAGCTATTAAGCCAAATGGGGGTGCAGTATTCAACTGTGGAATAGACCAACCCTAGTGCTGATATTCTGAGAGTAGAGGTTGTATGCTGTGTGCTGGTTCAACCTTACTCAACTCTGCTGACAGTATCATTGGGTATATCCATGTGTAGCAGGCTAGTTTAAAGAGTGAATAGGCCACCAACAGCATTCAAACAACTACTACAGTAATCCCCTCAAGGCTCCCTGGCATATTCTGCTCCTGTCAATCACTCCATGCTAGCCTGCAGCATTTTATCTACTTATGTATCATAATGATTTTGAGGAAATGAAGGTGTATTTTTTCATCTCTCCTTCTGGGTTTCTTTGGAATTTCAGAAAAAATGAAAAAAATTCTCTCATCTGCAAAGAGCTGTTCATCTGTGTTCTGAACAGCAAAGTCAATATTTTAGTAACCAATATTTTTTCTGCTTAAAATGAAAAAAATCAGAGTTCACAAGTCTTGTCTGGAATTATGTTTCCAATAGCAGTAGGAGAAACATAATTAAGATATATAGTTTTTCTACATGATAGGGATTGTCTGAATGGGTTAAACTAGTGACATACTAATTAATGTAATTTAAGAAGAGAACAGAGCATGTTTGTGTATATGTATATACGTGTGTATGTATACACATATCCATTTAAATTAACTCTGCTGCCAAAGCATTTGCAATTACACTGAGGGCACATTTTATTTTAATTTATGATTAATATAATTTTGCAAGCATCCATAGACTGAAAGTATTTGTGTACTTTTTACATTAAAACTAACAAATTAATTTTCAGCATGTCATTGAAGAGTTTAGCATTTCTGTTTCTAACTGGTTTATTATTATAAAAGCCATGTCTCTGCTTTATATACTGTAATGTGAAAGGGTGTTATTTATATTGGGGATAAATATTTTGGTTATTTGGCTTTTGTCTTAGCTGCCTTCTCTTTAAACAGTACTTTCATTAGGTTAAGACATTTCTAAATTATTCTAATAATCCTAATCATAGATTTTAATCTTGTTTTTACAGGTGACTAGTAACTGTTTCAGCATAAGCAATGGAGAAATGCAGGATGTTGGTGTTGGACTTTATCCCAGGTAGAGTGGACAAGCATTACTTTTGTGGTTCTAGTGGTCTCTTTCCCCCCCTTCTCCCTCTCTCCCTCTCCCCCTCCCTCCCGCTCACAGCTGAAATGTCAGGTTCTACAAATACATTAGGAAATTGTAACTAATATAAAACAGAATGTATGTCACTATAGTCTCTGAATTCACAGCATGTAGTGGAAATAGGGCTATGATAATTTTGAGAGTAGATTCCATATGTCAAATGTAGCAGAATTGCATGAAAGAAGTGTGGAAATCCTGAACACAAGCGGGCTGAGGCCAAGATGAAAACACCAACTTTCATTTTGTTCTTACCACTTTGGATGATTTGGGTTTTATATTACCATCCAACTATTCTGACAGTGAATGAGAAAAGCTTTTCACCAGAGACTGCCCCAGGTTGCCCTTGACTGGCATGATCACGTTGCAGTCTAAAATCTCTAATTTAATTATATTAATTACAATTAATAAAATTACTTCTCACATATTTAATATGTTCTTATTTTATATTAGAAATTACAAATTCATGGAAAATTTTGGAAAGGCAATCAAATCTATACACTTTCCTTTGATTTTGATTTTGACTTTCAATTGCCTCTTTCTTCGGCAGTACTTTATTTCTTTCTGTTCAATTATGTCCAATTCTTGAAGACCACCTGGACAAGTCCATGGAGTTTTGTCGGCAAGAATTTTCAGAAGTGGTTTGCCATTGTCTCCTTTCTAAGGCTGAAAGAAAGTAACTGGCCCAAGTCACCCACCTGGGCTTTGTACAAGGACCAGACTAGAACTCACAGTCTTCTGGTTTCTAGCCTGATGTCTTAATCCCTAAACCAAACTGGCTCTCTTTGCAGTATTAAAAACCATATTTTTCTCTATGTTTAGCTGCATTCTATTCCAGGAATTTACAGATTTCCAGGAAACATGGCTACAGCTCATTCAGCAGAGCTTTATAACCATTTAGCAGTTATAAAGAGTTCTGGATGAAGAAGCCAGACTGTCTACTCATGCTCTGTTGAGCTTCTGCTCATAGATAACAAGAATCCAATAGCTGTTTCTCTTTGTCATGCTCCCGTAGTAATGGGAGGCAGCAATAGTTTTCTCAGCTTTTTGGAAAGACTTCAGGATAGGCTAAAGCAGCATGGACCAGAAAGAGTTTCAGATATAGAAGAATCTCTGGGCTAAAACTAGGAATGAAAGCAGCTGCAATATAAGGAAGGATCCACACATGTGGAGAAAGAAAGAGAGCTCAAAACGAAGCACCTGGCAATTAAAAGAGATGATCTGGGGGAATCACTCTGAGGAATAAAAATTGAACACCTCCCTTCTACCATATTCTGGCCTGTGAGATCCTAGAAACTGTAATTTTGCAGAATGCCTGAGTTCTTCTAATAAATGTTGTATGTCCTGAAATGCATTTTCCCAGAATCCCTTAGACCTTATTATGCTGTTGATTGACCTTCCTCTGGATTTCCCCCAAATCACTGCCGATAGTTGAAAATGAATGGGACAGCTAAGAAATATACCGCTCCTATTTTTGGCTTTGAGTGGAGGCAGTAAAACCCTGATGGTCTTATGATAGTATCAGGACAATGGCAAAAATTAAATTTTTGAACTGCGCTCAGAGAAAGGAAAAAAAAATCCCTGTTTCCCCCACAGGCATTTTAGAATTCAGATCCAAATTTTAAGATAATTTCAATATTCATTATCAAACAGCTAATTTTACTATTTACTGTGTTGATTGTTTTATTTATTTATATATCCGATTTCTATAGCTGCCCATCTCAATCTCAATCTCAACTCTGGGCAACTTTCAATTGTAAAAAAAAAAAAAAGAGATGTCCTTGATGCTCTCTGAGCTTGGTTGTTTTCTTGCAGCTGTTTCATTACCCAAGCTAGGTAACATCACCAGTAATAGTAAGGAGTGGAGTTTGCTTACATGTTGTATTTTGGTGCTCTGCCCTGTCATTGTTAGTGGAAGGTGGTGTTGTTGATTCTTTGGTTGGGCTGTTTATGCTTCGGCATTTCCTTGATTGGGGTATTGTTTGTTTCTTAATTGTTAGTCTAATGTTAATCTTGGTGTTAATCCCTGCTCATTGGGTGTTGATTGATGGCAAGGTATTCTGGTACTTTTGGTTTGTTGATTGTTTCTTTTGAATGGTATATAGAAATTATTTGTGTCTATGTGCCTGTTGTTGCCAGTTTGTCAGAATGTCAGGTTTCCAGGAATTCTCTAGCATTTTTGGATTTGGCTTGGTCTAGGACAGGGGTGTCCAAAGCTTTACTGGCTGAGGAATTCTGGGAGTTGAAGTCCACAAGTCTCAAAGTTGCCAAGTTTGGGCACCCCTGGTCTAGGATAATCACAGTTTCCCAGTTGAAACCACAGTTCAGACTGTCCATGTGTTGTGAAATTAAGACGTTTCCATCATGTCTTCTGACAGCTAGTTGATGTTCATGGATGTGCTGCTAATCTTCTGTCTGTTTGTCCTACATAGTGGCTTTTGCAGTCCTTAAACTGAAGTCTAACCATATGTTATGAAATTAAGGAGATTTCATCTAGAAACAAAAGGCATCAAGCCCATTCTATCCCATAGAATGAATAAACCACAATGATTTGTGGCTTATATTTTATGATGGAAATAATTAGAATTCTTTGTTAACAACATCTATACTTTATTTATATTTAAAATGTAGTTAAATTTATTGAACTTTAAATTTTATTTAGTAGAGACCTGCATGTAGAGAACTCTCTGCATTGTGTTGTGATAATTTTATTGTGCTTCTTTTATGCTTTTCTGTATTATCCAATTAGAATCACTAACTTAAGGTGAGCAACCTCATAAACCAACCAATCTTTGAGTCCCCTCCCTATGCAATTTCTAGTATCAACCTGAGAGATACTAAACTAAAAAGATTTGTAGAATAAATTCTTTCCTGTGTATCTATTTCTTATCTGGATTTTGTTTTTCTTCATTAGCATGTCCTTGCTGAACAACAGTTGTGACCCTAATTGTGTGGTCATCTTTGAGGGTCCTCAACTCCACCTTCGGTCTATCCGGGAAATGCAGGTGGGAGAAGAGGTAATTAATTTGTTGCTTCTTCCATCCCAGAAATCGGCAGATTGAATATCTTGATAATATATTGATGTTATTTCTATTTCATAGCTTTCAGGAAGAACATAACAAAATAAATCTTTTCTTCAAATAGTATGGTCCCCTCATCATTGCAGTGCTGCTTATAAACAAAACCAAAGAAAAACTACATGTGGGTGGAATTCAACATGCAGTAAATCACTGCAACTATAAGCATTTGTCAGACTAAAGCCATGTTGAAGCAGTAAACCTTTCCTGCAAGGAACGTATGAGGCAAAAGTTGTTTTCTCATTTGTTTTATTTTTAAAAAATTACCCTTCTAAATGATTTGTGTTTTTGTCAGAGAATTTTTCACACCATTTTCTTTTCCTTTTTTAAAGATGGCTGTATCAAATTATTTGAATTTATGAACAAAATAGAATATGGTGTCTGTGTGCATTTCTCTCCCTCTTTCTCTGTGTGTGTTATCTGACAACCTGTTTCTAATTAAGCTCCTTGAGTTTCAAATCTAATCCAAATTACACTGAAGCAATTATACCACATTAGTCCAGTAGCAGCATAAAACTTCTTTTTTTTCTGGCTTTTTTTCTATATTCCTCTTCAGTATTAGCTTTGGCAACAGGGAAAAGAGGCAAAGAATACAATGTAGGGACAGAAAACATTAGTTACTTGGAGATAGGAATAAATTTACAGGTAATTTTGCTGATTTTATAGTTCTACAGTTCTGTTCGTTTTAGAAAGCAGCTTATCGGAATCTCTTGATATACTGGATTACAGCAGGTAGAGGAAGAGTGGTATATTGGCATTTTTAGCTTATACTATTCATATATATATAGCTAAAAATAATTAGATTATACTTTAAAGCTTGAGAATTTCAAAGCTAACAGCATAGAATTAAAACCTATTAAATAAAGCTTGTCACATTTCATACTTTTAAATGAATAGTCCCTCTGAGTCATCAGAGCTGACAGCCTCATACAAGAAATTCACTACCAAACCACTTATGATTAACTCTTTTCTAGAAAGAAAAGTGTCATCATTAAAAAAAATCCCATAAGACCTAAAGCAGACCCTTGGGAGCCTTATATTTTATAAAATTGAATCATATTAGCACTGCAAATAAACTTTCAAATTCCTGGTCTTCTCAAGGAATGGCCCTCACAATAAAAATATTTATGGAGGATGTTAGTACTTGTAATCAACAACTTTAATCAGGATTCACCTATAACAGAACTGGGCAAACTGTGACCTCAGAAGCACTTGGTCTTCAGCCTAATTAGAAAAGATTTTTCTCATAATATATTTAGTCCACTGCCAAAAGCAATCTATAGGGAATTTAATAATCCCCTAAACTTGGCTGAAGATGTTTCCTAGCCTGGTAACGAAATGTCCGGAAACCAGCCCACAAGCTCCAAGTACAAATCTCTACCCTCAAAGTAATCTATTTTGCCATCAGCAACTAATTGAATAAAGAGTAGTAGTAAATATAAAGAAAGTGCTTTGGAGAAAGGGAGAGAGAAATGATCATTTTACCTCTGGCTCTTCTCAGTAGTAGCGATACCATGCCCAATATGTAGCCCCAGTAATTCATGAGGATTGTTGACAGTCCATTCTGACCTACAGTGTTATGATCGGTAGTCACAAATCACTAGTGTTAGGTAAAGTTTCATCCAAACGTTGTACTTATTTAAACCTTGCACCACACTGTTGTGAGATGCGCAGTGCTGTAAATCATTTAAACCAATAAATAAATCATTAAAGAAGTAGGACACATAAACGGAGCAAGATGTTATTAACATAAAATGTAATTCTTCATCTCTGAGTTCATTTGAATATAAAATTAACCTGTAGTTTATCATTATGTGAATAAGATTGGGGTATTCTCCTACAGTATAACATTGGTGACTAAAAGCATTTTTATCCACCCATAGTTTAGTGTTGTGTCCAAATCTCAGGAATATGTGTTTAATGGTCATTTGGGAAAGATGGAGAAAACATTCATTTTGTATTGGCACCTACCAAATGTATAGAATAATTGGAATACATACATACTTACATACACTCCAAAGTTTGCATTTTTCAGAATTCTACAACGTTATTCACAGCTAAATGTGCACGACCTTTTGTTAACCTTTATCACATCTTGAGATTAAACATGAAGGTTAGTCAAAAGGAAGTGAAAGTTTCCAATGTCCTTACAGATACACCAGAAGAGGAAAAGTGAAATACATTTCAAAGACTCAAGATGCGTTATCTACTATAACAATGGACCAAGTATAAACTAAAGATAAGCATGGACTTTACAACTCATTTTGTGCTTACAGCTCATTATGAGTTAGTTTAGTTTGATAGACAGCAATGGACATAGCCCTATGTGGGTGAGAAGATATTTGAGCCATCCTCTATTTTTCTGGTTCTAATTAGACACTTGCCCTACTGAACATGTTTGATTTTTCTTTGTATCACAAGTATATGTTCCAGAAGTCACCTTTCAATCTCTGAATTGAAGTCCAGTAATTCTCCCTGACTCTATAGTGTTCACTGGAAATTTGCTTCAATATAGAATTATCAATTATGTCCATATAAGCTGTTTATGGTTTAAAATGATTACCTATTTTCTAATGTAATGTTGAAAAAATGTTCTGCGGACCCTCTTAGATGATTATCCAGTATTTTAATCTTGGAATCCTTTTTCTTTTTTTGCTATTCAAACAGCTGCATAAGTATTATATGCATTCTTTGTCAAAATATAAATCTTTCTGATCTTTGTCACATTGCAGCTCACCATCAGTTATACTGAAACTGTAATGCCCACTCCGGAACGCCAGCAGAATCTGAAGCGTCAGTATTGTTTTGAATGTGATTGTGACATGTGCTCTACACAAAGCAAGGTAAATCTGACAAATTGTCTTTTGACCAGGTAATATGTATATTCTATACATTTGGAACGCTCTACCTGATGCTGTTGTCACATCCTCTAATCCTCACTCCTTTTCCCTCAAACTAACCACTATTGACCTCACCCCTTTCCTAAGAGGTCTGTGAGGGGCATGCATAAGTGCACAATCGTGCCTACCAACCCTGTCCTATTGTCCTGATTTATTTGTATCATTTTCTTGTATTCTTACTTACGTTACATTTATTTGTATGTTATGTTTATTCTTATATTTATTACCTTGTAAGTGATTGACGAAACAAAATATATAAAGAAATGAATGAATGAATGAATGAATGAATGAATGAATAAATATGGGTCAATATTTGCTCTGAGAGTAGATATAAATTGAAACAAACAATAAAAGGAACAAAATAATGGGAATTTTGAAAAGTGTGCGCTAGGAATTCTTTTATTTCATCACTTTTTCTTAGATGTACTGGAATTTTATTATATTTTGGAACCAGAGTTCTTTATTCCTATCCTTTCTTCCCTTCTTTTTTAAGAGTTTTGCTTTTATTAGTTGCTTCTGGTTCTTTCACAATGTAGGAGCAAACAATTATATTTTTTTTCTAAACCTAACTTGCTTACTCATAAAAACACAGAATCCAAAAGCGCTACTTAGTTTATAAAGCATTTTTGTATTTGCTTTATTCTTTCTCCTTCCAGCAGCCACTCGTGCTTTTTTAAAATACCGTTTATGAACATTCCATTCTTCGGAGTGCTTGCAATGAGATCCAGGAAGCATGAGAACGACTCTAGTCATGTAGCTCTATAGACAGAGTGTGAAACTGAGGACACTCCCAGCTGTCAATCACCCAGTTTCGACTCTATCTAGCTCAGCTACATGACATGTCTTCACATGCTTCCTGGAAAGCATCTTGATTTTTGGTTTTTATAGAATTTTAATTCCTTAGTGTTAGAATAGGTTTTCATTAAGTTGAAGGGGAAGTGTTTTTTAAAAAAGATCTTCTCTTAAACAAACAGGCTGTAGAATCTCTCTTTCAACGAGTGAGCGGCAGCTCAACAATTATTCGAACAGGAGGAGACGCCATTTTGGTGCTCAAAATTTTTCAAATAAAAAGCCTCTGAGGACGCGCCGCGGATTAGAACGGCTTAAAATTACAATCGGATAGCGCGGATGGCATTTGGAGCTGCCATTAAAATGCGAAGCTATCAGAAACACTTTCGCTGTTTTCTCCCAATTATTTCGTTGCCCTGCTAACCGTGTGGCTGCCTGCCCATTCGGGAGCGCAGTCCACGAGCGGTGGGCGTATGTATGTGTGGTTTGGTGTGGTGTGGCACGGCTTCATCAGTTGTAGGTGCTTCATCACTGGAGGTTTTAAAGACGAAACTGGACAGTCACTTGTCTGAAATGGTATAGGGTCTCCTGTTTGAGCAGAGGTTGGACTAGAAGACCTCCAAGGTCCCTTCCAGCTCTATTCTGATTGAAATCCTTGAATTATTTCTCAGTTGTTCGAAGATGTTTGTAGTTATACAATAATCCCATAGTCATATTAAATCAAAATGGAAAAAGTCAATATTTAAAAAGAATGGTGTAGTATTCTTGGCATATGCAAATACATTTTTAAAAGATGCATGAAGTACATTACGACTGACTGTGTAATATTCACAGACTACTGCATTTTCTCTATTATTAGTTCTGCTCCGTGAACAAATCTCCCACTTTTGACACATTACATCTCTGGTTCGTATCTCCAAACTAATAATTAGTAGTCTGTCCAAGACAAAAGCAATTGGTCAAAAGCCAGGAAAGCAATCATGTCTGATCTTCAGAGTAAAATATTATAGAAACTAATACTCAGTGATCTGAAAGACCAAGCCAGAAAATTCTGATGAGAATTTTACGGTGTGAAAATTCACAGTAGGGTTTACACTGCCCAGCTTAATAAAGGCAGTCTTTGTTTCCAGCTCTTGAAAAATTTATAGTGTTGTGGCATAGTCTCTAATCTTACGAAATTTTTTTTTATGGCATTCTCAAACTTTTATCTCATAGCCTTCAATTTCATGGGGTTTTTTTGTGTTAAGAAAATGACAAAGAATAAGAGATTCCTGTTGCATTGCCTGTAATGTTTCTTGGTCCAGATTCTTCTTTCCCTAAAAGTTGTGATTCTAACAAGGCTTTATGGACTTCCTTCATCTCTTGCTCTTCTTCAGATGAGGAGCTGCCAAGAATATCGTATGAATGTTTTTTAAAGTGTTTTTTTAATAACCATCATGTATGCCTCCGGGCAAATGTCCTGGACTGTTACCAGTCCAAGGCCCATATATGTAGGGAAACACTACAAATTGTGCCTAATATGCAACAAAGACTGTTCATGACAGATGATGCACATAGACTGTAGATTTTAGCCCAGGGCTAAGGGCTAATTTGGAAGAAAATTTTAACACTGATTGTTTTGTTGAATTTTAGGGATCCTTATTTTTTAATTCCCACTTGATCAGATAAAGAAAGTTGAAAAGCCATTCCCTGAAGTTACTCGCATTGCATTTATTAACGCAAGGTACATTTTCATTTAATGAAAAGTAAACAGTCTTCCAATTTATCTTCCAGACTCACTTCTCTATGTGTATCTTCTCTGTCTACAAAGGAAAATTAAACTTATCTAGAAATAAACTATCCTGAATCTAGTACAAAATATTTTGCAAACTTTAGTAATACTTTAGTAATGCCGCTTTACCAATTATTAAGGGGCATAGGTTCAGTGCCATTGTTGTTCAGATTTTAACCTCAACTAATGTCTATTTTTCTTTAGTAGTTACAGATCCCCTTTATTCAGTTGCCTGAAAGTATTTCTGTAATGTGCATTGAGAATCAACTTTACATACGTACATACATTGCTCAAAAATATAAAGGGAACACTTAAACAACACAATGTAACTCCAAGTCAATCACACTTCTGTGAAATCAAACTTTCCACTTAGGTAGCAACACTGAGTGACAATCAATGTCACATGCTGTTGTGCACATGGAATAGACAACAGG
>JAOYMU010000252.1:59809489-59831590 GCA_025802295.1 Psammodynastes pulverulentus | reverse complement strand
GCGCACTGGATTCCTATTAGTGGTCTGCGGGATTTAAAATTATGAATTTGGTGGTCCCTGAGGTCCAAAAGGTTGGAAACCCCTGATGTAGACCACTCCAGGAAATCGACTCCAAAGAAAGGCTAAAATTAGTTTTATTGAGATTGGTTATATAACAACACAATCTTGCAAACCTGATTGTGCTATACGTCCTCATCCTTACATTACAGTGAATTAGGAAGGCATCTTCCTCAACTGTTTCCAAGTGTTAACTCATTCTAGACTTAAAAATTGCTTTAGCCTCTTTGCCTTGGTAATATGTGATTCCCACATATCTCCATGAAGTTGATCTTACTTTCTACACTTCTAGAAATCGACATGGGGAAAAGGAGACAGATCTGTTATGGGATGTTGCCTTGCATTTGTGAAATGCTAGGCTCCCTCATGCAGTTCAGAAGTTTCCTTGAACATAACTGCTAATACACAAAACATAAAAATCAGAAGGAATCTAGTAGCATCTTTTCAGATGCTAACCAATTTGATTAAAAGGCATAATCCTTTGTGAATTGCAGCTGATCAGACACAAAGATAAATATGGTGCTATAGGATTTTAACAGTCTGGGAAAAAAGTGTTATCATGCTCCTCATTTTAATAAGCCTCTCATACAATGTCTGAAATGGAATACATTAAATTAGACATCATCCCCTCCCATTGGTTCTGATTGAATAATATGGCTGAACTGCAGGTCTGGCTTTCATAGGCTGTCAGCTTGTTTCTTGTATGGAGGTCATCCAAGCTTCACACCTTTTGTATTACTTTCCATTGATTATGTTTTTTGTGCTTTTCTCAGCAGTAGTAGCAGTAAATGGAAAGGGCATTTATTTTTGTTTGAGAGTTATTTGCTGGACAGATTAATTTATGGACAGTAAGTGCTGTAGAGCTGCAAAAAAAGGGGAGGGGGTTCATAACTCAGTGAGAGTTAAACAAATGAGGGTGAATCAATTCAAGGAGAGGCAAAGGACTTTTTCGTGTTTTAAGATCCAGATAGGTGCAAAATATTGAAAGATTTTAAAGTTGCAGTTAGTCTATTTAGAAAAAATTGAAAAGAATGAAGAATTGGCTCACAATTCTTTAATGAATTTCATATGTGGAAAAAAGCTATTTATACCCAAAATACTCCTAGTTGATATGTACCCTCAGGCTAGCCACAATTAATTTGTTTCAAGTTCCAGTAGCTACAGTATTTAGGTAGTTTATTTAAGGGCATACTTAGTTTTTCAAATGACACCGTTGAGAATTTGGTTGGTTTTTATTTCTATCTATCTATCTATCTATCTATCTATCTATCTATCTATCTATCATCTATCTATCTATCTCTGAAGCTATCTATCTTTCTACACGCACACACACACACACACACACACACTACTGGTAGTAGTCATACATTCATGCCGGTTGTATCCAGCCCAGTGTCTGAGGAGCAAAGGACAACAGACTGCATTTCTGCCACCATCTTGGTTTGGCACTGATTGAGGCAATATCCTGTACTATTGTAATGACTGAAATTTATGTTTGTCTCACCTTACAATGAATGCATCACCCTCTAAGGGGAACACAAGCATTAAAATTGCATTATTTGATTCTGGGAGAATGGATTTAAGGTTATTTGATAACAGTCTGATGCCAGATCTGTTTGCTTGTTTGTTTTATAGGATTTTGGTCCTGTATTACTAGATTGCAGGTAATGCATAGTAAGCAAAAATAAAGAAAGAAATCACACACAAATATATAAAACAATGTTTAATAACAAAAACAATAATGGCATATCTGTTCCAGGAACAGGTGTCTAGATCCTTTGTGTAAGTGGTATATCTCATCATTTTAAACTACCGTGTAACTAGGTAAAAGATTTGCCTGCACTTCATACAACTTTTTTTTCCTGATCACACAGAAGTTTTACAGGCACACAATTTTGTATTTCATCTGACAGTTTCTTTCACATTCACGTCAGGCTAATATCAGTGAAAATCAAGGGAGTCAAAAGTCAGAAAAATTGATTTGTTGCAAGATTGGAGAATGGTAGCAAGGCTCTGATATGGCTTGTCAGCAATAACATCACCTAAAAAGATTTTCCAGCTTGGTGTCAGCGTTTCTTAGCAGACCAGACAGAAAATATAACCAGGGAAGCTAATGCTATTTTATTGTAAGGCTAAACAGAATTTTGCAAGTCTGATAGTACAAATCACCTATCTCTTTTACAGAGTGTAAGTTAGGAAGGGTGCCTTCTAAATCTCTTTCTCTGTCTGTAATGCAGCTGCAGGCTATGCCATCTCTTATCTGGCAGCATGTCTTCCTCTGTTTCCCAAGGTCTTTCCCATTTACTACTGCACTTGGTCATATGATGGTATTTCTATTTTTGTTCCCTTTGTCCATATACTGCTTCCTGTTCCTGACACTAGCTCTTTGCTCATACAGAAGAGCACAGCCTTCATGTTATCATTTGGCCACGCCAGAGTGGAGATGTACAGCTAAGTTATCATCTGCATACTGATGATGCTTCATTCTGTGCCATTGGATAAATTCACTCAGTAGTTTCCTGTAGAAATTAAATAGGAATGAAGAGAATGTCAATCCTCAAAGCAGCCCACACAGTGGAGGCTGCAGGTTGTTTCTTTCCCTTCCTATCAATACTGATTGGAATGAATCCCAGTACAAGATTGCCTCCTGAAATGCTGAAGCTGGTCCAGAAGGTTCAGTAGTAACAAAAGCTGCTGAATATCAAGCAAGGCAAGGATGAATGCATTACTGTATCCAAGCCTGCCAGGGGTCATCCACAACCATTTCAGCCCCACACTGAAATCTGATTGGAAAGAGTCCAGATAATATACTTTTTCCAAAGTTCTCTATCAACATCATGTGATCTGTTACTAAACAAACTTTTCTAAAAATTGATGGAAACAGGACGAAAATTGTCCAAACTGGTAGGATAAGATTATAGTTTCTGATGAATAAGTGGGCTAGCACTCTGAGTGTTATTAATACATTAGAAGACAACCAGTAGCGATGTGGATGAACTCATTTGCACTGGGATGGGTGCATGTCTAGACAACCTAAGGGAGTCAGACTGGAGAGAGATTATTCTGGAAAAAATCTGTGTCATTCCTAAGGCTCAATGCTGACTTAGTAGCATATAATCAACCAACAATATAAAATACAGGGTTTTCTGCTAAGCTAATACAATATAACTTTGCTTTCCCTTGAAGACTTGTCAGATGCGGTAAATAATTGTAAAGAAGATCTGAAGCTGAGTATAGCTTTATAAAGATCACAAATAGAGCCACAAACCTGGTATATAAAAGCTTATGGATATACTCATTATGTCTTGCCCCTTCAATACAGCAGTTCAACAGGCGTGTTAATACAGATTATAAAATATTGTTAGAAACTTTCTTTTAATTTTGTGTGTTGGGTTAGAGCTGGCAAGAATGCCCAATCTATATTTGCTCCTTATTATGTACAAGAACAGATTGCATAATCAAAGATCTCTTATAAGAGACCTGGAGACCATCCAGGAAAAGAATAGCCATGTTGCATCTGTAATTCCTAACATAGCTTCTACGTAAGTCTATGCATAGACAAGATGGTACACTGGGGAAAGCACATTTAAGAAAAGTTGGCTGAGGAAAACATTGAAATTATCCTGTAGTAAAATAAACACCTGGATCAGTTGCTGAACACTCTCCCGTTACTCTGTTCATTAACTTAATTTCAAATTAGTCACATTATGTGGGCTGCTTTCCACACAATTGTGACAATCCATGCCTGTGCTCACAGTGCCTTATATGTTTAAGTATTATATCTAAAATTATACAATGATCCTTTTGGGTTAACAGCCCTCCTTTGCTCTTTTTTGGCTTATCTAATATCAAGGCTGAATAATAAATAAAAATAATAAGATAATAAAGCAGGCTATTTTGTAACATTTTGATTGCTTTAATTAAAGCATTTATTTTTCATCTTACGGAATCCATACAGTTGTAAAGTTATTATAAATTGACAATTCATTCTGACAAGCTTCCCTTGTCTAGTCCTTGTTATAGCAAAATTGTGACAACTTTTCTCAGACTCATTCATCTTCTTACACAGTCCATATGGCTATGTGCACTTTACGAAAAATTAATTGCATTCTTTAAAAAAGAAATACGTTTAATATGATGGAGGAGGGGTTAATTGTACTGTTGCCCAAAAATAGATTTAAAGCAATATTTAATGAGAACATACTTACAAAATGCTGCAAAGAAATGTTATTGCTGGATTTGACAGCACAGGAGAAGAATTACGATAGGAATATTTCTTGGGAAAGCACAATTCTAAATTGATTCTAAAAGAAATCGTACTAGAGTCCAACATTGTGTTCCTCAGTAGCAACCATAAGAAAGGGTAAAGGAAGCTCAGGAGTTCTATACTATTGATCCCTTGAGCAACCCAGCAAGACACCTACTCCTAGATGGTTCATCTTATACTCTTAAATCCTTAACAGGGCACCTTCAGGTATGTCTTAACAACACTGGGACAACCTGCATTTTCCATGATGGAGATGGGGCCTCAAATTCCAATAAACATTTTTTTAATATGCATAAAATAAATGGCTGTTGTATCTGTAATGCTGAGCCCTTATAAAATGTAGCTTTATTTCAATGCTTGAGTCTCTCAGAAAATAACAACAATCAATCTGTGCAGATTACACGGGGCATGGGGGGAGGGGGAGAATCCTCCTAATGCCTCTATAGTATTTCCTATCTAAATTGATTGTACCATGACTGACCCATTCTTTTTGAAAGCAGTTTGCAACCCTACTAACCTCTACAAATAGTAACTGCTAAAAGCAGAAGAAACATTCATTTTGGGCTTCTGACACACTGGAAGACTATTAGAGTGCTACCACACCTTCTCTTGGCCTAACAATACACGTTAGGCAGTTTGAAGATGGCAACTTTATTCTTGGTGAATTGACCTGTTAGAAGGGGATCAAGCTTCCATAACAAGGTTTTTTTTCTCTTTAAGCTCCAAGAAATAGCAATACCTCATTTGCTACCATTTGTAATTATGATTACTGCATTTTTAAGATATCATAATTGACATAAATATAGATAAAATATATTGAAAACCCAAAGTGCTATATTATATTGGTGTATGGCAGGAAACTGTTCAGGAAAATATTGTAAGTGAAGAACCATTTTGAATTTGGTGATGACACGTTACCATTTTCTTTTCAACCTGTTTTGGCTGTCTGGTGTGTGTTGAAATCAAGATGAGGGCTATGACTGAGCAATCAAACCCTGAGCCTTTATTCATGCATAGTGGGGTGAGCTTCATTTAATCAGTTGTGACTAACATCTTGATTTTTTTGACCTACCCAAAACCACTATTTTTTTTTCTGTTTCTGGAAGTAAACATTTCCTGTTTTGTTTTTCTGCTCTACAGTGGTGCTTTGATTTTTGATTTGGTGGATTAAAATTTAAAATACCAGGAAAATAAAATGGGAGGAAGTGGCAGGACTGAAAAAAAATCCAAAATATTAAAGTGAACATTAAAAAAAGATTAACAGTGCCTCAACTGAAGAAGTGCACCTGAAAAGTGGAGAAGCTGAAATAAAGATCTGAGATGAGAAACATGATGGATTTTTCTAAACTTTTCTTTGGCAATACAGTGTCAGGCAGATAATGTTTTTTTCAGAGCCTCTTGCCATGGTCTTCTTCATATACAGTCTGGTCTGGCAAAATCAACAAATTTCAACAGTAGAGATATATGGATGCTGTTTTAGGCCAGCAGAAATGGAAATGAACTATTAAAGCATCCGCTTTCTGAATCCTTTTCGGATTCAGACTTAAGAGTCCTCCGAGGAGTGAAAGAAATTACACGAACACTTCAGTTTGAAGGGCATGAATTTCTTAAAAAGATAATTTAGCCCATATAAATTAGTCTTGCTTCATGGGCCAGGATTTTAATTTCATTTTTGACCAATTATGTTTCTTAAATCCAGCTTTAAATCATATCCATCTCACTTCTGCTATCTTATATTTTCCTGCAAGATAATCATAGTGCTGGTTTGAATGGCTGAGATTAGCAATTGAGTTTTATGGGCCCTTTGTTTAAAGTTTATAAACCAAAACCATAAAAAACAAACAGGCACAAAGGATTACAAGGGTGAGGTGCCTTCTGATAATTGTCACTATGATCCTTATTTTCAAATATTATTTAACCAACATCCCTGAAAATTTTTAAAGCTGTTTCACCTTTGAATGACAAACCTGGGACCAAATTCAGCCCTTCCTTTCAGAAGTAAAAAAAACATAATTTACCAGAAGGCAGGGTTGTGCTTGTGTTTAACCTTGAAAATACAGCAAACACTTTGGTAATTCTTCATGCTCTTTTGCTGGCAGTGTAATTTACAAAATATGTTATTTTGGCTGATGAGAGGTAGCAGCTGTACTATAACTCTGGAGGCCGTTGATAGGTGTGTTGGCCTGAAATTCACCTTACTACTATCCAGGATGCTGGGAACCTGATAGGGGAAAATTGAAGAAAAGTGACTACCATTGTTACCACCAAGTTTTTAATTTAATTTTACTTTATTATGACTACATTTTTTATTTAATTCTTTCACTAATCACCTTGATCCTTTAGTATTTCAAAATCTTTTTAGTCTCCATGGTAATCAAAATATAGTATACGTATTTCCTTAAATGCACATCTGCATTTTTTACTTCTCTTGCAGAAATAACTAGATTATTGTACTAATAAGAGCAGCTCCAGGAATTTCAGTATTGGGTTCGGATAGAAGACAGATTAAAACATTTTACTCTCAGATTCAATCTCTAGCAAGCTGTGGTGATGAAGGTGCTGAGCATATTAGAATAAAATGAACAGCATTTAAAAAGAAAGTTAGTGGGTAATGAGATGGATTGCTTAATCCATTTTGAAGTGGATTAAAGAAATACAATGAGAAAATTCTGAAGATTACTTGGGATTAGCAATGAATAGAAAATAAAATGGCCTAATTAAGGCAAAGTATTTAGTTTGTCATATTGCAGGACAAAAGATATGTTATCATTTTTGCCAAGATCCTTATCCATCTTAATATTGCCCCATTCTTGTTTCCTCTCCCACTGAAAGTATCAAGCCAAGAAATAATCTCAGGACTGGTTGCCTATTAAATTGCCTGATGTTGACAATGTTTGAACTGACTCCATCACCTACTATTGTGTTTTTCATCTGGGTGGGGATTGGCAGCTCTTTAGTGGCAGTTGATGTCATGAAAACCGCTGAGGTAATCACAAGTCTGTGGCCTATTTCACAAAGCATTCTAAATCATAATACAGCATAATGCACAATCACTGGGCAAGAGGTCAAAAGATTAATGTGTCATCATTTCTCTGCAGATTTCTGATACTTTTTCTCAACTTTAAAAGCAGGAACTTTGCATTGCCTTTTCCATTATCAGAAAAACAATGAGGTATATTCCCACTAAGTCTGGGAGAAACCTAGTTAGGTCTACTTAAATATCACCTTGATTCAGTAATGAACAGCTTGTGGTAATAAACTACAAAAGCTCTACTTGGAGGGAGACCAACCATCTGTGAACAATGATTTTGCTCTGGACTGAGCTGCATTTGATGCGCTACTGATTAAGTGTGCAGTTTAGGAGTTGTCCTGTATCCCAAATAATAGCTGTAGCTAACATGGCCTTTTATGAACTCAAACATCATACTCTAGAAAAGATCATTTCTATGATCCAGCTATTGTGATACTTATCTGGATCATCTCCAGTCTATGAGTATATTACTGTGGTCTCGGTTTAGCTCTGCCTTTGAAGTTTGTTGAGGATTTCAGCTGGCAAAGCAGTATTGTTTTACCATTTAAAGGTCTACTTGAGGAGACATTGTTTGAGGTCTTGGTTTCATCTGACCCTTCTTGGTTAAGGCAAGAAGCAGAGTCTTCCTGCCAACAACTTCTGTATTAGAGATATATCTCCCCCGCCCCACCGGCCTTAAGTCTGGCAATGTTTTCAGAAGAATTTATTACATTCCAGACTTTGGGGTGGTTAAGAGCGGGTTGCTTAGTTGCTATTCATTGTAGTTGTTTTATTTGTTCTTGACATGTTCACATTTTGCTTTTCTGTTCTTTTTGCTCCACTTTCTACACCTTGCTTGACCATCCTGAGATTGTAGAGATTTTGGAAAACAGAATCTTAGGACATTATTGGGGAAAGGTAAAGGTTGAATTCTGCCACTCTGAAATTAAATCAAGAATATTTCATCACTCAATGGTGTTTCTTTGTAAGGAATGAAAAGAAGTGATACATACCAATAGCTCATGTCTATAATTCCACTAAAGTCAATTATGAATTCAGACAGTTATTCATTTTAAGAACAAACTACAGAAAATGGACACTCAGTGTCTACAGTTCAGAGAGGAAATAATAAATGTGGTTTATCTGCATTTTGGTTAAGCATCACAATCAACATTTATTAAACATTGGTTGTGCCAATAAGCCTGGCAGATGAGAAGGTAAATTGTAAAGATGTGACCATCATTTTATTAGAGCACTCCCATTGGTATTAGCAAACTTTCTACTAAAGGGCTTTTTAGCCCTTTAAATATTCAATGATTTCATCTTATTGACCCATGAAATCATTTAAATTAGACAATCTTCTAGTGAAATCACATTGGTGAAGGTTGTGCTTTCTCACATGCCTATTTTCTCAACAAAATATCATTGTAGTTTGTGCTGGCAAAATTGTACTCCAGAAATTAATAAAAAAAATATTGGCATTTTTCCACTGAAGTGAACACTTGATGGAAATTAGGATGGGTAACATAAAAGTAAACATTTAATGCCACTATACATTTATATTTTTTAAACATGACAGCATATTTCACACCTCATATACCACAAAAGGTAAGAGCCTTTATAAGTCAGCAAACTGTAAACTTTACATTTTAACGGTAACAGCCCTGATATATTCCATCAATATGCTTGCAGACGATGCCTTTTTTTGTTTCTTTTCCACTCTTGTCCTACTACTTCCAGTGTTTCTTTCTGGTCCAATAAAGCTGAGTTGTTTTAGGACAATATTGAATTGTGTGTCTGTCTTGTAGTGGAGCTTTTCGTGACTGACTCAGTAGAAGCATTTTGCCCAAGGCAAAGGATACTTTCCAACCTTACGTGACTTTATTGTATCACTCACTATGAAAAAGAACATTGCCACAGACAGAACGCAATGGACTCAGCAAAAGTACACATTAATGCATAGTACTTAGATAAGCATTTTCAATCATGATGGGTAAATAAATTATAAAATACAAGCAAGTCTATAAAGCAAGAACATCCTGAGTTTACAAATAAATTATGTCCTTCATAACGTCAAATAGATGATGGATGTCAGATAGCAGTTTCAGCAGGGAAAATTGGGGATTAATTAAAATGTAGAAAAAGTATCTATATATGCGCAAAATCTCCAGGTAATTGTTTTATTCATATATCCATTCACACATATATTATACAATATATAAGGTAACTAAGTCCATATAGAGAGTATATGTAATATAGATATTGCTGAAACTGCTTTTAAGCACCATTTTTATTACCATCGTTTTATAATAAAATGTTCTATGAGTAGGACCACTCAAAGTTTTATAGAATACATTTATCTTCCCTTAAGGAAACTTGAAAGGTTAATTTAAATGAGTATCACTTAGCCTTTCATCTAAAAATATTGTATTTTTTTTTTTTAAACCTTTAGGACTAAGGAATTATTACTTCATATAGTATGCCCTTCAATTCTGGAATTTAGTGCTGGTGAACTTGGATGGTTGGATAAATTCTTGGAGGACAAACTTATCAATGGTTAGTTTTCATGCATCTACATTATCACCCTATTAATGAATATTTCCTTCATGTTCTTGAAGGTGCCACTGTAACAGTAGACTGCATAGATCTTTGCTCTGATCCATCATTGCTTTTAGAGTCTAACTCAACCATTTTTTTGCATTATATCAGACTTTTATCAAACAAACTGAAAACTAAATTTAATATAATTTCCAACAGATGGTGTACAATATATGCAAATGAATTACTATTTCCCAATAACATTGATTCTGGATAGCAACGTCCTTTGAGAAATTTACAACAGTTGCTTACTTGGTTTGAGACAACTGCTTTGTGATGGGAAAAAATATATCCTGAAACTAATTTAGAATGATCCCGCAAACCATTGAGAGTATGATTATCTGATAAAAAGAAAAAAAGACACACACAGAATAGGAATTTCATAAATGTTAAGCAGATGTTGAATGTGGAATTTGGTTACTCAGTATGATGGACCAATTAATATTCAAACATCCATGTATGAGCCAAAAACCAGTCAGAATTTTTTTGGATTATAGAATGCGAAGTGAAGTAAACAGATAATATAAGTTGAGACTTCATGTGTGGTAATGAATTGCTATCTCGTCTATTTGACTAATGGTTTACATTTTGGCTAGGACGATAATAAAGGCAACAGATGCCATTTTAGATGCCAGTGATATATCCATGTTCCATCAGAAATGATACACGCAATGAAAGCATTGTGCTTTCACATATTAATGGCAAGGCATCTGTGATGTTATAGTCTTATCCTCAGATAGGATAATAGTGGAGCAGGAGATAAGAAGATGGATTATAAAAAACCCCAATTTATGTTTTGTTTTGATCCCAAAAGTTTTTATGTACATGGTCATCCACTAAAATTGGAGGCCTGGAATGAATGTTAACTTAGCAATATTCAAATTATTTTCTCATCAATTTATGGATGCTATCTTTTTTGAAAGAAATGACATGAAAGAAATATACTAGCTTGACTTTATAATCTGAAGCATAAGCATGTTTTTAAGTATATTTTCTATAAAAATGCAGCATAAATAACCAGTTTATTCAGATAAAAGTTTATTCAGATGGGGTTTATGATGAGCTTTGTTAATTAAGTTCTAATGCTTGTGAATAACTGTGCCAACTCAAACACATGAATACACTTTATTTTTGACCATCCAGTTATTTTTACACACACACACACACACACACACACACACACACACACACACACAGTGTTATTAGGTACAGTATCATATCTGTTTTCTCATGATACCGCTTGGAAATACAATTCAGGAAAATTGAAAAACTGGCTAGAATGCACAGCAAGTAAGAAAGACTGTGCTAATGTATACTGTTGTTTCTGAGCCTCATGTGGATCAGTATTTTCACTCTTCCTCATCAAACTGCCACTTAGGAGCAGCTGAATTTTGCTACCAGGAGAAAATAGGTCATAAGGGGAACAATTCAGATTTGGAAGAATTAAGTTCTTCCCCTCCCAGCATCACAGCCCGAAAATAGATTGAAGAGATGAAGAATTATAGCATTTTCAAAAGCACCCAAACTGTACATCTCTTGTGTTAGTTTAGATTCATAGTGTAGTATACATGTGGATGTATAGTCCCTTTTGTAGTTCTTAATTCATTAAATCACACTCACACAGATGGTGTGAATGTATCATAGATTACTTCCACACTAAGTGATGACCAAACTTAACTACTCTAAATGCCAAGTAGCCTTGCCATTGTTTTGTTTCATGTTGTACTAACAACCCATCTGCTTTTATTTATTTTTCTGGAACTTTAAAGAATCTTGAAAAAAAATGCAAAAGAAAAGGCAAAAGAGCAGATTTCAAAGAAAAAATAATTAAATTATCTGAAAACAAAAGCAGATGCTATATATGCTTTTTCCATTATTTCTCTAAATTGTAATTGATAGCCAATGAAGGAGCTATTCAAACTCTAAGCCTAGATTGAGCACAAATTTAACTAGATATTTATCACACTTTTACCATCAAGTCAGGGAGTAATGTGTTCTTTTGCTATATCAGGAGAATATGGATACCTGAAATCTTGTATGAGAAATTTTGAGTAGAAAAGTGAACAATAGAAGTGAACAATAGAAGTAGAAATACAAGTAGACAGCAATGGCTAGAAAAGTCACATCTGTCAATGTATCTTCCTTACTATAACACTTACTATTTATTTAAATTGTATAGGCATCTACTCAAATACATTGTTATGATATGTCATAGAAACCATATTCTTGTTATTCCCCCATAGATAGAAGTTAAAACAATGCAGACAGTGAAGTCCAGAGCAAATTATAAAAATCAGGAGTTTCTCTGGGGGTGGTCTCTTAAAGACATTCTATGCAGCTCTTTGCTATTCCCGGTACGTTCAGTGAGCGGATTTAAACATTTTATAAAAGGATTTTGTGATCAAGTAGGGCAATAATATTTCAGATTAATCGGTGCATGTAATGCTCAAAGAATCAGAGCTCTACTTATGGAAATTTGTTCATTGGGCAGAGTTGGAGGGAGGTATATATGCAAATAACGCTGTGAAAATGACATTGCACCCAGCAATGATTAATTTTCCTAGTGGACTTGCGGCTCTTCTTCCATCTCCTCTCTTTTTCTTTTTCTTTTGGATTAATTTATTCAAAAAGATTTTATTTTGTAAAACAATACACACTTAAAAGACAAAAGAAAGTAAAGAAAATTGATAGATAAATAGGAAAATAATGAAAAAAGACAAAAATGCAAGGCAGAGAGAAAGATATACAGATAGTCCTCGACTTACAACAGTTCACTTAGTGATCGTTTGAAGTTACGGCACTGAAAAAAAGCGACTTATGACCATTTTTCACGCTTATGACTATTTGCAGCATCCCCATGGTCACATGATTTACATTCGGATGCTTGACAACTGGTTCATATATGTGACTGTTGCCATGTCCCAGAGTCATGTGATCATCTTTTGTGATCTCTTGACAAGCAAAGTCAATGGGGAAGCCAGATTCACTTAACAACTGCAGTGATTCACTTAATAAATGTAGGAAGAAAAGTCATAAATTGAGGCAAAACTCACTTAACAAATTTCTCACTTAGCAACATAAATTCTGAGCTCGATTGTGGTCATAAGTCAAGGACTACTGGTAAAGGGGTGGCTTCCAATCTTTTTTATAGCAGTTATAAATGCATTTTTATTTTATCCTCTCTTTCTTTCTGTGTTACATTGTGGCTCTCTTTTTGTCATAGTCTACCATTTCCAATAATCAAACCCATAAATCGAAAGTTCATTTTTTTCAGTTTTCAGCAAAAAGTCCATAAAGGGATTCCAATCATTTCCCCACTTCTCCTCAAATTCTGTCCTTTTTGCCAACTATTCCTCCATTGAGGGCTTTTCAAAGTACTGTCATCTTTCTGCATTTAATAATCTTTACTTTCTTCTTCCAACTTCTCTGAGAACCATTCTGTTCTACAGAGAGATGGCCATATAGGACATTAGGAATAAAACCAAAGGCATGTGCAAATTAAAGCATGAGCCCTCTTAAATGGCAATTTTCTTTTCCCTGCAAATTTTTTAATTTTAAGCCTTAATTAAATTTGGTAGTCTTATTAAAGACCAGTAAAATTTCTTTATTATATATCATGTGGGTATTCATAATATCATTAAAAACCAATTTATTCAACAATGGCTACAACTGCCTATCCTAAGCTTACTTGAAAGCCTTATTGAATACATTAGACTTTAATTCTGAGTAAAATTGATTAAGATTCCATTGCTCAGTTTTCCTTTAGAGTATAGGATTGGTCTTCACACATCTAACCATTTTTCCTTTTAATTTAGGCAATTGCATACATACACAGACAGCTTTGTGTATGAGCAGATCAATCTGTTCCATAGGCAACATGAACCTGATTAACTTTTAACACAGCAGAAGACAGTAAATTGTGATCTTGTCATTTAATACTGCCAGAAGTATTTTATTCCTAGCATTAATTTGTTTAAAAATAGAAGAAGAAAAATCTGAGTTCTCATTATAGTGGTAGCAAAGGTGATGAGGTGTCTATATTTTCATTTTAGCCCTATGAAAAGTATGGTGAAACTTAACCATGAGGTGGAATGTTCTGATCCAAATAGGACTTCACATGTCAGAAGCATCTTTGATATCCATATTCTTAAATAAATGGGTAATCCAGCCTGCCAGAAGGAGTTGGGTAAACAAGGCCCTGAACACTGGTTTCCTTTATTTTAAATAGTAGAATCTCCCAGATTTAGAAAAAGAGAGAAAGAGGTCAGGGTAAGGTTTTTCTTTTCTTCTCCTTTTGCTGGCAAGAAAAATCATATTTTCTTTCTAAAGACTATGGATTGAAGCCATGGTGTATGCTTCTAAAACATAAGAAGAACCCTATCAGATAAGATCAAAGCTCTAACGTGCCCAGCCTGTTATTTCTCCTACTGCCCAAATACAGGTATCAAGGAAGCCTACAAGCAGGATAGCAAGGCAAAAACACACTCTATTATATTGTAGCAATTTATGGATGCTTCATAACCTACACTGTTGACCAAGTACTTTCATTCTTGATTTTTAGTTCATTTCTAATTAACCTTTCTTGTACATATTTTAATCTATTTATGCATATAGCACATATGAAGATGCATAAAATAAAGTATTTTCTAACATTTTCTATCAGTGAGGTGGTCTTTAACCTTAATAAAAACAATGTAAAAAAGTATGAATCCCACAGCAAATTAATTGACTTGGAGATAACAATGAAACAAATTAAAACAAGAGGTTTGTGATTTAACGAGATAACTCTATCCACTTTCATTCTGTATTTTAATTTTCACAATGCACTTCTGAATATCTTTTGTATTCTGGCTCAGCAGGATAAATAACATTAACCAATTTATCATTTCTGTTTTATGGGTAAGCAAAGATCAGCACCCAGATAGGAAGAGTTATGGGGACTGGTAGCACAGAATCAGTAATTTTAATTCTAATGCAAATAGTTTTAGCCTTTCTATGGAAAGGTTATGAATGCTTGTAGTTTTTGGTATTTTTATCTTATTAGACAAAATCTAGAATTATAAAGATTCTTTTGAGTAACAACTTTACAAGGTTCCCCTCCCCACTTTTCAGCGAAATTGTTCTGGTATCGGGACCATCCCTAATTGAGAACAAATTAGATGTCTGTAGAGTTAGGGAAAAACATTAGGAGATGGTGATAATACTTGTAAGCATGCAAAGGTTTCTGAGGTGGCTAAACAGATTTCTTTTCCTCATAACGATGAATGGAGTCACAAGTTATGTCAACTTGAACTTGAGGAAATACTTCGACTATGTGACCATCTCTAGGCCCTCCCAATCCAATTCTGATGAATCTAGATTGTAACGCTAGGAAAAGTTAGTATATTCAGTTAAATAGTAACAAAATAGGAGTGAATACGCATAACAATATATTTATTTCAGTACCCCAAAGGAGAACATATTACAAAACCATGTGATACTCTTATTTTCTTAGTGCCAACTGAAATCTTATGTTGTATTTTTGTTTTTACTAAGATCTGGGAAACCTCTATTACATCATACATCTGTGGGATTAATCCAGAACCTTTAACTTCTTTTTTTCTTTGAGTGGTCTTACTCTGCTCTTGAACAACAAAAGACAGTTAACATTTATTTATATGCTGTATCGGATAAGAAATATCTTTACAAACACAAGTTACGTAGAAACAGCAAGTCAGAAATAGAATAAAACACCAAGTGAAAATAACAGGCTGTAAATACATTTCAAAAAATGCAATTTGATTTTTTTGTCTTTTTCTTTTTGTCAACTAGCACCATTTGTACAAGAAGTATGAACATAAATGTTTGGATAATAAAGATTTGCAAGGCACTTCAGACAGTTTTCCCATGTATTTTTTACTATACTGGGGCTCTTAGCAGCTCCCTACACCTGCTTCTTCCTTCCCCTTCAGTTATTGATGGGATGGGGGTAAATCACTTCTGTAGCAGTTCCTATGTACAAACATGTCCTCAAGATTTCTCAAAGTGCTCTTTCAGGTTTGAAGAATCCACATCCTTATTTTCAGCGTCTCTGCTTTCCAACATATATTCAGCATCGTTTTTAAAAAATCCATCTTCTCGCACATAGTCAAAACATGACACCAACCTTCATCCTCATTCTGGGTCTTTGGGATATAAGTTCAAAAAGGAAAGGGTGTCTGGCAGTAGTCCAAAAGATTCTTGAGGTTAATTCTTCATCGACGTCTGGAAGAGATGTCAAAGCAGGTGATCATCATGAGGTGGGCCTTGCAATAATTGACACGATTCTCTAACCGCTCAGTCACACATTCAAGAGCCTCCAAGTACTCCAGGGAATCCAAGTCAAAAACATGCTCCAGATCAACTGTAAGAAAGGAAATAAAAACTGATGGAGAAACAAGACTAACCCAATTACTGTCAGAGGGGAAATGCAAGCTCTACTTTGTAATTTGAATGATTTATATTCATATATGGATCTGCAATATTCAACATCCAATGAATGTACTCAACATTCATGAGTACAAGAATCTATTCAGTGCTATGATTAAAAAGATATAGAAAAAAATACTAAAATTCATGTTACTATTTGCATAAGGCAACTTTTCAAACCATTGAATTATCTACTTGTTTTTGTAATTTTCACTGGCTGGGCTGCAAACAGCTATACCTGGTAAAATAAAATCATTCCATTTAAAAAAACAAAAAAATATGGCTTTTTAAGGTTGTTTACTTAGAATGAGCTTTCATGCATTAGCATTCCTATCACCAGATGTTTTCAGTCACTCATCTCTAACCTGGTTTCCTCTAGATGGCACTTGAAATTGAATACATGTGAAAGAAAACAGGCTGAAGAAGGCTATCCGTTATCCTCAGTTTGTGGGGTAGAAAAGTTGTGGAAGATTAAAAAATAGAAAGTGACATTTGTAGCCAAAGGCAAAATGTGTATAAGATTCAAAGAAGCAATACATTCAAAACAATAGTTATTGTATTCATGTTTTATGTTGATCTGTACGGTATTTATATATTAAATCTGTATACTACATTTTACCTGAAAGCATAAGGCAGCAGACACAACACTGCTTTCTATTGTTCACAAAATAGCTAGACTGCTCATTGTTCATGAATGATTCCTTATTAAACCAGAGGGAAGAATTAAGTGAGGTGCCACAAAGTTGAATTCTGAGCTCCCTACTTGTCAACAATTGTATTAATGGATGAAGAGGCAAATGGAAAGCTATCAAATTTGTGGCTGACATAAAATTAGATAGATTTGCTAATAATCTTAAAAGACAGAAATAAAATTAAAAATGATCTTGATTACTCTGAGCTCAGGGTAATCAAACGCAATTTAATAGAGCCAAATGCAAAGTTCTTCATTAAGGAAACAAAAGATCAAGTAGACTAAAAACAAGAACACTGTGAAATTTACTCTTTTTAAGCATGAAAGCTGGCTTGGTGACTTTGGGCTGGTCATTCTCTCAGGCTCACAGGGTTGTTAGTGTGGAGAAAATAGAGGAGGGAGTATTAGGTATGTTCACTGCCTTGGGTTACTTATAAAATAATAATACAGGTGGGATAAAAATAAATACATCAAAAATAAATAAGTACTGGTTGGATGACTGAAGACAGTTAATCATAGGGCCTAGTCATCTCACAGCTCAACTACTGTAATGTGCTGCAAATGGAGCTACACTTGGAAATCACTTGAAAGCTTTCAATGGTCCAAAGTGCAGGGATTGAGCTACATTTGGTTGCCAATATAATTCCAGGTATGATTCACATAGTTATTTCCTATAAAGCCCTATGTGGCATAGGGATAGGTTATTTGAGGGACTGCCTACTTCCTATTGCTTTTGCCTAGTCAATGTGAGTCAACAGTATTGACATGCTCCAGGTCCCTTTTATTAAACAGTGTCCCATTTTGGGATCCAGGAAACATGCCTTCTCCTTTTGGAACATATCCTTTGGAATGAGGTACCTGCAAGATCAGGGTAGCTTCCATCCTGTTGGCATTCTGGAAAGCGACTGGAGTGCATTGTGGATGGATTCTGAATATGGTTTTCTCATGAGTGGCTGGATTTCCATTTTGTGCATTTATTTGTATTTTGCTATTTTAGTTTTTATCCTGCTTTGCTATATTGTTACATCTACTATGCTGCTTTGCTTTACTTGTTATATTGTGAAGGATTCAGAGGCTGGGAGTTGGGTGGTGCCAAAATCATCAACATCATCATCACTACTACCAAACACATTGGTAACATTTATGAAAAATATCTTGGAATAATATTTGATTATCAACTGAATATTAGTTAATGGGGAGTTCTGGATGTAAAAAGCCCAAATGTAATTTTAGGATTGATTAGATGTCATTGACACAATGAACATAAATTTGAGAGACAGTGGAGGATGGAGGGGAAGGAAGGCCTGGCATCCTATGATCCATGGGGATATGAAGAGTCATGCATGACTTAGCAACTGAAGAACAAAAATTTTAGGATTCATCAATGGATGTACAGGTTTCAAATTTTACATTTTTTATTTTTTTATTTGTTAAATTTAAAATGTAATTGTTCCCCTTTATTTTGCTTCAGTTCATCCTACTTGAAGTACTATGCCTAATTCTAGTTATTACACTTCGGGAAAAATTTGGAAAAACTTCTGAAAAAGACTATGAGGATGATAAGGGGAGTAGAAACTAAGTTCTATGAAGATTGAAAATGCTCAGTATAATGGCACACTTCTGCTAGAATGTAGAACATAAATAAATGGATTTAAGTTAGTGGAAGGCAGATTCCAATTAATGTTGTTTTTTTAAAAAACCCTAACAAATAAAAGCAGTTTAGAGTGGAACCAATTACTTGGAAAGGCTCCAGACTTCTCTTTCATAGTTACATTTATGTAGAGGTAAGATACTTATCTGTCAAGAATGCTAACATTCAATTTCCTATGCTAAGCAAAGGGTCGGACCCAATAGCTGAAGTGGCCATTTCCAACTCTATGATTTTTATTCTTTCCTGACTATACATAAAGAATCATGATTAATTTCTGATTAATAAAACTTTCTGGGCAATGGTCGATTTTGCCTTACAGTATTATTTAATAGCAGACGTATTATATAACTTGTATGTCTGAGTGAACTGAGGGCAGAAGAGGAAAAGAAACCTCATTTTCAGAAGCTGTGGACTGAGACGCCTATGCATTAATCTGATGATGGCAATATTTCTCACTTCTCTGATTCAGCTTTTGAACAAAGACGCCCACTTGCTTCCAATGTCACAGTTTAATGGAAATTATGTGGGAACCGTAATAGAATCACAGACAATCCAAACCTGCTTGAGGTCAAATATAATTTCAAGATTGAAATTTTACTTGCTTTATAAAGAGAAGTGGCTAAGCTGAAATTCCAGTAAAATATCTTGGCAATGAATTAACTGAGGAGGCATAAAACCTTACATTCATTGAGCCATTTATTGGGATCCAGCATCAGATACTGTTTGGTCACTTCCAGCTCTCTCATTAACCACTCGTACTTGGCCTTGACCTCTGCAATTCGCTGCTGCCGATGTTCCAAGATTTTTAGCTTAGCGTTGTAGCAAATCACCTCCTACCAGTAAGACATATGAGAAGAAAGAAAAAAAGATGAAATAACATTTCTCCAGTACAATTACTTCTCATTTGGTAGAAATCAGAAACAAAAATAAGTTAAATAATGGTGAAACAGTTACACAAATAAATCTTGGACATTTAAGGGTTGGTGAATAATAATGTTATTATAGCTGATAACACATTAATTCTACATTTCCTTCCAAATGGGAATTTTTTTTAAAAAACATTGTTCTCATTTTTATTTAACATCCTAAACCAATTACATTCCGCAAAGAAGAAGGCTCATTATCAAGGTTGTAATTCTAAGAGTGAAAGCAGAAGTTAAGATGAAATGTATTATGCTCACTCCCATAAGTTCCTGGGAGGGGGCATTTGTAAGAGAAAATTACTGGGGAAAACACTCAATTTCCTTTAAACTTGAGTGGATCTGAAACTAGGAGTGAGTCACTAGAGCAAAAAAATGGCCTTTCCGGACTTCTCATCATAAATAATGGCCCTCCATTCATTATCTTGGACAAGTGATCAGGACTATGGATTTGTCACCATGCTATAGATTTTGACATTTTATAGGTGCATTGCAATCTTTGGTTTTAAGAATTGGAAAACAAAACCCTGGTCCTTCAATTTACATTACCTAGTTGGCATTCTTCAGGGACATATATAGTCCTAAAAGAGATGGTATATTGAAAACTTTTGAATCAGGGTTTCCTTCAACACAGACACAATGCATTCTTCCTTAGCAAGACTTTCATTGAAGACAGCAACTCCATGTACTCATCCTTCTCACTCGTACATCTGATTCTGTGGACATTGTTTCTTTGTGTTTATAGAACTGAGCATGGAATTGTGGATCAAATAAGGGTGTGAGTACAGGTAGTCCTTGACTTATAAACATTCATTTAACAACTCTTCAAAGTTATGATGGCCCTGAAAAAAGTAACTTATGACTGATTCTCACTGCAGCATCCCCATAGCCGTGCGATTAAAATTTGGGCTCTTGGCAACCGGCATGTATTTAAAATAATTGCAGTTTGCCATTTGTGACCGTTCCAACAAGCAAAATCAATGGGGGAAGCTGGAGTCACTTAACTATTCAAGCAAAAGAAAAGGCATAAATATAACAATCACATCACTTAGTGACAGAAGTTCCAGTTCCAATTGTGATCATAAGTTGAGGGCTATCTGTATAGTTATTGAGGCAAAGTCAACAGTCATTATTTCTTGCAGCATACCATGATTTTTTTTTAATGTTTCTTGCAAGAGGGATCTTTGGTCTTTTTTGACTGGATTTGACTGCAAAGGTTACATACATATAAATTATCAACCCCTTTTCCAGAAAGCTTCATGTACGGCAAGACATTATCATTCTTAACAGAATTTCCAGATCTCTTTTAGGAATGCTTTTTATTGAGTATTGTGGGTTCTATTTGAATTTAGGATCATGCCTACTTCACTGGATGCATTTTAAACAATGATTTGCAAATTCTGCTGAAAGCATCTACAAATAAATATACAGTAATATACAACCAATATCTGTGCTTGTTAAAAAAATATTAGGATGGTCTCACATTATTATCCCCCATGCGCCGTCGCTGGAGCCGTTCCACATCATCAATTTCATAGACTTTGATTTCAAAGGGCTCCCCCATCCCTCTCTGGGCACTTCGCAGGGGTCCATCTACCCAGCGGATTGCTGGGCTGGTAGGCTTCCTTATAGGAGATGTAGTGTCAAGTGACAAAGCTGGAATGAGTCTCCGTCTCTGTGAACCTAAACAATGTTAAGTTGTAAAATGTTGTTGTCAACGGACAAAACCTCCTAATACTGTTGTATTACATCCAGTCCTACCAATAATTCAATATAACATGAAAAATCTATAAGCACTTGCATATAATCATTGTAACATGATATTTCTCTCTTACAAAGTGCTGGTAGTATGACAAAGGAGTACAAAACCTCACATGGAGCCTTCATTTAAAGGCTAATTGAGAGGAAGGAAGCATTGCAGATAACTTTTGTTTGCAAGATCAATGTTCATTTCATAATATTATAGATGAAATTAATTCTATTTCACTCAATTTCTAAATTTCTTTGAAATATCCTGAGAATTAGGAAATGGGTAGCTTTTTATCTCCTGTTTATTCTATGCAAGAGAAAAAAAATCAAAAGTTACAAAATCACATAACTTTTATTTATTAAACCAAGCTCACCTTACATATATATTCACATAATGTTATAAAATAAAATAATTAACATTTAAGTGAACTTAAAAATCTGGGCAATGGAAGCATACATAGTCAATTTTCTAAGTAGTCCTCCAGATGGATTCTTAGTAAAATACTTGCTACTCAGATTTAGAAAAGTGACTTCTGCTGACTATTGTATAATTGTTAGAGACCGAGTTTCCTTCCAACATTGCAGCATACAGTTCTGCAACTGTAAAAATATGCTATGTATTTTTACATTCTATTCCTCTTAGTTTTCAACCATTCATATATAATTTAGCAGCTAAACATGAAAAAATAATATTTCAGAATCAAGTTAATA
>JAOYMU010000252.1:59792270-59804549 GCA_025802295.1 Psammodynastes pulverulentus | reverse complement strand
GAGGGAGGGAGAGAGAGAGAAAAAACAACAATCTTCCCTCCAAACACAGACGTGTTTGAAGCTCATTTTACCATGTCTACATCCTGTTCAGCTTTCAGGTTTAAAAAGGTCCCTAAGCACACAGATGTATCATGGCCTTCTATACTATGAACTTCATTAGAAATGTAAACCTATCCCCCTGTATTATGAATTACCACCTCAACTGCCATTGTCATCAGTTGTGATGAAGATACTAAAAAGAAATTATGCTCGATGCTGTTTGGTTCAAGAGGATCTTGGTTTAAAAACCAAATACCATATGTTGTCCAGTGCAAAGCCAACCATCATTCTTTTGCCTTCTGATTCATCTTAAACAGAGATTCATATATATATTTTGGAGCCAAGAAGAAATTACACACTTGATTGGTTAAACATTTGTATTTTTGCATCATCTATCAAGGACTTGGGAACTTAATACTCTGCATAATATATTCATTCACTGCCCTATTTGGATTGAAATTTATTAATTCTAGGTTAGAAATTTTACAGATTCAATTCTGAAAATCTCAGAAGAAAAAAATACTTCCTATACTATAGATACTTGAGTTTTTGAACATATTATATTGTTGCTTTTCTGTCATCCAAAATCACAAACCTGTGAAATAAGCCATTAAAAAAAGAACAAAGGGGAAAACTCATAGTCTTTTTTCCCCTTTTTTAAAAAAAATAAGGTATCTCCTCTTAAATAACTAATAAACCTGATTTTCAGAGAGCAGTTGATGAAATTTTAAAGCCATTACAAGCGGAGCTGGCGAGTAAATAAATTATTTATAATTCCTCTCTGGGTAAGGAAAGAACTTGAGACTGCCCACAACTGCTCCAGTCAGTTGCTCCTTATGAGGAGACTGTACCTAGCAGTCTCTGGTGGTTCTTAGAGTTTTGGGAGATGAGAGAATGCCATCTTCCCTCAAACCATACTTGGCACCTTCCCAGTCTAGTCATCAGCCTTGGATTTTCCCATCCAAAGACTAACCGTATACAACCTTGCTTAGATTTTTGAGGTAAGGGAACATAATATAACTTAATTGCATTCCTGCACCCTTTCCTACATTTCAGAACCTATAAACACAGTTTTTGTTACTACTCCAACCTGGAAAATTCAAGAATTGGATTCTCTCTGAAAGCAGATATCCATATAAACTTTTGTAAGCTTCTGTAGCAATGATGTTGAGCTCTAGCTCTGACCAATTTTGAGTTAGTTTCTCAATTTCACTGGCTAATCACCCCAATGAAACAACCAACCAGGCAGGTCTGAAATACTCTATGGTGTTTTCTGTAATAAGCTGTTCTCTGGACTGGACATAAAAATCCATGTCTTAAAATACCAAGCACACCTCTTTTTTGAACTGTCTAGCACTAAATTAATTTTATCATCAATGCTAAATTATTAGTCAGGCAAACCTAGTTATTTGATCTGCCTGTAAATTGGATATGATTTATAAAAAGAAGAGAGTATCTATGAGAGGGAGGGGATAATGAAATTTCTGCATAGTTTTTGAAAGCTGTTTCAAATTATATTTACTGCATGCTCAGGAGCTTGCAAAGGGTTGGAATATCTTGAGGGATAAGAATTGGAACCCAATAAATAACATGTTGGAAAAACTCTTGTGAAGATTAAGAGTTCGAGTGATGCCTTGATGCATGTGACAAACTTAATTGCATGTCTGCTTCAATTTTACCACTTTTTTCTCCCAAAGTTTATGTCTAACAATAACATAACTAAAAACAGAATATGTATAATAAGCAAGTGCACTTTTCGTAAAAAGGCTTATGTTTATATTAGTTTAGATTCAAGAGTACTTTGGGAGATATGTGTGTTGAAATGTAGTAAATATAACATCAAAACACTGATTTCTCCCCACTGTGCTATGCTGGTTACTTTGCAGCTACCCACTGCTTCTTACCACCATATTCCTTTTTTCTGGTAAAGTGGCTGCTCTGCTTTCTTCTCCAATCTTTTCTGCAATTTACCCCTAGGGTCAGGAAACAGATTCCTCCCTCACCCCACCACAACTTATAGCTCTTTGATCAGCAGACACATTTTGTGTAGAAGCAAAGAAGCCTGTAGATGATTTAATACTATCACTTTGTTTCACTTCCCATAATTTCTAAAAAAAAAAAGTAACTAAAAGCATTATATGACATTTCAGTTTTGCACTGCTGCAATAATACTATGGTCTGACCATATTTCCTCCAGTATTATAAAGGAGCAGCGTGAAGTCATTTCTGTCTTCTGTTATCATCTGTTATCACCCCCCCCCCCAGAATGCTCACAGTTCACTTAGATATTTTGATTTTCCGAAGTCAGAGTGAGTACATAGCTCCTCTCAATATTACAAAGATCTCCCAAGTACTGTAGGTAATCATCCTTAGGCCCTAGATCACTTTTCCATCTCAAAGGATCTCAGGTATTGAGTAATGCACTTACAAAAAAAAAAAGAAAATTTTGAGGAGGCAGTGAGGCAAGAGTAATTGTTTTCACAAACTGATGGGGCTTCAAAAAGTAATGGGGAAATTTAACAATGTTAGTGATTTGCTTAAAAGTCTTTGTGGCCTTTTTTAGTGGGAACTGATGTTGATTCATATTGATCATGCCTGGCAGCTAGCATTTCTGTTAATAATATTCATAAATAAACCAGACAAGGTCATCTGACCTGAAATAAACATATTTACCACATCATATTCATTATGGCAGTGAGTATTCATGACAGGAAATCAGGTAGGTTCCAGTGCTCTTGATGGCACAGTTTAAAATAGTATCCAAATGGAAATGCTGTGCTTCCTGATTTTTTTACAAAACCTATTTTTATAATTTGATACAGATCAAGAGATCACTCTTGAAAAGGGGAAAGACTGAAGTACTGTACTACACTTTTCAGCCAAATTCAGTGTAAGCAGAACCCCTCCTTGCAGCTCAGCTTAATCTTAGTCAGTTCTGCAGTCATTTTTTGTTTTTATTATCTCATAAATCTGTTGACATAAAAAAGAATGTGCTTTCGCCATCTACGCTGTTTACTGTAGGGGAAAAATACAAAGAAAATATGCTGGGAAGCAATAGATCATATCAATTCACAAGCCAGTTTCAGGGAGGGGAGGGAGAGGAGCCTTTGTCCTGATTTTTTAAAAAGTATTTAATGCATTAACAATTAAATACAACTTGTTATCTGTAAATTGGAAACCAGGACGGAGAATTCAAAAGACTGGTCCAAACAGCTACCTTCTAACTCAAGATTCAGGTTTAATCTTGCTTGCCCGTTGCATGTCGCTTTCTTTGCACAATTCAATCGAGATGAACTTTACACATTATGCTGAAGATCAATAGATGCAAACTCTATCAGGGTAACAGGCCAAACAATTCTCAGAGAGTCTGCTGCAAGGGACTTCAAGGGTCAAGCCATCCAAATTCCTGCATTATGCTAAGATTTGCTAGACCTAAACCATCCTTGACAGATGCTTATTATGCCCTTCTAAACATTGCTGACAGAGGATCTTACACTGTAAGAACAAACATGTAATTGGCCTATGTCAAGCAAGAGAAATACATCCAATGTCACTATAGGTTTGCCTTGTTTTTTCCTTGTTTTTGCTTGAGAATCTGAGAACAAGGAGTGTAGAGGATTGTGCCATCAACATGGGATGACTAGCCTTTTTTGTTTTATCCGTAGAATTATTGGTAGAAATATGGAACTGTATTTTCTGTCCAGCCTACTTTTTGTTCAGGAACATATTCATTTACATTCTAGACTGCTATCTCCTAGTATCACGGGAAACTAGTAAAGCTACTCTACGGATGGCATTAATTTTACCTTACTCCTTCCATCAGGGCACAATTACTCTACATTATAATATGCATCTTCGTTTGCTAATGCAGTAAACTCTCCTTGTTGAATGGCAGTTTCTTGCAGATGACAATGCAACAGCAGCATGAGAGACTACTCAGGCCGATGCACCCCACCTCACTTTTTCCTACTAGGAAGCAATTACAAACGGTGCCAATAGGGGATATGGCATTCTATGTCCTGCTCATCCAAGGTGACTTGAAAAACCATTTTTTGGGAGGAAGGTGGTACAGCTGAGAGTCAATACAGGAAAGGTCTTTCCTCCTGCTGAAGAGGAAAAGGACACATTTCTCACTCCCCTTCCTTTTTCTGAATGACACTGATTTCTTTGGAAGGGAGTTAACTGAACAGTCGATCCTGTATGTGTTTAAGAATTTCTGGATTTCAACCAATATGCTGAACTATGAATGGAATAAAGTTTTGTTTTGATGTGAATTTCTAGGGATTGCAGAGAAGCTAAAACCTTTAGCTGCCTGCAACGTGCTATTGGCAGAATATAGGAGCAAGCACGAAATTTTTTCTCTGACTGAAGCCTCTATAAATTAATCTACAGGGGGTCTTGTTTTGTGTTTAGGAATGTTTGCCTGCAGGAAGATAATAGTAGAAATGGGCTTTGTAAATGTATTGCACAATGCTAATTTTTCATTTTAAAAAGCCCACACTTTTGCCCATGTGCAGAATTATATTTTACATGTCAAATTCCCTCCATTTGATTTGAATTCGAACCACAATGGATTAATTAATTTCTCCTTCCCCAGGGCCTGATTTGGAGTGGAGTTTCTATATATGCAGTTTACTTTTAAATCAGTCTCATTCTTGATTGATGTATTGCTAAGTTTGCCCTTAGAAATAGGATTAGGTAGATCAAGATTTACCCAGTTTTATCTATTTATTCTAGCAGAATTCAAGTGGACTGGCAGAAATTGACAAATGGAACATTGCCGGATGTGATTTGATTTCTCTGGGAATAATTCAATGGTCTATGAGTCAGTTTGGTGTAATGATTAAGGCATTAGGCTAAAAATCAGGGAACGGTGAGTTTTAGTTCTGCCTTTGGTCAGAAAGGCAGTTGTGTGACCTTGGGCCAGTCACTTTCTGGCACCCTAGAAAGAAGACAATGGCAAACCACTTCTGAAATACCTTGCCTGTCAACTCATGAAGCTTTGCTCCCGAGTTGCCATAGGCAGGGGGATGGAGGAACCAAGCCTCGCAGCTGCTTCAACGAATTTGCACCTCAGTCAAAACAACGCATATCCTAGCCAGCCAAAGTCAAGGCCATGTCCACAGAAACCAGTAACTGCCAGAGGGAGTAATTTCTATGACCTGCGAAATTGCTTTGTTGGGGAATGTGACTGATGACACACAATGGGGGGAGGAACAGGGTCAGAGGCAAGGTGCGAACTGAGTGGGGTCAGAGCTGGCTTCACTTGGTCCGTGCCAACATGATGCTCCTAATAAACAAATGGATTTTTCTTGAAACTTTGCTTGAGGTTCCTGCTTTTATTAGGGCATTGGTTGGAACCCTGACATGTATAGGAAGAAAATTAAAATTATATAAAGACGAAAGAATTGAGTACATTTTTTCACTCGACAGCCATCCTAGGAAACATTTACTTCTTCTTTGCCCTTTTTTTTATTAAGAATGAAAAACCAGTCTGAATTACCATCATAATAATGTATGGGCAGATGGTAAGGGGAAAACTAAGTCTTAGGCTGCTCTTTGAAATTGTACAATGAACCAAAGGGATATATGAGGTTTTTATTGGAATGTCTTTGAAAATCAGAGGAGGCATCAAGACAGTTAAGGGAAAAATCAAGGGCCACTGTAGGAGATTCTTGACTCCAGGGAAGAGGAAGCAGAAGAAACTCAGAGTAACTCCCCTTTAACTACACTAGAAATATGTTGCCTGTAAGCACCCCTTTGATAGGCTTTTAACATACAGTTGCATTTCTCTACTAGCAATAAAGATCTTTGCCGAAATCCAAGTGATTATTTCTTGAGAGTTTGATATTTATTAACATGCTTGACCTCTCAGTCACATATAATAGCAATAGCATTAGCACAGACTTATATACCGCTTTATAGTGCTTTTTACAGCCCTCTGTAAGTGGTTTATATAAAAAGTCACCATGAAACGTAAAAGTATACAGATCTTTCATTTTGCTATCATTCAAATGAAGCCACTCTATTTCCTTTGGCCATTATGAAAGACATTTCATTTGAATTTCATTTACTGAAAGTCAAGCATATTTTGAAAGATTCTTGAACTTGTGCTCTTGAGATACATTATGACAACAGCCCTCTAACTCCTAGTCAGCCCTATGATTAGAAATGATCATAGCTGTTGTCTCAGCATATCTGAAAAGCACAAGGTTGGCAACAGTTGTTTTAGTAGACAATGTTTTGGTCTTCCTCAATTTATCACACAAAGTCTTCCAAGTAGGAAATTCCTTTTTCCCCCTCAGAAGAGACCCTTGCCTTCTTGAAATGCATCCACCCAAAGACCTGGGTGGTCCTGATCTGTGTGGTTCAAAATCTGGGTGGCCTATTAGCATTTTGTAAGCTCTGAAGACCTGCCTGTTTCCTAAGCATTAAGGCCAGTTAGGCAAGACTGTTATGGATGGGATTTTAGGACTGGAATGTATCATTTACCTCAGGGCATCATGGGTTATTGTTTTTAATTGCTGGGTTTTTAAACTCTTTGTATGCTGCCCAGAGTCACTTCTGTGAGGCAGGCAGCCATATAAATTCTCTTGATTAATTAATGAATTAATTTTAGGAAAATACATTGCATTTCCTGGCAAACTCCATTCTAAAGTGTCAGAATGCAGCATCAGAGTTCTATATTTATAATTCAGGATCTATATACTTATATTCTGACTTTGCGCACTGCCACTATTAAGCATAATTAATTACCATTTTTCCTCATTGTTGAATGCTTACCTTGCCATGTGGTGCAAATCTAACTTACTTGGAAGCTCAACCTGCCATTTGCAGAGCTTTTCTCAAGACACCCACCGGGGACATACCTGTATTTGAACGTTTTTTGGGGGTTTTAAGACTTCGGCACCTGCCGCTGATGGAGCTGCTGTTCTCACTCATAGAGTCTTGTGCAGAGGAAGTGCTTCCTGTGGCTTCACTGTCTCTGATCATGCTTTCATATCCACTGCTTCCTCCGCTGTGGTAGAACAGAGCTGTTTTCCCCATGGCTGGAGGAAGCTCCCCACTCAGGACACTGCTGTTGTCACTTCCATGGCCACTGCTGCAGCGATGAGGCTTCCTAGGAGGTGTGATCTTGCTGTATGGTGAAGGAAGCAAGTGAACAGATGGCTTCTTGTCCCCATGAGTGCTGCTGCGTTCATCTGTGTCTGAGTTCCTGCACAGTTGCATTCCTCGGGTGCCAGGGTTTCCTTGCAGCAGTTCTGAAATCCTCCCATTAACAGCTCTGAGGGGCAATTTAGAAGAAAGTCCAGAGCCTCGGTTCCTGCTAAGAGACTGAGTTGACCAGGACATGTTCTTTCCATTTGGAGGCAAACTTGAACTCTGTCCCACAGACTGAGGAAGGGACTTGGTTGAAAAGCTAAGGGTTTTGGTGGTGGAGGCAGCCAAGCTTCGAGCCTTTGGACTTGCCAAAAGGAGCTTGCTCACAGCAGAGATCTTTGATTGACTGGCTTTTGGTGAAGCTCCTGCAGACTGAGAAAAGCCCGAGTTTGTTGGGGAGGACATTGCATTGCGGTTGAGGCTTCTGCTGGCTCGGGGCATGGTGGTGTCTTTCCCAGTGTTCATCTTGGAGCTGACAGAGGATAGGCTTTCTGCCCTTTCCAAGGACAGGCATTCGTAATGACTCCCATTAGACCTTCCAAGAGAATTGGTTCTGCTAGCCAACTGTTCCAGTTTTGCACTAAATAATTTACTACTGCTATTGCTTCCACTCTCCATACTGGAACCCTTTTGTTTCCCGCTCAGTTCATCAGGAAAGCTAGCCAAAAAAGAGGGTGGTTGGTTGGAAGGACTGCTGGTACTACTGTTACAAGCACTGTGCTGTGGACTGGCTCTATTCTTCTGGTCAAGGCTAGATTTCCTCACAGGAGGTAATGGTGGTGTTCCTTTGGGGCGGGTAAGAACACCGTGCTTGGGAGAAGCTACCTTTCTTTCCAAGCTCGCTTTCGATGTCTGGGATGACACAGAAGAGCTCATGCCACCACTCTCCTCTATGTAATGATAAGAAACCACATCCAATTCCTCCAACTTGTTGGTCTTCTGGAATCCTCTGCTGCCATTTTTCAAACTCTCAGTAGAATGAAGGGGGCTGTGGGTTGCAAAACCCACTTCACATTCATCTACAACCCTCCTTGGGTTTTCAGTCCCTGGTGAACTCGAAATCTCTCCACTGCTGCTACTGAACCTGTCGGCAGAATTTTGTTTCTTATTTTGCCCAGGTACTGTTTCAGCCTTGAGACCATGTTCATTTTTTACACTATCTTCCCTCTTTAGCCAAGGATCATCAAATTTTAGGTCTTTTCTTGCACTGGATTCTTTTCCCTCATGAGGATACAGAGTTCTGGCTGATGATGACACTGCTGATATGGCCTCACTACCTTCTTGGGCTTTAAAAGAATTAACAGCAATGCATGGGAATACTGTAATGTTAGTCTTCATTGGAATGAATTCTTCACAACTACTTACACTTGCAGTGTTTGATATTGTGACGGTAGTCTTTTCCATGGCTGATAGTTTACAGCTTCTGATGGGAGATAATTTATTAATATTTCTGTCAATCCCTTCTGGCAACACGAACATGTCCTCAGTACAACGATTTTGCTTGTCATTGATGCAAACTGCACCATTATTCTGAATTGCTTTTGTAAGTTCAGAAGGAGGAACTTCTGCCATTGCTTCTCCATGACCATAGCATGCCTGTGCTATGAAACTGTGGCACGACTGTTCACCATCACTCCCAGTACTCATTTCACTCAGCCATGAGCTAATAGAGGAACGTCTACTTTCAGCTTCTTCGGCTTTGTCCACCGGCCCCATTTTTGGAAGAGGCAGGAACTGGGTAATGCTTACTTCAGAAATAGGAGCTGTGCTGGAGTAACACTCAAGATCTTCACTAATACTGCTGATAATGCTAACTGGTCTAGACCCGGAAGCCAATGCTTGTACAGAACAATCACTGTTAAAACTGATGATACTTGTTGGCCGCCCATTTTCCAAAACTCCACTAATGGTCAGCTCTTCAACTAGCGTAAATACCAGCTCATCCTCCCCATTAAGTTCTAATGGCTGCTGCACTGTGACCATAGTGGTGCTCAAAATCTCCTGCTTTGACTCGGGAGAAAGAGATTCTTGTTGCTGTTCTACATTGTCAATCATCTCCCTGTAATCAATGTTGCCAGAAGAAAGTGACTTTTTCAAGAGTTGAGGACTCATTCCAATGGGAGGGGTGCGGATCTCAGACTGCATCAGAGATTCACTGGATACCATACCTGAATCTTTGCTTAACGATGATGGTGGAGGTGCCGGGTTGGGCAATACCCCTTTCTGAGTATAAACTTTGCACCTCTGAGAAGGAGAAGCTGGTGGTTTGTAATCAGAGGCCTTTGAAAGGCTTGCAATACCAAGCCGCGGTGATCCCATTGGCCGTGGCTTGCTTTCAATGAAGCCACAGCTATTAAGGCTTTCTCGACTGCTTTGCAGGTCTGTGCAATGAGGTTGTTGACAACTGTTAAACTGACTACTAGGACTGCCTGTAACATTCCAATGGGTCTGAGGAGTGGAAATCTCATTAAGCATCCTACTGTGAACAGGGGAGTGACCTCCCTGGATTTTGCTAGCTGCAGCATTTAAATTTTCCTTGGCATCGTTATCAGGTTCCTGGCAGACCACCAAGTCATCTTCCCTGCTTGGCTCTGATGCACTACGGTGCTCTGCCTCTTGGCCTGATAAAGGACATTTAGTCACAGGGTCTGAATTAAACTGAACTGGTAGTTCTTCGAAAAGAAATCTGTCAGTCTCTTCACTGCCATCAATGCAGTCTAACCTCTCTTGGAGTTCTGCAAATGTATTGCACTTCAAGCAATCTCTTTCAGGGGCTGTCTCATTCATCTCTTCCAACTTGCCTTCATTTTTAGTTTTCTGAAGAGCAGGAACTATAGGGACAAAATCAGGCGGGCCTTCATTATCAGTCAACTCCTTATCAGAAAGAGCTGTTCCATTAGGGCCAACATAAATGACAGTGTCACATGACTGTTCACTGCTGGAAGAATAATCTGGGTCACTTGACAAATGAAGAATCGGGAAGTCTGGATCAACAACATTCCGTGAATGGAAAGGTCTAAGTTGTGTTGGTCTCCTCATCCTCCCTTCTTCACAAGAGCTTTCTCCTCCAGAAGAGCTTGATGTGTACTAGAAATCAGAAGAGAGAGATGAAAAGTTAGAAGTCCCAAAGATGCTTTCCAGAACCAATGCACTCAAGCTAGCAGTGATATGTCTTCTAATATTTGGAATGCCATTGTGCCTCATTCAGGGTAAGTCTTTCTCAGTCTGATGCTCTCAGTTATAAAATACTCAGTTATAATGCTCAATGGGAATTTTGACAGTTCTGGACCCAACACATGTGGAGGATACTAGAATGGGAAAGAGTGCAGTAATTTGTCAAAGTGTATTAAAGACTATCTCCACAACAGTCATGCTGTCTGATGTCATGGAGAAAATGGTCGAATCCTTACAGCACACAACTGCACAGATTGCTTGTGCAATTTAAGCAGGTCCACATGCACACATGCATGCACATGCATGAACACACACAAACACACACACACACACACACTGACCATACTGCTATTTAGGATAGCATCATCATGAGTAAAAAATAATTTTGAGGTGAAAGGAATACTAATTGAGTTCAAGCATTTTAATTCTCTAGTGAATTCTACACATTCATTATAAAATTTGCAAACATTAGCATTTCTCAGATGCACAGAGAAGCAATGTGATCCTCAGAATTCCATCTAAAGTTATCTTTTCAGCCACTTACTATCCCTCAATACAATGATATTACAGAGCCAAACATTGTGCAGCCTAATTAAAGAAAACCCAAATTACACTTACTAGATGACTTAATGAGTCATACTTTTGAACCTGTTGCTTACATGCATAACTTGGGGAAGTTCTGATAATGCTGGAAGATGATAGCAGCTGATTTTGCTGTTCTCTGATGCTTTCAAATCTCATACACTATCTCCTTCTTCAGTAGAGAGCTTTGACTGGATCTCATACAAGACTCAAAATGCTGATTGATTTGTTATGCCTGTAATTAGCCAGGTGAAGATGCTTCCTCGGGAGAAAAAAATATCTTGACCTTTCTACCCTTAAGTTATGGATTTTGTTTTGCTCACTTTCAACAACCACATAATCCCCAAGAGCTACCAGAACATTTGAAAATGAAGATAATTCACTCTTACAAAAAACAAAACCCCTTAAGTGCTTCCAGCTAGCACTTCTAACAGAAACACTGACAGGAAATGTTGGAGCTGTTGAAATTAAGGCAAGGATCAGGAAGACAAGAAAGATCTCTGGTAGAATTGCCCCCAAACTGGTCAGATCTGAAAAACAGTCCGAGGTACAAATGACCTTTTGAAAAGTTTATCTGGCCCTGGGACTGTATTTGTACACAGATCCACACTATAGCATTTCTTAAACAGCCATAAACTGCATGGGAGAGTTTCCAGAAGGTAATTTTTTTCTCCAACCATAATTAAGAAAATAATCCTTTATTTGTTTACTTGACTTAGATGCCAGCCAACCCCATTCAATTCTGGGCTAAAGAATTTAAAAGAAAATCTTGATAAACCTGAAAAGTTTTGAAACAAAATGGTTGGATCAATAAAACAAAACTGAACGATAACAAAAGACCCATGTGAAGAAAAAGAGCAGAGCATTTGAAGGAAATAACACAATACTAATTATATGGGGATGATCTGTTATGGTTTATGGTTGTGTGGGAGCCAATGACACAGGAAATATTGTGTGTGAAAGGAAGAATGGATTCAATTAAATATCAACACACTCTAGACATCCCTCAGTCACTGAAGAAATTGAATCTGAAAAGAAGTTGGATGTTTCAACAGGACAGTGATCTGACTCCACTCTTGCAAAATCAGCCATAACATACTTGCAGGAAAGAAAGATAACCATTTTGGAATGGCCTTCACAGTCCCGAGAGTTGTACAAGATTAAAAATCTGAAAAGATATCAAACCTAGAGTGTGTGCAGGGATAACTAAGAGTGCCTCTGAGATAGAAGAATTCTGTGAGGAGGAAAAAAAAACCCTAAAATAAAGATGGAAACCGTATTTGCTGGCTCAGGAAATATTTGGAAGTTGTTATTTCCACTTAA
>JAOYMU010000252.1:59694290-59716542 GCA_025802295.1 Psammodynastes pulverulentus | reverse complement strand
TCCTTTTGGAACACAAGGAGCTACCTGAAAAATAGCCATTAGAAATTTAAATTGAATGCTTTCATGAGTAGTAATAGAAGAGTAAAGTTCTAGTTAGCACCAAAAAGTGGTTGTATATTCAGCCTGTATTGTAGCCGGTTACAATCAATATGGTTCAGGACAATCTTACAATAACGTCAACTTCTTGGCTTTTCCAGGAAGGCCAGATTCCTAATAACAGGGTTATGAACCTGTACTCAGTGTATTTAAACAACATAACAAAGACTTGGAAGCCGAACAGTCTGCTCTATCCATGAATGTTTTTCTTATTAAGTCTTTTGTATAAACCATTGAGATACTTATACCACCTGTTTCCAAATTCTGAACAGCACTAAGTTTAGCATACTTTAACACTGTCCCCATGTGGCTGATACAAAAAAGTCCCTATGAGCTGAGACTGCACCTCTTGTTGACAAGGGCTGTTGAAACTATAGCTCATGGCCTGCTATACCATAGTATGTAATTGGACTCAAGGCCCCTATAATTCCTGGTAAAACACCCAGGAAATTCTGCTATTTCCATGTATGGTTGTTGTTATTAAACAATATGAGTCAGTCTCCTTGAACATAGCCAAATTTTATTATATTGTCTGTAAAATTTTTATTATCCACTGATAAACCCACTACTAATTGTAATATTTATCTTGGTTTGTTTTTATTTTATTTTTTATTTTTAATGTGTTTACTTGCAATTCTGCTCTGTTGACATAATAAATTATATATATGTCTATAAAATGTACTTGCAGTGATTGCCATTCTTTGAACAGGAAGGCACCTCCACTCAACAATCTGCTCTTTAAATAAGTGAAACAAAAACTAACACATGATTTACTATAGTCTGCTTTTGCCGAAAACTGGAAGTAATGTTGGTCTCAGATAAAGTGTCATGAAATGGCCATAAATGTGGCCCAGTTGCTGAACAACTAAAGTGCGGTCATGTGACCATTTATTTATTTATCACATTTATAGCCCGCTCCCTCTCCCCTAAGGGACTCCATGGGGGTCTGTGGAGCATTGGAACTTTGAATCTGGGGTTAGGTGTCCCCCAGGTATTCCACTGTAACTTTGAATGGTCACTAAGCAACTGGTCATAAGGCAAGGACTATTTACATTTCAACATGTAAGACTTCAGATGGGTTTAAAAAGTAAGGCGTTAAGTTTTAAGAAATCAATTTGAGCAAACTTCTTTGCGAAGTTTCACAGAGGTTCCTTTTATTTAAACAAAATATCATGCTCTTTGAAAAGTCTATACTCAAAGGTCAATACAGAAATATATATATAAAGAAAAACCCCAGCAAAATTGATTTAGAATACAGAAATATCATCAATTTTAAGCCCTCAAAGGATCTGATGAAATGCAGAGTTTTAGTACAGCTATGGGGAAACTTCAGAAAATACTTGTACATTAATTATTATAATGTTTAGCTATTTATTCTAATGCTAATGCAACCAGCCACTAGCTAACTAGTTTGCATGATTTTGTCTTATAGTTATATTTATTTGCGAGAGTACTTACAGCATTTGTGAACATATATCACAAAAATAGATTACAAATCTCACTTAAGAATAACTTCTAGGCATTTTAATGTATCTTCTACCTAGGGAAACAAAGGAGAAAGCTGTGCATTCTTCTACATTTATCTTTTGTTATTTATATCCACCGTAAGTACTAAACCGCAAATGTAAATACCAAAAGCAAATGGAATTCACAAACATACTATGGTAATATTATGAGGACGCAGCCAGCACAAAAGAGGCAACTGTGAGATGAAATGTGAATCCCATCTAACATTTTGAAAAGTAAAGTGCTTTATTCCCTTACTGCTTCCATCGTAACATGCTTTGCTTCAGATATGAAGCAGGTATGTCACTATCTGTTCAATACTGGAGAAGAACTTTTTCCTTTCTTTTTTGATGGAATTGGATGGACTTGATCAACATGCTGGTCTCTTCTATTAAACTTTGGTATCTTCCAGACACAAAGAGGGTAGGGAGTTCCTTGCTCAAGATATATTAAGAATCTGAAATTATTTTTCTTAAAGGAAGCATCAACTACTTTTTATTTGTTTACAGAACTGGATAAAATTTACAAGCATATTTAGTCTTTCAAAGCAGACAGAATCTGCCCTATCTTAGCTAAGGGAAGTCTTTCAACTTTTAGAAATTAAGAGATTTACCCCACAAGAGGTGCTTTTTTTTTTTGAACACTTGTGTAGAATATCATACATCACAGAGAGGCCTCTAGCTATGCCAATGGTAATTAATCAAAGAAAATGAATTACTTCAAATCAAAATTTCAACTACCTTCATGTTTGGGGAAGAGAGAAGAAGGTAATTATAGGAAAGTTGGATCTTATTCCCTAATTGAGTCCATGATTTCTGCCTCACAGTTTCCTGCTGGCAACACTGTTCTTCCAAGTAATTGTTGACACTCGTGAGATATTTCTACCCACAGAGGTTAAAAAAAAAAGCAATGGAGAAAATGAGAAATACTTTTAACTGCAATTTTACTACTATGTAAAAATGTATTATGCATTACATAGCCTGCTTATAAATTGTATTTGGAATATAAAGTGGAAATGTATCATTTCATCTGACAGCAATTATAAATGTAGTGATTGAGTAACAATGATTTTCATTGTTGCTACAGATGGAGTTATGCAAGTTGTTAAACTCCAATGAATATAGTTTCTCTTCATTTTGGCCTGTTCAGAAGAAGCAGACAGGTGAAAAATTGATGTTAAAAATGTGAATATTATCATAATACCAAGAAAAATATGTGTTCTGCATTGTGGCCCTAGTGAAATCATACGGTTCAGAAAACACTAATTTTCAAACAAAAAACGAGAACAAAACTTAAAACACATATATTTTGCCATGTCTAAGAATGTCTAATGAATCTTTTTTTAGAATTTGAATTGTCATCAGTTTCTATAATATTTTATCTTAATAGATGTCATTACCATCTTGATTGCGCTGGTTTTTCTACCCTTTCATATTAAATTTATTTTTTCATGGATGAAACATACATACTTGGAAACAAAACTGCATCAACTTAACTATTTTATGTATCACTTAAAATGAAACTCTGAGATATATCTGAGGATCCTTTTTAAAAATTAAAACTAACAAGACTAAAAAAAAATACACCCCCAACTCTATAAGATAAATATATCCTGAGATTTTCTTTAATGTATCACCTATTACTAAATTCGTGCATTTCAAAAACAGAGAAGCTGCATAACATTGTAACTGAATCAATAAACTAGATTAGATCATCAGTCTCTGTTATTATAGTACTATTATAGCAAAACCTGTAACATCTTTTTCATCCTGTCTATTGACCAAGGGTTCATAGGCACACATAAAACAACAAAACGTTTAAAGTCTCAAAATGAGATAGACTTCAGAATGAAATATGTGAAAGGCTTTATTGAAACACATAGGACCAATTCACCCATCACAATAAATCAGACTTCGTTGACTTTGGACTTGTTGTAATCTAGCAAGGATATTGGTAGATACCACCAAGTGAATGTTCTTCCTACCAAAAGCAGTTAAACAAACCAAGGAACTGCTATTCATTTTCACTGCTATGTTTCAATGACGAGTCTTATCTTATTTTTCTCCAAACAAAAATCAAAAGATAAAATTTATTCTTGATTTAAGGTTTTGGCTCATGAGAATACCAATCAATGGATTTTTCTATTAAGTTTTAACAAATTGTTAACAACAGATTCCATGGATCATGTTTAAGGACACTGAGTAATGAATAATGCTGACATTGTACACTGTTCAGAAGTGCTGTAAAGCACTATGGGATGGTAAATAAGTCTAAATGCTATTGCTGTAGAAGCACATTCCTCATTCTAATGCAAATAAACAGAAACAACCACCTAGTTTAAATACCAGGTACCCATTGGCACAATCTTCACACCTTTCTTTCAGAGAGAGAAAATCAATGTGAAAGTATGGTTGTGGAAATCTGGCCAGGGATTCTAGATAACCCATGGTTGTTTTTCCAGTTTTGGCTTTTTGATAGAAGCCTCTCTTCCTTTTTCAATAAAAGATGTGAAACTTTTCCCCCTCAAAATGTACTATTAGTTGGTCCAGCAAAGATTTCAGTCCAATCCATCAAACCTGTTTCCTGAAGAATATCCTTGTAATGGGCCACTCCAACTTGAGGGCTAAAGGCCACCTGGCTTTCATTTCATGTGGAACTATTTAATTTATAGAACAATCTGTTTGACTACAATGATGAACGCACATGTCTTCTTAAAATGCCTCATGGGGTATTCCTCCTTGTTCCCATTTCTGTAACCATAGTAACTTGGAGGAGAAACAGTTTTTGTTCTTCCTCTCAGAAATTGTTTCTAAGGGATAATGGTTTTAACTCTCATTTGTCCTACAGCAATTAACTTTTGACTTACTCTAGGTCCCAGTGCAGAACTTTCAACAGACAAGATAACTTTTTCTCTTGCTTCAATGTTAATATTCTCTTGATGAATATTGGCAGCACATATTTCAGAAGCTGACTGGATTTTTAAAAAAAAACTAGAATACTAAAAAAATATCTGTGGCTAGGACAGTCCACCTCTGCATACAATGAAAAAAATCAATGAAAGTTCCATCTGATTTAACCTATTTTTCCTCACTTGTTTTTGAAAGAGGGCAGGATATTGTTTTATTTTTATTTCTCCAAATTTCTAAGCAAACATACTTGCTATAAATAATCTAAAATGACAAGGAAGGAAACAGTCCTTTCTCCTAAGGACTAATCATATAACGGTTTAAATGAACTATGGCTAATACACCAGTGATCCATTATAAATAGCATGTATTACAATTGTCTCAAAGAAATTTCAGTCAATTAATTACCGGAATCTTAGTTAATTACATTTTCATGCATATCTCAACAACCCTCATATTTCACATGACAACTAACTGTCTTCCTTTGGTTTTATTGTTATGTATGATGTACTTTAATGTTTGTTAATATTAATGTTTGGTCTAGTGGTTAAGACACCAGGCTAGAAACCAGGAGACTGGGTTTTTGTCCTGCTTACGCACAAAAGCTGGCTAGATGATCTTGGGTCAGTCACTCTCCCTCAGTGCAACTCACTTTACAGGGTTATTGTGGGGAAAATAGGAGGAGGAAGGTATGTTCACTGCCTTGAGTTACTCATAGCAATAATACAGGTAGGATAAAAAACTCTTTAAAAAATTATTTTTAAACAACATTCATTCTGAAAAGGGATTTACAAAGAATATTTCCTTTGAATACAAAAGTTAATACCATACATCTGTACCTGAAGGAGAATGGAAGAAACAGTCCAAAGCAAAGTCCAGTGAAGAATCACAAGATCGGTCTCATGATGAAAAGTCATATAGTTAAATCTGAACCAGGTGTCTCCTTTCTGCTGTGCTCCTGCTTATTAGAATAGCTTCTCTTCATTTAATATGATGCTAAGAATGAAGGTTGATGGAGAGGCTGCACGATTTTATATAATGTTCTTGTGATAATGTACTTTATGCGGTTTTAATTCTTGGTTTAGTGTATAAAGGTAAAGGTTCCCCTCACATATAAGTGCTAGTCGTTCCTGACTAACAGGGGGCAGTACTCATTCTGTTTCAAAGTCGAAGAGCCAGTGCTGTCTGAAGACGTCACCGTGATCGTGTGGCTGGCATGACTAAACACCAAAGGAGCACGGAACGCTTTTACCTTTCCACCAAAGGTGGTCCCTATTTTTCTACTTGCATTTTTACACGCTTTCGAACTGCTATGTTGGCAGAAACTGGGACAAGTAATGGGAGCTCACCCCGTTACACAGCACTAGGAATTCGAACCGATGAACTGCCAACCTTTCGATCGACAAGCTCAATGTCTTAGCCACTGAGCCACTGGGTCCCTGGTTTAGTGTATATTGCATTGTAAATTGCTTAGAGTCATCTGCTCCCGAGGCAATTTAAAGTCTCATAAATAAACAAATAAATAATCCAATCCTGTCACCCACATAGTATATTTCCTGAAATATTCTTGCTCCATGCTCATCCTTATCTGAGCTGGCATAATATATGATTCAGCTTTTAAAAAAGCCAACTGTAAAAGTGCCTTTTAGATATGTGTACAAGATTCCCATTCCTCACATTCAAAATGCTGAATTCAAAATTTCCCCCTGCTTCTAGTGGGAAATAAACCGCCTCACTCATGTTGCTTTTGAGCTGAAAAGCAGTTGAGTTCAAAATACTCGGATTTGAGCTCAGAACACTTTCAAAATCTTAGAAACAGAATGCTTCCCATTAAAACAGCTCTTTTATACTTAGAAACAAGCATACTGAATCGTGCAATAGGGAATATCAAATCTGATATGTTTTGCACACCCTTAGGAGTTTCTGTATATTCTTCCTTTTAAAAAAAAAAAAGAAGAAGAAAGGACTTAATTCCCCCATTTCATGATAATTATACCCTCAACTATCAATTTACAGAATAAAAATAATTACTTATGGTGGAAACATTCCACATTCAGATATAGAATTTCAGGCATTTTTAACAAATATACACTAATAAAGTATGTCAGTATTTGAGTTCTGCATCTTAAGATCTTGTCCATCGAACCCTTTACTCTTCTGATCATCCAGGATCCAGTTGGGGATATTTGAAGAACAGTTAGATTCACATTTGCTTAAAGGTGAGCATATCGCTTTGAATGACTTGGGGTTTTGATAAAGCAGATTACTAGACCATACAGAAAGTTCATTCAAGCAAATACAAAATAAACTCCAATAAAGATATAGTATATCTCATACTCCATTCAGGCCAGAATTTAAGAGTTACTTCAGAAAGCACTTCAGATGTTGCCCCACACCTTTTGATCTTGAATGAAATTATGCATAATTGTAGGCTGCTTTGGTAAGAAAGTCAGAAGAGAGACACTTATAGGCCAAAGTGGGACTGTTTGTAAGTAACATAGGCTCTAAAATGCCAGGTCCCTAATCAAGATCAATAAAACATGGCTAAGCTTCGACAGAGGTGAAAAGCAGGTTCATTTAATGCAAATGTGGGAACAGCTTATTATTAATTTTCTCATATTCTTATAATTGTTTCGTGGCACTGTGAGTGAACAGCTATAGTGAAATAAAAGTAATGTCTTGTTATTATAATGTCTACCAAATAGTTATACCAGAACTATTTGCTACATAAAAATAATCCAAGTGTGGGTTAGCTAATGTATTAATTATTGTATTATTGTATTGATTATTATTGTATTAATCTCTGAAATAACGCCTTTGTTTATCAATTCCTAGTTTGAAATCCTTTCTACATTTGAGAAGCAATTGTTGGAATTCCTCAAACATATTTAGTCATAAGTTCATTAAAATATCCTATGAAATCATTTCCATGAATTAGATATATATATCCAAAGAGATATCAGGTTATATGAGTCTTCTTGCTACATGTAATTCTCCACAATGTGCATCTCTTTGATTGGGAATTAATCTAGAAGAATAAGAAGGGTCAGAAATTACATGACATATTATTTTCTTCTTTCATTACATTACCCTTAAGAATTTAATTCCAGTTCATTTGAGACTGGCATTAATGCCATTAAAAAGCAATGTAACAATGGTTTTAGAGCAATGTATATGAAATTAAAGTAGAATAAGAATGAAATACATTTGCTAAGGTAGATTGACATTCTGCCATTTTTACTGTTGTCAAGAATGTACAAGAAGCTATTCATTTCTAGTTTCAGTTGGTTTTGGTTCTTGATCTGTATAAGATAATAAATAATTACCTTTCTCAAATGTTAATGTTATACCATTGATAATTGCTGAAAACCTACGGTATACCAATTTTCCTAGGAATAAGCCCGATCAAATCAGAGCAAACATGCATAGAAATACACTGTAAATAATCATTTTTTAAAAAATTGCAAACATGTATCAAGTTAATAGGGATAGTTGATTCAACCCATACTGTTACAGGAGAATATTTACCTACCGATTAGTCTGGAATAGTCCATTTAATACACATGTTAATCCCTTATCTAATACTTAATGTATTATTGTGCAGTATATGATTTAGTGAGCCCTCTTTTAAGATCATTTTTTGAGGTTAGGTTTATTTACACTAATTAAAAATACATTCAAAGAAATAGGCACTAAAGAAGTCAGCACTGTCAACATTTAATGTCAGCAATGACACATATTTAATTTCACAGCAACTAAGATCATTGGCCATGCAGGTGCAAAGATAGCCAGGGAAATGATTGAAGCCTGGGAAACAGCCCCTTGTCAGTTAGCAGGAGTGGTGAATTACCACCAGTTTAACAAATTCTACTTAGAAGCCAAGGGCTTGGCAGCACAAGGAAACAACAGCCAACCACCAGTCATCAACACACCAATCACCCAATAGGAAGGCATCACATAAACGCGACTCACAGAACAGCCCAAAGCACGTATTTCAATAGAAATTCCCTGAAGATGGGTTCCAACACGAGTCTGAAAGCTCGGAAGATCTCTGGTCCTGGTGACCAATCTAAATTCGATCTTGCATCATTATCCTGGGACACATATATTTGCCTTCATTGTCAACACTGTCTGAGCAAGGGCGGAAGAATAAATGCACAGTTGTAGGGGGAAATCTTATGTGCAGGGCATAACTTTTCCTTGTTTTGAAGCTACTTTGGGGATTAAAGAAAGAAGCCTGTGCATCTTGTTAATACAAACCAGTTATGGTAAAAATTTCAGTGAGTGCCAATTGACACACGCAGCTTTAAGAGATGTCTTTTTTGGCTCACAACTTTTGATTTGCTGCAACAGATTAGTAGAACTATAAGGGTTTAATCCGTACCTTGCCCAGTCCTGGAGTGTCTTTCACCTTGCTGACTGCCCTTAATAAACAAGGTGGAGCAGGTGGAGGTGAGGTCTGCAGGATCATGCTGAATTTGGTGGCAAATAGATGAGATTCAGAAGCGGAGGATGCAGAGGGTCTGTGCTTCTTCTTTTTGGATGACAGATTCAACTTCTGAGCAGCTCTGAAGAGGAAAAAGAAAGGGAAATGAAAATGCTATCAAATAATTAATGAAATCTCCACCTTGCTGCCAAGTGATGTCAGCAACAAAACTGCCTGTAAAAGTGACTTTTTGGGTTTATTGTATGAATCATTCTTAATAAAAACAGGCAAGAATTTTTAAAATGGTTAAATTTATACATGGCACTTTTTAATCATACAGTTCTTCAGCTAAGAATATAGGCCCCGTTGTAGCCAATCAAAAAATTAACATAGCATGTAAATAGAAATTAATATTAGAGAATTCTGTTTCATAATGGATATTTGGTTCACAAAATATTTTTGTCTTGGGTGTCATGTGCATAATACATGTGAAATATTTGGATATAAGGAACAATTATGATTATGTTAATTTCTAACTAACCGCTTCTATTGAGCGGTCCAAGGGAAATCAACAAACATATAAAAACTTATATCAAGATATTTTGAATTTAAACCAACATACAGTCTTGTTTCCTGTCATGCAGGAGAGACAAAAAGAGTGATGTAGAGATGTATGCATGCAGCTGAGAATCAAATATACAAGCAACAACTCAGAAAGTTAAAATAAACTGCACTTTGAATTAAGTACTGAGAACAAGAATTTCCTATGCTTTCAATACATATAAACAGACATTTCCTGTATTCAAATCTAGGACATTGCTACAATCCAATTTTCCAAATATACTGTATGGCTACAATTTTTAATTTGCTGCGTCCAGCATTTGAGAATGGCTTTAACACTGAACAATGTTTTTCTCCTGCAATGTTGCCATTGTAGTCAAACTTTATATGTACACAAAAAGCAGATTATAAATCCCTTAGATACCTACATGGTTGGACAGATTGGAACTCTGAACTCTCTTTTTTAAAAAGTCTGATGTACTTTTATTTTTTATAGATTTTAAAATTCCACAAATTTGATTTGACATTATACAATTAATGTGCGGGGACAAGTATAGACCATTACTATATGAATGTCTCCAAACATAAGTCTTCTCTTTAGCAGTTGGGGAAAAAAAAGTTTTGCGATGATCTCTCTAGATTACCATTAGCTCCTCCTCCTCTACATTCTCTAGTCTAGTTGGAAGATCACATTGAATCTTTTACCTTGATAGGTTCAAATTTAATTTGAACTTAATGGAGCTCCTTGTAATTAGATAGATAGATTCATTTAATGCATTTTGAATGGGGATGCCAATGGGGCCAAGAAAGAACAGCTTGCCAAGGGTAAAGAATCAAAGATGCTGAGAGAAATGCTACTTAGTGATTAAAAAAAGGGCAATGACTTCAATGGATCTTGCCTCACTTCAGCAAAGAAACTGTGGTCTCAGAGAATTAGAATAAGGCACTAATGGTGGTCAAAAATACCAGGTGTACAGCAAAAGAATAGACAACCTGCTCATAGAAGTCTTGCTCTGAAAAACCACTTGCCACCAAAATAGAATGGGTTTGTAAGATTGGGAACTGAATTTAGTGTGTATTTAGATATTTTCTCCTGTCGCTTTTGCTGTAGTAGATTCATCTGTTGGCACTTTCTCAAGTAACCATTCATGTCTTACTCAGAGGAATGTTCTCATGGACAGATGCATTGGCTCTGGCTTTTCTTATGACAGCCTCAGACGAGTATCTGACTTTGCTTCATCAGAAAGCCTTCCTCAGACAAGATAATACTAGCCCATGTAATACAAGCTGGACACTAAAAATCATCAAGTGCTATCTGGTACAATGGGGTAACTTTACAACCAGGGTATTTATGGGTTTGAAAATGAATCAGCTAAGAACTTGAATATTTCTCGGCAACTGCCCATGCTTTGTTTAAAGAGCTTTCCTTACCCTGGGGCTAGGGAATTTGGTGTAAGGCCCAAGTGTACCTTTCTTGATGTGATTCCCTGGACTATGAATTATCTTTAATCCTTGTCTACCTTCCTCCATTGTTTATACAGTTTTACCCTCCAAATTGTCATTCAATTGTCCATTTTTCAATTCTGTAGTTTTCATTAATCTTTATCAAAAAATAAATGTTCTGTACAAAAGATAAAGATATAGCTCTCCTGAGTATACTCTGAAAGCCTTTGCTGAATATTTTTAAGCTTTTGAATCAATTAATTTTTAAGAATGGCAACATCTTAATTTACGCCAATGTATACTTCCAAGGCAGATTCTTTACCATATCTACGGTTTATACCCTAATTAGGTCTTTTATTATACTTGATTAGATGCTTCTATTGTTCCTTCTCTCTTTCTTTTCCCAAAATTTCTGATACTTTGTTTTGCTACTTTAATTAGTATTTAATTTTTAAAACATACGTATTGAACCAAAAGATCCATTGCTGACATTTTTTCTTAAAGAATAAGAAATACTGTTGGAAGATAAATGGCCTTTTCAAAACGTTAGAATGATATGCCATTTTGACAGTACTAACCTTTGGAATTGCATTAAAACAGGATAACCTGATTTCATGTTGGCCAACAATTGAAAAATGAATGTAAAAAACACATATTACATTTCTCACTCTTTTTCTATTAGAAGTGAAAAACGAAGCAATGTGGATAATAGTATGATAGTTACAAGCTCCTCTCTCTTATCTATGGAAAAAGGGCCCAATATTCTTTCAAAATGCATCAAAATAAGACAATATAGAAAAAGTAATTGATGTTCACAAAATACTGCTTAATTTATATGTATAAATGTGATTATCACAACGGTGCTAATTCAAAGTGGGACCTTTCAAACTGATCGGACATTCAGGAAATTTATTTCACAGTATTGTATTATCTCCTTAAAGAGTTTATACAATGACTTATGTACAGGAACTTACGAAAAAACTGTAGAGATTATTTTTCCAAATGAAATTAAGATTTTCATTAATCCAGCCATTAATAGAAATGTAAATTTCCATTATAACGGTTCCATGAGATACATTTTGGCTCTCCCAAAATTGAAGGAGCAAAACCACAACAGTGATTGTTAAAACAACAATATTTCAAACTAGTAATTTGAAATAAAATTGACATAAAACTGCTAAGGGAGGTTGTCAGTTTGTGGTAGGTATCGTCAATATGCTGACTATAGTCAAGTGAATATTATCATGCCAAATTGGGAATGTAATAAAAATTCTGACCTAGAATCTGGAAGGCTTATATGGATGAAATGAATTAAATCTATGCAAGATGACACTACTGTTTGCCAGTAAATGACCTGTCTCAATTCTGATTCCAATACTGACTTGCCACATAATCAGAAACCCTCTAAAAGAACATATTGCCTGCCTGCAATTTGGCAGTTCAAATCTCACCAGGCTCAAGGTTGACTCAGCCTTCCACCCTTCCGAGGTGGGTAAAATGAGCACCCAGATTGTTGGGGGCAATATGCTGACTCTGTAAAACCACTTAGAGAGGGCTGTTAAGCTCCATAAAGCGGTACATAAGTCTAAGTGCTATTGCTGTATTCATATTTTGGGATTCTGGTGGAATCTCAGCTTATGTTAGAGGAGCAAAGGGAAGCTGTGGCCAGGGCGGTCTTTGTCCAGTTTCAGCTGATAATACCAATAAAGGAGAATATTTGCAGCTCAGGATTGAAATGAGGGGTCCTTGGTGCCCTCTCAGCTAGGTTGCTTTCTTGCAGATGTTTTATTACCCAATGAAATGTTTTCATCTGCAAGAAAACAACCAAGTTCAGAGGGCACCAAGGACCCCTCTCATTTCAGCTGATGGTCCTGACAATAGGTGACCCATGCTCTCTTCCCCTTGCAACTAGACTATTGCAACATATTCTTCCTAAAGCTGCCTTTAGATTTTGGCAGCGGTTTGATCTCCAAACTTGTTTCAATTTAGTTTTTGAATGTTTTGTTACCAGGCTAGGTAATATCATCATCAGGATTTTCTTGTCCTGCTCTCCTTAGCTTATAAATGCCTTGTGTCTTTTGCCTTTAGATTATCCAGAAGCTATGATTAGTCCAAAATCTGGCAACCCTTCAGCTAATTGGAGATAGATTTAGACTGGCATTTATCCAATGCTATGGATGCTACAGTAGTTACTATTTTCATTAAACGTACAATTCAAAATGTTTATGATTACCTTCAAAGCCTACATGGTTTGGTTTCTGGATACTCATAGAATCATCTTTGCCAGCAAGATTTGTCCCAGACTATCCTTTATTTGAATAGCAGGGACTCCTGAGGGGTCCCATTCTACAGGACGTGACATGCTAGGAGCTAGACAGCCGGCCTTTTTAGTGGCTTCAACAATTCCAGGGAACGCTCTGATTCCTAGGATCCTGGCTTTTTAGGAAGGCACTTAAGGGCTTATTATTCCTTAAGGGTGTTTGGAATTTGATCACCTAGAAAAACCGCTATAACATTCAGTTCTGGATATTCAGTTCTTCTATATTAGAAATCTATTTGCTCATCAACTACTTACTTCTCAAGAGTTCTTTAAAAACCAAAATGGAAATTTCCATATGTTTAAAGTAGAATTTTAGAGTTAAATTATGTAGGAAAACTGCATATGCACTGAGTATTGGTTTACCAGGTTTAGCAGTAAATTCATTATAGTGCAGAGCTAGGTGTGTCATGCATGTATTATTACCAAAAGGGAACAAACAATGCTATGATTCTTAATATTGAGGAACAATAAAAAAAATTGAAGTAACAATTTACTCAACTCTGAGTTGACACCTCTGCCAAAGTACACCTTTGGGGTACATTTTGGTTTTGTGGGGGAAGCTGACTCAAATATACAATGTGAGCAGGTTATGCAGTTATAGTTAAAGGAGCTCTTTTCCAAGATTGCCAGTTAATTCAATGTAATACTATGCATGACTACACAGAGTTAAGTGCTGCTATGAATTCTGTAGAATTTACTTCCTATAAAATATATTTAGGCTGCAATCTTAGCCCAGCCAATCAAAGGAAAGAAAATTAAGAGTTTATGCAAAGTGAAGATCCCACTGAGTGAGATTAATCACACCTGAATTCCTCAATTTAATTTCAGAATGTAACTTTCTTCAAATGGCAAACTATTTGCAGCTCAGTGATCCAAGACACAACTGAATATAATTTTAGTTTCTGCTTGCATCTGTGTTTTTGTCTATATGTTTATATGCCTACACATATCTCTATGAACTTGCCTCTTCAAAACCAGATAAATCCTTGGTGCTTGCTGTTCTACTTTTAATTATAAACTCAATTTCATTAAAATAATACATCTATTCAAGATATACTTTTTGGAACTATTTCAATAAATTCCTTGGGTGATTTAAGCTACTCTTTTATAATACCTGTTAACTAAACTCAACTGGAAGTATTATAGTCATAAAGCAAATCATTGTAATACCTTTACATACAATTATTACACACAGTCAGGACCAATTCATAATTTAATACAAAATTTGCCCTGGCACTGCAAATTTTGAAAACACTTTGTTAAAAAGCTAATTAAATCAGTGGGGATTTTTCTCTAATCGGAGACACTGATTTATCTTGCAGTCCAATCAGCATAGTTTCAATGAAGCATTCTCTTCAGCCCTAAGTCATTTTAAAAAGAGGGGCAGAGATTTTTCCGCAACCAGAGGGGGCGTGGTTTTGCATACTGCCTGCATCCCGCAGATGGTGCTTTGCTTGCTTGTGTAGACCAGTTTCTGGCATGTTGCGGACCACTGCCAGTCCACGGAACGAGGTTGGGGACCCCTGCTATACGACAGTGTGGTATAATGGTTAAGGCAATTCTCCTGAAATTGGACTACTAGACTATTTTCCTTTCCTTTCCACAATTGTGCAATGGGCTATTATAACCTGATTTTTAAAAGCTAAGAAAGCCTATTGTGATTCCATTGGTTTTATGAAGTTTACAGGATTACATTCTTCTAATACATCCAGTGAGAAAACCTGATATACATATATTAGATATTTCTAGTCACTTAAATATTTGTCTCTGAGAAAATCAACTTATGGTGACAGAAAAACTATATGCAATTGTACTGAGGCTCTGCAGCTACAAATCTTGTCATTTTTTGAGAGTTGAAACACTTTAGAAGCAGGCAGCTTTTTCATTAATTTGCATACATTATCATTCAAGACCACCACAGCAAGTGGCTGTCTGTATTTAATTACAATTTAAAACTCAACCCAACATTTTATGAGCAGCTTAATATAATTATCGAAATTATGGACCTACCACATTCTAGTTACTAATGTTCCTTAGCTATAATGTGTAGCAATTACTGTAGTATTTACAAATTGCCCTGTTCTGATTTTAACACATTCTCTTGAAACCAAATATTCAAATCCATTTTATTTAGCGTTAAAACAACTAATGATAGAGGCTTGAAAACTTGGTTTAAAAATAAATATTTGGTACTCTGGTAGAATGTTGTGTTTTAAAAACTGTCTGTGTTCTTGGATAAGTGAGAGCTTTTCTCCATCTCCCTCCCTCCCCAAATCAACTGCAGCTCTTCTCAATTTGTAAAACTTCTGCTTTGTGGTTTGCAGATCTGGGATTCCATGGGGATGTTTTCCCAGTCAAAGAATTTTGAGATAATTCCATTACTTGAAGGCAGAGCTCTCGTAAAAAGGTTCATAGGTAATCTTAGCCAGCAGATCAATTCCTAACTTCTGGCAAGTTTCACGATCCTGTAAAAAACTGTCCAGCTTGATTTTCCCAATTTATACAACCTCTTTCCCCAACCAAACTTCTGGATTTAGATGAACTATTACTGAGGTGACTGGATGGAGTCACTGAGGCAGTTGGCATGAGATTAATGGACTCCAGAAGATGGTGGCGGACAGGAAGGCTTGGAGGAGCATTTTTCATGGGGTTGCGATGTGTCAGACTCGGACACAACTTCACAACTAACAACAATTGCTCTCTCTGAAAAATAAATGCTTTGGCTTATAGAAAGTAGCCAGCTATAAAAATGTCTCATACTCCCATCACAGGTTTCGCTGGAAATTTATATATTATACTAATAAGATATTCTTGCCCTGAACTCTGGGAAAGATTATTGTGGCTCTAAAGTTAAGAGATAAGCTCTAATTCATTAGTATCAATATTGTGTATCAATCTGATAACTTCTTAATTCCATAGTTCTTTACATACTTACAATGATTTTTGCTCTCTTCATTTTCCATTTTCTGATCCAACCTCTTTCACATAGTTTAATAACCTGTTGCTAATCACATAAATACAGGTAATCCTTGATTTATTACCATAATTGCACCCAGAATTTGGTTGCAGGTCATGCTGGTCATTAAGTGGATCACCATGTCATCCTATTTTATAACCTTTTTTTGCAACACTCGTTAAATGAACACAATGATTGCTAAGCAAATATGTTAGTTGTTAGGAAAACAATTGGACATTTTAGCCAAAAATTGGAAATAACCATGTTTTTGGCAAAAAAAAAAAAAAAGTAAATTGTGTTCATGCCACCCTGTGATGCTGCAAATGGCCATGACTGTAGGCTGGTTGCCAAACACTCAAAATGCAACTACGTCAATGTGGAGGGGGGGGGGGCATTGGAACTTTGAAAATTGGTTTTCAGTAGCTCTGGAGAAGTCCATAGTAACTTTGAACGGTTGCTAAGCAACAAATTGTAAATTAAGGACTAACTGTATTCTCTTGGAACTGATGTTACTTTTTTCCTGATTTGCAGTATATATGCCAACTTTACTTTTATTATTAGAGGTTAAATAGTGTGGGGACAGTTCACTGTTTCAGGCATGTGAGAGTATGGCCTGGTATTCTTATCATATAAGTGTCATGGAGGAGATGACAATTAAACAAATGGCCACCACAGTAAATGCAGCCATTCACAAAAACACACATTTAGCAGCAGAAAATTTAGAGAAGCAGCGCCTTCTCTGGCTTGCTTTAATCTTTTTCTGGGCAACTAGGCCAGCTTCCAAAGAAATCCTGGGCTGCAGCTATCCACTCATTTTATTCTCTAAAAATAAATGTGAGAACTACATAGGGCTCAGAGGTTTTTTTTTAATATATAATGAAGATAAGGCTTGAGAATAATGCTTTGCTTTGCAATTTATCAGTTTTTCCTTAATTATTATTATTATTGAATTAAGAAAATATGAAAAAGAAGTCAGGACAGAAAGTCTGAAGTGTGTTAAGGGAAATGTCTGCAGCTTGTTGCACAGATCTGTCCTCTTGACATTTCCTTTCCAATTTCCCCTCCACAGCTCCCTTTATTTTCAAGACATTTTCTCATAAGAACACAAATGGAATTCTGTTGAATGTATTCATACAGCTCTACCCATGATTTGTTTCTATGAGGAGGAAGGGCAGAGAGCAAGAGCACAGAGCACTTAGTGTAGCAGGTTCCTCCACAGCATGCAGCTCCCGCTGCCGTAAGAAAGTTCAAAACATTCTTAAAGATCCATCCCATCCTGGGCACCCTTTTTTTTTTAATTATTACCATCTGGCAGACGGTACAGGATAATAAAAAAAAAGGACAAATAGGCTGAAAAACGGCTTCTAACCCAGAGCAGTAACTATATTGAATTCTACTGTGTAGTGCAAAATTAATGCAATATTAGGGATTTTCAATTAAATTGTATAGAATGCGAAAGATGTGTGTTTGTGTTTTATTTTTATAGTTATAATGTACACTGAAGATGGCATTTAATTTCATTGTACGAGGTGCAATGATAGTAAAGTAAAGTAAAGTAAAATAAAGTAAAATAAAGTAAACACATGAAGATGTTTCTGCAAGTTTTTGCTTAGTGCTACCTTCTATGACAGGAACACAGCACAGCAGCTTTGCAAAAGACTGGATAGTTGTGGCAATACAGGCAGTCCTTGCTGAACGTGCATACATTCAGTGACCATTCCAAGTTACAACGTGCTGAACAAGGGGTACTTTACAACAGCTCCTCACAGTTGCAGCCACTACGGCATCCCTTTGATCACATGATTGTGATTCAAATATACAGGGGCTGGCTTGCAATTATCACACTGCAGCATCCTGTAGTCATCACCATTTGTGAAATTCACTGTCCATTTACAACAAGCAAAGTCAATGGGGAAGCCAGCAGGAGGTTGCAAAAAGCAATCACATGATCACATGATGTTTCAACCATGCAATTATGCCTAATGATGGCAACTAGGTCTGCTAGAACTGCGGTCGTAAGTCGGTGGGGTCATGTAATGTGCCTTGTGATGCATCATTTAGAGACAGAGTTCCTGTTCCCAATGATCATCAGTAAGTGAAGGGTTCCTGTTCCTACTTTGGGTAATTTCTCAAGGAAGTGGTACCCTATTTTAGATCAAAGTTAAACATTTGCCATCTTCCTTGGGCACTCTTTTGAGGGAAATTTAAGCTTAAAATCTAACAAGATACTTTCCTTGACTTCTTTAACAAGGTAATGTCACCTGTCTAATCTGCAGTCCATTTCTATGTTTCTCTCTAGATAGCATCTAAGAAACTTATATATTGTTACAATACAAACTAATTTCTGCTGGTTATTCTGTAATGTTCTATTTTGTATGGCATAGAACCAACATTGTTCATTTAAAAAAAAAAGAAGGCAAGTGAGCAATAACCTGATTTGCTCAGCAAAATTAAATCACTCTTCCTGTTTATCTTTTAAAAAAAAAGAAATCTCAGATTCTAACTGCAAGTTATTGATCTGACTCAGAATTATCTTTCAGGCTGGTTTTATCAGTTTAGAGCTTCTGGGACCTGAAAGAAAGGTATGTAAAACTCCTGAGAGACAACCAGATTTTCCCCCCTCTTTTTTTCCCATCCTCTCACCTTGACACCATTTCAACATTCAGCACATTTGCTGATTTCAATCAGTGCTTTTTCAAAAGAATCTCTGAAAATAGCAACCTACTTAACTTTTGTTCATGAAGAAAAATGGCTCTGAAGACTACTTCAAAAACAGGGCCTCATGGCAGACTAATCATTTTACCTATAATAACAAAAGTAATAGCTTTGTGAAGGTTGAATTTTAAAAAAATTACTAGCTATTCATAAATGGCAAAGGACAGATCTGAAGAAATAGCTACTTGCTATTCAGTTTACTTTAATGTGGTCAGTCTGCCTTATTTCACATTGTCATTATAATGCAAAAGGACTAAGCAATCTGACTGATGTGCTAACTTTAAAATGAAATAAGAATAATGATTTGTGGAATTTAAGACACACAATAATGCTTCAAATAAGCAATGTTTTCATCTTCTGTCTAGACCGGGGTGTCAAACTCAATTTTATTGAGGGCCACATCAGGGTAGTATTTGACCTCGGGGGCTGGGGGTGACCGGGGTGGGCATGGCCAGCTCGACACCACTTGTATTGGGGATGCTTGTGGTGGTCTGAGCGCTCTGCCAGCGAAAATGGAGCTCGCAGCCCCCCTCCCCGAGCTCTATTTTTGCTGGCAGACTCACTGCAGGCCAGTCCTTCCTAGGGCAGCCCCGTAGGCCAGATCTAAGAACCCCACGGGCCGGATCCAGCCTGCAGCCTTGGGTTTGACATCCCTGGTCTACACCAATGTTTCTCAGCATCAGCAACTTTAATATATGTGAATTTGAGCTCCCAGAATTCCCTAACCAACATATGGAAGTCCACATATCTTAAAATTACTGAGGTGGAGAAACGCTGATTTAGACAGATTAGCTATTGCCTAGTCATCAGATACCCTGCTAAAAAAGGAACTGTTCAGTTGAACAGGGCTGCCATTTAACATCATGCAAATAAGCATCCATTTGCATGACAGGATTTCTTCATTGTCTATTTTCCTATAGGTCTTTCTTGGTCCACCAGCATCTATTTTGTCAGGCACCTCAATCTTCTGTAATATGCCAGAGACACACGCATTAACCCTGGTAGTTCAAATCTTTTTATGTTCACTCTTAACAACTCTCCAAGTTTTAGACACAGGTCTTTCTTTATAGGAAACATACATATAGATAGAAAGCAATTGATTCATGTCAGGTAGATCTACCATATGACCTAGACAGGTAAATGAGGATCAGATTTGCCTATGTTCATCCAGCATGCTTTTGTCTGATTTCCAGAATAGTGCATTGCATGAGAAAATACAGAAGTGAGGAAAGCACAAAAGAAAGAGCAGTTGTGATTAGGTGGTAGGTAAATGATTGATATGCTCTGATATTTTCAGAAAAGATGGAGAAGAAGAGATGAGATAGTACGAGTGAATAAATGAGCAGACTTCAAAAGGCACTGGCAATGGCAGCTTGGATAAATGCACAAAAAACGTGGTATATGGTCAGCGAAGACCAAAGGAGTGGTATTAGTAGGCAAGAAAAAGATGTCTGAAGATGTATCTGTTTCCTAAAAAAAAGACAAGGAGAGGGAGCAGTATTTGCAAGCATGTGGTTAGAGATGTCCAGAAACCAAGAAACTCATCTAGGCTTCAAAGAAGAGGAACAGGCAACAGGCAACAGAAGGCACTGGAGTAATGGATATATTTTATATATTGCTTAATGTAAATGTGATAATAAATATTTTTATATTTACCAGGTATTTGAAATGTTTACAAGTCTGATCTGTATTTCTTGTATGATTTGATTCTACAATACATTTCTTGTTTCTTTTCTTTTTTTTCCTTAATGAGGGCTTAATGCTGTAATGGGTACAGACCCCAAATGAGACAAAATCATCTTAAGGGTTTTGTATAATATAATCCCATTGGGAAGGCTGTGCTCTTGTCCCAAAGTAATGTGTGCTATAAAGGGGATCTTGATAATAACATAAAATAGACTTAAGAGTCTGGTAATAAAAGGTACAATGGACACAGCATGCCAAGTGTCAAACAAGCCCCAGATTTAAAAATTTAAGGAAAAGCAAAACTAAAAGAGATGGCACTTAGTACGCATTCCTCCAAGCCACACATAACATATACTGAAACTGCAAGCAAATTGTTCTTTTTTTCATGATGTGACTGACCAGTAGTCTGATTCAGTATAAAGCAGATTCCTAAGAAGTAATTGTTCAGTTTTACTTCTTTAAGTGAATTATTGAGCTACAGTAGGCTTATAGAAATTCCAAAAAGTTATTTCTACTTGTCTCTCTCTCTCCACCCCTCTCTCTTTCTCTCATACATGGATATACTCACATAGTCAAACAACCATACACCTTTACATGCATTCATGCATCCATGTTTCTTCTCTCTCCCTCCTCCTCCCGCCTCTCCACAACACAGGGAGACAATAGCTGAAATAATGCAGTCCTGCTGTATCAAGCCATGGCCCACCTTGGTCCAGCTTTTTATAATTTCTTGTCCAATGGAATTGGGAGCTGGAAATAACGCTTATAAAAAAGGGCCTGGACAATTTATCTGCCTTATCATCTGTATGTCAGAAGAATACTTTTCTTTTCTTTTTTTTGAAAACTAAACACAATGGAAACAAAGATGATAGGACACCCCATGAAAGAGTCAACTGGGTAGCAGTTCAGAATGCTGCTGACCACACCATTTGAAGCTTCCCTCTCTCCCCTACAAGGGAGCTTTACATATTGCCACACTGTATATGGGCTTAAGAGTTGTGCATAATAATAAACCAGAATATTCGTAACAGACAACAGAACACAGAAAGAATAATCACACAATAATGCACAAGGTGAAAGCCGAAACACTCTTGCACACGTGTTACTTTGCAACAAAAGGGTTAGATGCCACCTACGGCCACCAGTATAGGAAGTGGGGGGGGAGGGAATCAGGAATCTCCCGTCTTAGCTCAATGACTTCCCTCACTGGATTTGAAATGCCTATATGCCAGGTCTTTTTTCAAATGTTGCTGACAAAGAGTCTTTTTCCTCTCTCGACCATCATGATCACCATAGCCCAATTTCAGGATTGACCTTTTTTCCTTACACTGCATATGAAAGTATGTTAGTGAAAGGAGTCTAACATTGATCAGCCTAGAGTAACGTTATTTTATTTTTGCACATGGGTGTGGAAGCAAGAGTGTTTCCAACCCCTTACTTGAAAATACAGAAGTATGCCCAGCAATGCCATGTGATAAACCTGCACAGAAGTGGAAGGTAAAGGGGGAGCTGACAGCTATAGCACAGTCATCATTGCTGGGGTTGGGGGCACATGGCAGGCTGCCATTATTTATTATCTATAAATATTATAAATAAATTACTAATCCATTTATTAATAATCCAGCTTGAAATGGGGA
>JAOYMU010000252.1:59648005-59660429 GCA_025802295.1 Psammodynastes pulverulentus | reverse complement strand
ATAAATATAAATAGATATAAATATACTAAAAATATAAATACTAGGAATATAAATGGCTCCCATCTCTGTCTTCTACCACGGTAGTTACAGTTACTACAACTGTACTACTACAGTTACTACAGGTCTTGATACTGCTCTTGTTGAATGCCAAAGAGAGAGAGAGAGTGCATAATAAATCAAGGGGCTATTTTAATATGCATTTCAGAAACATCCTACCATTTGGTGGAATCTCTGATCAACCTCAGACAAGGACACTTAGAGGTGGTCCTGGCCCCAGGGTTGCTTTAACAGATACAGGTGAAGGTTTTATGACCTCATGAATTTCATACAGATTATTTAAGAATAAGCCAAACCATGGTTTCTGAGTAAATGCTCAAATTTGTCTGAAAAGGCATGTTTTGCATACAGAGGTCCCAATAATAGTACCCCTGCCATGCATATCGGGAAAGGTTTGGACTGTTGCAAGGACAAGATTAGATTGGTCCACCAATAGAAGGTGATGGATTTTGTGGAAATCTTTCTGACTCAAGCACTGGTCTTGGATAATCATGTGATATCAGGAGCAAGGAGAGCATTTAATCAGTTTGGTTTATACATCCACCGCATTGCTACCTGAAGGAGAGAGATCTGGCTTTGATAACTCAAAAAGTGGTAACTTCAATCAAGTCTGGACTGTTATAATAGATTTTTTTGTGAGGTGACCCTTGAAGATGGTCCAGAAAATGCAACTGGATCAGAATTTGACAGCTGTGCCTCCAAAATATCAAATGTCTCTCCCTTTTTGAAGCAACTTCACTGCCAGTTCCCATCTGAGCCCAATTTGAGATGCTCACCGTAAACAACTTAGGATCAAATTTATTTACAGAACCACTTACTCTTATATAGTCCACTCCACAATCTTAAAGCATTAAAGGGACATGTTTTTCAGATTCTGCCATAGATACATTTGACATTTCCAATTTATGCTGTTTCTTCACATTGTAGCATGGACTTCCATTGGTGGTGAAACAAGGACCCTCCTTGCTACAGATTAAGAGCTGTGTAGAAACAAAGAAATTTACTGTCTAATTGGTTTAACTTTTTAACATTTTTATACTAAGGTTCATTGTTTTAAGACGATTCTGATCATTTGTTTGCATTTTTACCATTTTAATTCTATTTTGATAAACTGCCTTTAATTAAGGGTAAACAGGGTTCAGATAGATAAATAAATACATAAAGCAAAAGACTTGCAACCTTGGCACTGCCATTCCCATGGGCTACAAAATTGAACCGGAGACTCTTTACTGGCATCTGAGGTCCCAAGCAATGGGCTTATGAGTGTTAATTCTTCCCCGTCTCTAAGCTGGGAAAGTGACTGAACTTGCAAATGCAATGATTTTGAAAGCCATGCTTGGTTTACCTACTTCCTTCAAGGACAACTCACCTGTGAAACTGGTATGAAAACAATCAACATCCTGGCCAACACACGCATATGTTCAACAGTAAAAGAAATTCTAATTCAATGTTTGTCAATCTCAGCAACTTTGAGATGAATGAATTTCAGCTCCCAGACTTCTCCAGTAAGCAGAGAGATTTAATTAAAAATCAACCACAGTCTGTTAGGTGTTAATCTTTCCTACAAAATAAAAAAGCAAAATGGTTCAGATTTGGGCTCATGCACACATCTTTTGTCTGTGTCTGAGATTCCAGTCTTTCACCTGCAAAGTCTGTAATATCTGTAAGTGAGATATTGTCCCCATTACACAAAGGGAGTTAGTTCTGCTTATTAATACTAAGGAGTTAGCTATTAGATTGAATTTGAACATTATTTGCTTATGAATGAAAAGCTCTACTGATCCACATACTGGGAAGATTCTTTCATTACTAATGCTCTCACTTTTGGACCTCTCACTATAATCAGTAAAAGAAAGAAAGATATTCCCATTTACTTTTTATCCAGCCAAGCTAATTCAATATGCATCCCATCGGAGTCTGAGCGAGCCTGTAAAATCAACCAAGAGGCAGGCAGTCATGTTTTCATTCAACTTCCTTTTTATCTGTAGTTTGTAATACTTATTTCTTATTCTCAGATGCTTTTTCTCCTTGCTACGTCCTTGCTGCTGCCAGCGTCTCACACACACTAGCCCCACACTGTATTAGGAATTCATAATCATCTAACCTTCTAAATCAATAAGCATGTAAAATATTTACAAACAGATTATTATTAGAATGAAACTCTTTTGCCCTTCACTTGGGGAGGGACATGGGAAGGATTTCGGCAGGGCCTAAAGTGGAAAGGAGCACTTCCCAAGTCTCATACTAAACCTCCTGTTTAATTTCCTTTCTATCCAGATAGAAAGAGAAACCAAGTATTCATTTCTCCAATGAAATCCACAAGATTTATTGGGTCTTTCTGAATGTCATCCAGCCATACATGTACAGTGAAACCTTTGTAACATTTTGAATAAAAGAAAGACATTTAGCAGATATTGTCTATTCTTGGATGTTCGATACTCTTATGCCACTATCCAATTCCCTCCCACCCCAAACTACAGCTTCTCTACTTTACCCTGAACAAGCATCTTTTATCTCTTATTGTCAAGAAGAGTGTCTGATTGTAACAATTGTACAATTGGCATATATGTATATAAACCAAGGGAAAAATCCACATATTGAGAAAGAAATATACATATTTGTATGCTATTTTAGATCATACATTCTCAATCACTTATGTGACTTATGAGCATTTTAAAAGTCACAATCAAGATCTAGGTATTGTTTCTTGTTGGTTTATCAGAAACAGTTTAAAGAAGGGGATTTGCTAATCTGATAATTTCGGATGTTTTTGAAGACTAGAAGGAAGAATATTGGAAAAATTGGTCCTTTTTAGATTCTGGGTGAGCCTGGTATATAAAAAAAGTGCTGGGCTAGGGATGTCAGAAAAATCCTTCTCAATTTTAAATTGCACAGAAATCAATTTTGATAGAGAAAGGGAAACATGGGAGGGAAGAAATTGTATTACATTATATTAATTTATTAAAAGGCATCTAGTTTTCTATATGAGGCAAAAATATCTGAATGACTGTTGCACAAAGGATCTAAAAAGCAGATATAAGGGAGGAAAAATGATGTGTTGACACAATTATTCTGTACCTTTTTGTTTTGCTGCTTGACCTGAACGCTGCATGAACTCTGCTATAAAAATTACTATAAATAGTCATGATTATGTACCAGCATTTATATACTTTATAGAAACATTATAAGGCAGTCTACATGTTGATAGTGATACATAAATACTAAAACACATGTTATTAATAATATACTATGTAGTTTAAGTATTTAAACTATATACTGTAAGCCATAATATGTTTGACAATGAGTGTGTTCAGGACGATTGTACCACGTCCAATGTTTTTAACATTTTAATTAATAAAAAGCATTAAAAAATTTTTTTTAAAGAAAGGGAAAAAAAGAAAATGGTTTGGAGCTGAGATAGTGATAGTCCAAGGTCACTCAACTGGCTTCTGTGCCTAACTGAAAAATTAGAAGTTAAATTTCCCTACCCTTAAATCAGTGCCTTAATCACTACATCAATCTGGCTCTGGAGTCCATAGTTCAACAAAGAGTGAAAAAGGAAACACATATTGAAAGCCCATTTACCCAAGCAATCTCAAAGCATGCATAATTGGATACATATATCATTATGAAAAATACAGATCCACTGCAATGCTTGCCCCATATTAAGAGAGTCCCAAGTATATGGAATGAAAAAGGTGTGATAATTCTCCAGAACAAACATTTGTCTAAGGTCCAAAGATAAATATAAAGCTCAGAAGGATATAATTTTAAGATAATAAAATGTTAGGTATAAAAAATATATACAAATTAAAGAAGTCTATCATTAAGACATGGTTTAGACACAATTTTCTTTGTTTCTCTAGACGTTATTTTTATCCTCGTAGCTCTCTGATCTCTGCAGAAAATTAGATTGCTGGATATTCATTCTGTTGCAACTTAAAAGATAATCAATGTCACTTAACAATACTAATTTGATTCTGCTGCTTTCAGAACTAAGTAAGATTTTTAAATAGTCCTGCTATTTCCAAGATAGCAAGAGTGTATATATTGGCAATTTCACTAAAATGAAGTCAAATTTAATCTTCTGGCAGTCAAGATGGAAAATAGTCTAGCCTCAAATAGCAACAGGAGTTAAAGTAACTGGAGTTGTTTCCTTGAGACTAGATCTAATGGCTCCATTTAACTTCAGAACAGAGATTTCAAGAAACCTTGAGAATTGCCAATTTCCATCTTGAATGGGGCTCTTTAACATCTGTACACCATCACAGAAGGCTGCAAGAAACTGTCACCTCTTGAACTTCTCTGTGACATGCAGCTGATTAAAGGTAATTTAGACTCCTCTGGATAATTATCTGACAGCACTTTTAAGGCAAAGAAGCAAAGTTGGAGAAGCTTCTAACAGTTGAGCATTAATCAATCTACACAAAACTATCCACTTGGTGTAACACTTAAGACTACAATGCCTGAACTGAGGACTTTTTTTTAACCAAATAACTCCTTGGTGACTGGTTAATAAGATTCCAGGCATTACTTGGACTGACATGCACTTTTCCTGCAAACACCACCTCAAGACAGGCAGGATGCAGGTGAAGCTGGGTAGATCCAGTTTACAAATCAAAATCTAGTGAGTGTACTGGCAAGTTTTAAAATCTGATCCAGTGCCAAAAAGAAAAAATAACAGAAAAGAAACCCACATAATTTGGCAATATGTGCTGATATGCACACTCCAGTATTACCTTTGTATTTCTCCAGCAATGCAATGTGCACATAATTGCCTGTTTGCAAACGGAGGCACAAAGAGGAAACTCACTATATAAAGCCACAATTAGCATTTGCTGTTAAGGTTTGTGAAAACACAGCACTGCTTTTGTACTAAACAACTTGATCCTTGACCTTTGGGGGTAAAGTGGAGGATAAGGAAATAGATCAAATTATCTAAGTCAAGTGGAAACTTGGTAAAATAGGAGGACTAATATGTTTTGTTAATAAATCTCAGTGAAACATTTGCCATTAAAACAAATATTAATAAATTAAGTTCTAAACTTGTAAAATATATGTGCCAAACTAAACTTTCTGAATTCCCATGTCATTATTGGAATGAAATTAATTCTTCCTGATACTTAAAACACTGAGCTTTGGAATTAGCCAAGGTTTTAGGTATTTATTCCAATGACATAACCAGTTAAAAAGCAATAATCAAGATAGGATACTATGATGTAGAAAGTAACCAAAGGTAGAGATGTAAAAAAATATGCTGCATGATTTTTGAGATCAAGATGGCTAAATAAAGTTGATGGCAGCATCTATAAGTGGAATTGCAGGACTTCTCTTAGCACTCATTATCATCTACAAAGTATCATATAGAATACATTTTATTTTATTTAGAGAGCATCTGGTTCCAGAACAACTCTGGGCAGAGACAGGCAGACAGGAGAGGAGTGGAGAGGAGAGGAGAGGAGAGGAGAGGAGAGGACAGACGGAAGGAAGGAAGGAAGGAAGGAAGGAAGGAAGGAAGGAAGGAAGGAAGGAAGGAAGGAAATCCAGATAAACACGCTCCTTGTAACAATTAACAAGTATTTCATAGGAATTTAAAGATTTCCACATCATCAGAGTGGGAATCAAATAGATCTCTGAACATTTATGTACACACACACACATATTGTTTCCGGGAGGTGTGACAAATACTAAAAACAGTGAGTACCAAACAAAGCACGTGATCTTTTGCTTTGGCCGGGAAGAACTTTCTGTCTGTCCCTTTTCCTATATCACCGACCTTCCCAGCATGGCCGACTTCCTGTCAGCCCTCTGCAACCGGCCCCGTCTTCCTATCACAATGTGTCAAGTACCAAACCATCGACAAATACCAGGACATTGTGTCAAAATACGAAATCTGACAAAATTTTGAAGGAGTCAAGTACCTAGGTACCACTGCATTAGAAAGACATATAGGTATATCAAGGTTTCTTCATTAAAAACAATATATTATTTTTTGGCGTATAAGTGTGTGTGTATTATAAATTTATCTAAATACGAAGAGGAAAGAAACTTAGGATAACAATTAAACAGGAAGGGCAAAATATTTAAGAAAATTATAGAAATCAAGGGAAACTGATGCAAAGATGAATATGATAAAAGACAAAGACCTAGTGGAGGAAGTAGATATGTATAAGGACAAAAGGGCACAAATAAACAGAAAACTGTATGAAAAAGATCCAAAAATCAATATGTACAGTACATATCACTGAACTAGAACCAGGCATTCTAGAAAGTGGGCTAAATGCAAGACAGAACTTTAAAAGTATCAGATGATACAGTTAGTGTTACTTGTAGTTTTTAAGCAGAAAAACACAACAGTGCCCAAGGGACTGGAAAGATCAGTTTATATTCCAGTAACAAACAGGGCCATTTTAAAGAGTGTTTAAACTACTGAATAATTGCACTTAATTCATATCTTGTAAAATAATATTAAATACGTAATTTATTTCAAACAGACCATTGTAAGATAACACAGAACCATAAAACGTACAACTTTCCTGGCAATCAATTCCTAGCATGTTTTATACACTACAGTGTAAAATGTTATTAACTTTATATGTTGTCATGACACTGTAGACTGAGAGTAATACTGTAAACAGACATAGATTTGAGGTGAACAACCTGGAAAACTTTCAAGTAATTTTGAATGTCTATAGAATGGCAGAGAGTATCTTAAATAAACTCAAGTTTATTTTAATATCCCTCATAGGGATATAAAAATTCCTGATATAGGATCCTCTTATACTTTCCAATCAAAATAGCTAAAGGAAGGATATCACACATGCAAGAGTAAAGGTCTTTCTATGTTTGGATGATTCTAATTCCACAAGATTAGCTGAACGTGCTATTTCAGAGCTGTCAATAATAGCGAAAATTCGAGCCCTACTTTCCTGGCACGTTATATCCAATATTTACTCTTCAGCATACAGCTGACCAAATCAAATCCCAAAGATGGAGACAGCCCTAGAAAATCTAATTTCATCACCAAATGAAATTCCACTTCCAAGCAGAATAGAATCAAAGCTCTGAAGAGTTTTGCTTAAATTCTTCAAATTGAGCCAGGAGTTACATTCGTAAGTCATGCCAGTAATACCATACTTGATTTTAAACCTTTTTTGTGACAGTCATTAAGTCCCTATGCCTCCAGGCTTGAAATTTTGGGCTTGGACAATCTGGAATTACACTGCCTGCAGTCCGATCTAAGCATAGTACAAAAATTATCTGCTATAACATCTTGCCTGTCAACGACTTCTTCAGCTTCAACCACAATAATACACAGGCAAACAATCGATACAAACTCAAAGTCAACCGCTTCAAACTCAATTGCAGAAACTTTGACTTCAGCAAGAGTGGTGAACGCCTGGAATGTTCTACCCGACTCCATTGTTACACCCTCAAACCCTCACAGCTTCAATCTCAAACTGTCTTACCGTGGACCTCACCCCATTCTTAAAAGATCCTTAAAGGGGGCGTGCATAAGCATACGTGTGCTTACCGTTCCTGTCTTACTGTCCCCATTTATCTGTATTTACTTCCTTTGTTCATGTTTATGTTGATACCTATACTTGTTATCTTGTACATGTTTGACAAACAAACAAACAAACAAATAAATTGCCATAGTTTTGCAGTCGTTAAACAAATCCACTGTCCACAATGGATCAAGGTCTTTTGTCGAAAACTAGAATGCCAGTTTTTGGCAAAAAAACAAAACAAAAACCATACACTTGTCTCATGTGATCTACAAACAGCCAAAAATGAAGTCAATTTGCTGAGCAAATTGTGATCAAATGCCATTGAAACTTTGAATCTGAGTTGTAGCTCCAAGGGGGGAGGTGTGTTCTAACTTTGAATGGTTGCTAAGCAATTGGTCCTAACTTGAGTATTACCCGCATTCTAAGTATCTTAGCTTGCTTTCCTGTATGATCATTGTATTTAAGGGAACAATTCCTGTTAGAATTTGGTTAGATTTCTGCTATGAATATATACAATCAGGTTTTTTTCATTACTGCATATTCTATTTTAGTCTCCCAATCCTGCACTGATGGCAAGATTTCTCTTTATGTTGATTCCTGCTACTATCACCATATATTTTAATAAATTATATATACTTTTCATGTATGTTCTCTGCAATTATACCTTATATTTTTACCACAATCGCATTTAGATGTAGGCCAGCATTTCTGGTAAAATGGGGGACATGGATTGCCAATGTTAAAATATATAGATTGGCTTTACTTCAGTGGATCAAAATCACTGTAGGCACCAGTTGTGCAACACCAAGAACTGTAACAGCTTTTGTTTTAAATAAATTGAAGGAAACATGTATATTTATTTATTTATTTATTTTTCGACTTATATCCTGCCCCCTCTCCATCAAGGACTCGGGGCGGGTATATAACAACCACATAATCTGCAGATAACATAGAAATAAATTTTTAATCTCAGATGAGGAGGATGAAAAACCAAATTTGTTAGGTAACCTACCATGTAATTTATGCATAAGTTAAATAATAATGTTAATAAAATATATTTCTGTTTATCTCTCTGATGAGACAAAGAATGTCAAATGACCCTTGGGACTACATCTGATCTTCAGATTTGTATTTTCATGAAGAATGTGAACTATAAGTAGATTATACAAGAGTTTATGGCTGTAGAGAGACAACTAAATTGTGGGTAAATTTCAAAACAAGGATGTAAAGACTAGAAAGCAATAACTAAAATGGAATGTAGATAAACTAAAGGGTTCAGAACAGGGAATGAAGTATGCCAAGGTCATATACTGCCCCCTTTATTTATTTAACTTATATGCAGAATATACTATGAGAAAACCTGAAGGTGAAGAAGTTGAAATTGGAATTAAAATTACTGGGAGAAACATCAACACTTCCTATGCTGGGGACATCACTATGATTCTGGTAGAGAGAAGTTCCCTGAGGACGGGTTGCAGCACAAGTCCAAAAGCTCGAAAGACTAAACCTCTGGTCCCGATGACCAACCCAGATTGAACCCCGCAATATCACTATGGAGGCTAGATGTGAGGAAGATTTAAAGAATCTTTTGTTAAAAGTGAAAGTGCCAAAGCTTCTCTGCCATCAAGTTTTCTTTTAAAAAAATTACATTAACAGATGTACCAATCCAATGCAAACAAGTGGAAAAGTTTAAGCGATAATTTTATCATCCTCAGGTTAAAAATTCACAGAGATGGTGACTACAGCTATGAAATAGTTGTCTGTTTTATGAGACACAGTCTATAGTAGATCTGGACAAAATATTAATGTGCAGAAACGTCACCTGACAACGAAGATATGTATTGTCAAGGTCATCATTTTTCCTAGTTGCAGCATTTATCTATGAATGTGAATAATCATAAAGGCTGGGCAAAGAGAAATATATGCCTTTGAACTATGTTGGAGAAGATTGTTTAAAATATTTTGAACTGCAAGAATGTAATCTTTATTGTCATTTTCCTGTATACACAATGGCACACATTATTGAAATTTTGATGCACTACTCTTGAAAAAAACACTAATATAGTAACAGCAGCAACAGCATCCAAAAATGCCACTAAAATGGACGGACAGACGGACAGACACACACACGCACACACACACACACACACACACAAAATCACAGTCCATCCTGAATACATAGCAGATGCATATAATGCATATTGTCTGAAATACCATCCAACTGCTCACAGGAAACTTTAATAATGATGCTAAAGCTGACATATTTTGATATACAATATAATATCAAAAAGAAGAAAATGGTGGTTATAAACAAATGAAGACAACTGAACATAAATTCAAGGAGACTGGCTACTATCACTGATGATACAAACATGAACTTATAAGAACTCACAGAAGCAGTTACTGACAAACAGAAAGGACTGAATGACTGAATGAGAACAATATTATAAATACCTGCATATTATTATATTTTACTTGCAGAATATTTAGCAAACATGGATTAAATTTATTCAGATTTTTACACCTTTTCTTGAGGGCTGGAATGTTATGCTCATAGTCTTAAGTATATTTACTTAAAAAAAAGTAGCACAGCTTTTTTTGTTGTTATTAATATTTGAATTCGCCTGTAAACAAAGAGACAAGACAAAGGAATTTTGAGTAATCTGCTCAGGTTTTTTTAGATGGGTTTGCCTATTACACTGATTTCTAAGAAGGTCTTTTCCTTTCTATTATTCTTTTAAAGATTTTTTTAATCTTATAAAGCAGTATAGTATCCCTACAATTAATTCAGACTATGTGCTTTAATATTAGTGCAACACTGAAAGATGAATATTCATATATATATATTTTGCATTATACTATTTTATCACTATTATTCTTTGCCCTGCTTCTTTCATGAAACAGGAACTGTCATTGAATTTATAATTTCTTTGCATTTATCAGGATTTACTTCCCACCAAATTGATTGACTAATTGAAATTTGTTAGGCTGCCTAATTGCCAAACAATTGAAGTTGCTGTTATCAAGTTAGTGCCTTACCATTTCTTTCAATCACTTGACATTTTCATTTTCTCTTTCCTAAAAAAAAGTTTTTCAACAAGCTTTTTAGTAATTATTAGGGTCAAATAATATGCCAGAATTACATTTTATAAAATAATTCTATACTATCTCCATATACTCTCTGTTAAATTACCCTCCTGTTTTTAAGCTATGATTACAGATGTACATAATGGCCGATATTTGATTATGCTTCAAAAATGGCTTCCACAAGCATTAAATTGGTCAGCAGCCTTCCAAATACAAAAAATTATTTTGACTATTAAGGTGAATGGTATTAAATCATAATGAAAAAAGGGAGTGAAATAATTATGCAAAGCATATGCTCTAATTGTTGCATGAAAGAAATCACGTATGTGTGTGTCAGTTTATAATTGTCTGTTGTTGCTTATGGTTTTATTACGGTCTTGATTATATTACATTTGTGCTTGATTTCATATACTGCCCAAATCTTCTGAAGTGAGACTGTTTATAAACCCAAATAAATCATAGTCAGATCTGCATCTATCCTAGCAATTCTCAGGTATTCCCAGCTCTCCACCTCAGCTGCTTGAAGGAAGAGACTGGATCCAAAAGTTTGTGCAAGCAAAAATGTTAGAAGTGTAATTAATGGAAGATTTCTAAGTAAAAAGAGCAAATTATTATTGAACTGGCCCATCCAATTCACATTGCCATGCCAGAAAGGATAGTAATCCTAGGTACAAAGCTGGCACATGTTTTTTTTCCTTCACTTTGACCATGTAGTCAAACAAAGGTCAAGTCGAATCAGTGGCACCTAGATAATATGCAGGAAGGAAAGGTCCTTCTTTCTGCTCTACTTCCCCCAAATAAACCTGTCTACCCCTGATGCAAACTACCTCTCTGATATCAGGCATTTGTCCTTATCTTAGTACAGTATATATCAAAACCATGGAGCTAGCTGAGAAAAAGCTTCCAATCTTCAGACATTACCTAGTTCAGCTGGTTGGTTCCTATCCAGATATTTGCATGGCAAGTAATGATGGGAGCTCCATCCCTCTAGGACAGATGTCATATGTGATCATTGTCCCCTTTATTCTTCTAATCTCTCTTACCTTGTGGCTTTTGTTTGCAATTATTAAAAAGTCCAAAGAATCTTAGTCCCTGAAAAAAGCTTGAAGAAAGTAAAGCATTATAATTTTACTCACGTTACTGGCACTAAATGCTTCTTTGGACAATATATACAATATCGGTACAGCACTTTAAGATATTGATATTTTTACACATGTTACAACAAAGTGTGTAAAAATAAAGTTAAATTCTGTTGTATATTAAGGGGTTTTTTTTCATGAACATCTGGGATGACTGTAAGCCGCCTGCTCACTGCTTAAACAAAGAGCTGGCACAAGGAGAAAGGAAAAGATCTGCTTTCATTTAGGAGATTATTTCTTCCTTGGAGTTGAAGTATTAAATATTGTGCTTTTGTTGACAGGGAACAGTGGGATAGTTCAGTTTTATTTTTAAAAGATCAGAAAGGATTACTCTGTCTTGCCCCAAAATACAAAATGTTCCTCTAAATTTGGAAGCAGTCTAAAATAAGGTTAAAAATAAACAGAAAAGAATGACATGGGGTCCAATCTCAATTCAAATGCAAACATTATTCTGTTTACTCATTTTCTTCTTCCTTCATGTAATATTGTGTGCTTGCAAATTCTCATCTAGAGGGACCCTCAAAAAAATCCCCTGAACTCAAGAGGGTATATAGCAGTGATGGCGAACCTATGGCACGCGTGCCACAGGTGGCACGCAGAGCCATTTGTGCGGGCACGCGAGCCGTCGCC
>JAOYMU010000252.1:59573655-59585840 GCA_025802295.1 Psammodynastes pulverulentus | reverse complement strand
TTTTTTTAGCGCGCGACGGGGGGAGCGCGGGGGAGCGTTCCGGCACCTTTTTGTGCCGAAGAAAAGCCCTGGTTATAAGTCATTTTATTCAGTGCCGTTGTAACTTCAAATGGTCACTAAATGAACTGTTGCAAGTTAAGGACTACCTGTACTAGTTTTGTACCATACCGGTCATTATAATCTGGTTGCAATATCAGAGCTCAATCCTCAACCTATGCGTACTTGAAAAATGTACATACCATAATAAGGCCTTCTGTTTCTCTACAGTACAGATACAGCTTTCCTAATTCAACAGGGAAAAAAATTAAGTTGCATGAGACAGATCAGGTAACTTTTTTCAGGAAGGTTCAATTAGCAGGAGATGGAATATGATGGACTAAATCTGTGGTTTTCAAACTTATTGACTAAGATGAGAGTTATCCAGCCACCATGCTAAATAGTCCCTTCCAACTCTATATACATAGGCCTCAACAGTTTGTTTAGTGGCCATTCAAAATTACAACAGAACTGGAAAATGTGACTAGTTTTTCAGACTTACAACCATTGCAGCATCCCCATGATCATGTGATCAAAATTCAGATGCTTGGCAACTGGTTCAACTGTGGCAAGAAAGGTTGTAAAACCGGGCAAAACTCACTTCACAACTATCTCACTTAAAAAACAGAAATTTTGGACTCAATAATGGTCATACATTGAGGCCTACCTATATATACTTAATGAGAGATAAGATTAGAAAGTGGAATAGATTATTAATATGCTTCTCAATGATAAGATTCTTTTTAGACTGTTCAAGATCTTTGAAGAGCTAATTAATCTGAAGCTGCACCAGTGGAAAAGAGTTAATAGAAATGTTAATACAAACATAACACCCGTAATAAGATTTTATCTTGCTTCCTTTGATATGTGAAACAAACAATTACTCCAGGAGGTTTTGAGAAACAGTTATGGAAAACCACAGGTGATAAATTAGCCATCCTCATTCAGTTTGTCTTTGGAAATGGGCACACACTGAGATTTTAACACAATTGAACAAAAAAGCAGTGAAGGTCAACATCAGTTCAGTTCTTGCTCTCTTCTATATCTATGGAAAAGTGTATCTTTCCATATTTGCTATAATCAATGAAGGAGTAGGCACAGCTCCTACACATAAAGTTCTGGGGACTTTGCATGTCCATATGGAAATGCCCGGGAGGCATTTGCGAGGGAGCTCGGCTCGGCCGCGCATGCGCGCGCGCGTCACGGAGCCGGTGGCGACGTCAGCCGGATTTCACCGCTGCTTATGACATTTTATGGTATCTTTTTAAGAGATACCACAACATTCAGTATATGGAAACTACAACTACTTCCCAATACTAAGAAAAATGCACTCTGTATAAACTGGCCATCAGACAAAATGTGAAATATATACCATATTATAAAATACCTAAGGCAACAATTTCTAATTATAAACTGAAATATTAGAGTAACATTTTTATAATAATTTCAGGTATATAGAAACTTATGAAATATATCTGGCTGGAGCAGAAATATGTAACATAAATGCAAAAACAGGTTTGTGGGTTGCATTAAAAATGAATCAGAAATATTACAGATCCAAACCACTTCATGGTTTTTCAATTCAAATTAGAATGTAGACAATAATTTCTGGATTTCTGCTCACTTAGACTTGTATTGTAGTAATCCATTCAGGGGCAAATTATTTCAAACTTGCTTTTCACAACATCATTACCCTGACTGATGCCCTCTACACAATCGCCATGCATTTATCGATAAGACATTATGATGTTGTATCAGAATCAAAACCCAACAGGTATTTTCAGGTATAATTTACCCATACAGGTAAAGGTATGTTTTCCAATGAATGGAGCAATTTTATATTGTATTTTCGTAGACAATAAAATACTGCCCTCTCCTTTAGATAAAGAAAGGCAATGTAAACACTGTACACAGCCGTAGCATCTACTGCTGATATATAATATAGTTATATCAATATATAGCATACCATGTCCATCTGAGACAAGTTATTTGCAGATGTAAAGAGATGCAAATCTTGGTAAGAAGCTTAAGCAGGCTGATTTAGGAAATAAACCTATATGCTAATGTATAAGCAAAACTGTTCCATCCACATCTTCTAACAATTATAAGACACATACTATATCCTCCTTCTTCCAAATTCCCATACTATTAAGATGTGATTGCCTATTCACTGACAAGGAAAAAATATTGAGAGTTTTTATTTGAATACTCTGCAGCTGTTAAGCATATGTCTCCCCTTGCTTACTTTAGATGGTTTCAACATTTCAGAACTTTTGAGTTCTGGAAGGAAATGTGGTGGCTAATGGATCAGAGGACATTCCATTTCCTCTCTTTGCACACTTTGTACCCTCCCTCCCAGTGGTGGGATTCAAATTTTTTTACTACTAGATCTGTGGGCATGGCGTGTCGTGGCTGGGTGGGCGTGTCGTGGCTTGGTGGGCCTGGCAGGGGAAGGATACTGTAAAATCTCCATTCCCTCCCCACTCCTGGGGGAAGGTTACCACAGGTTCTCCAAACTACTCAAAAATTTCCGCTACCGGTTCTCCAGAACTGGTCAGAACCTGCTGAATACCACCTCTGCTCCCTCCCCATCCTGCTTAATTTTATTCTAATTGAACTTTTAAATTTAAAATCTTTATTAATTATTTTAAAGTTTATTCTGCATTTTATCCAATGTCTGTAAGTCGCCTAGAGTTGCCCTTAACAAGATATATAGACCTATCAGCCTGATATCAATACCTAGAAAGAATCTGGAAAAAAATAATCAAGCAACTAATCTGGGAACACCTAGAGGCAAACAAAGTCATAACCAGAAGTCAACATGGGTCTGTCAAAAACCAATCATGCCAGACAAACCTGATTGCATTCTTTGACAAAATGACAAAATTAGTGGACCAGCAAAATGCTGTGGATATAATTTACTTAGACTTCAGTAAGGCACTTGATAAAGTTGACTACAACCTACTACTTGCTAAATTAGAAAAATCTGGATTAGATAGCATCACCACCAGATGGATTTACAACTGGTTGAATCACCACACACAATGTGTAGTCCTTAATGGAATTTCATCTACATGAAGGGAAGTATGCAGTGGGGTACCCCAAGACTCTGTCTTAGGCCCAGTACTCCTCAATATCTTCATCAATGATTTAAATGAGGGTATAGAAAGGGGAACTCATCAAATTTGTACATGACACCAAGGTGACAGGATTAGCCAACACTCAAGACGATAGGCTAAAGATACAGAAGGATCTTGACAGCCTTGAATACTGGGACCTATTTAACAAAACATTCAATGGTGAGAAAAGTTAATTTCTACATTTAGGCAAGAAAAACTAAATGCACAGGTATAGAATAGGTGATACCTGGCTCAACAGTAGTAACTACATGAGGGAATTTGAAGTCCTAGTGGACAGTGACTTAAATATGAGCCAGCAATGTGCTGCAGCTGCGAAAAAAGCCAACATAGTCTTAGACTGTATTAACAGAGAGACAGAATCAAGATCAGGTGAAATATTAATACCACTTTTTAATGGCTTGATAAGATCACACTTGGAATATTGCATCCAGTTTTAGTTATCACGATATAAAAAAGATGATGAATCTAGAAAGAGAAGAGCAACAAAGATGATTAAGGGACTGTAGGCTAAAACATAAGAAGAGTGGTTGCAGGAATTGGGTATGAATTGGGTATGTCTAGTTTAATGAAAAGAAGGATTAGGGGTGACATGGTAGCAGTGGTCCAATATCTGAGGGTCTGCCACAAAGAAGAGGAAGTCAGCCTATTTTCCAAAGCACCTGAAGGCAGGACAAGAAGCACATAATCAAGGAGACAACCAACTAGAACTAAGAAGAAATTTCCTGACAGTAAGAACAATTAATCAGTGGAACGACTTGTCTCCAGAAATTGTGGATGCTTCAACACTGGAGGTTTTTAAGAAGATATTGGGCAACTATTCATCTGAAATGATACAGAGTTTCCTGCTTGACGGGGGTTGGACTAGAAGACCTCTAAGATCCCTTCAAACTCTATTATTCTGTTAAGATCGGCAGCACATAAGTTTGATAAATAAAGAAATGTATAGTTGAGATTCATTGCCTTATACCGGTACCAATACTTTCATGCTCTTACCCAGGTTCTTGTAGAGTCTCTGCAAATGTCTACATGTTCTTTGGCACCTTCAATAGGACAATTAAAGGGGCTAGTTATATAAGTGTCATCTTTTAACAGAATAACTTATTATAATGTTTTTGAAAGAAGGAGGGGAGTCTGGTGCCAGCTGATGAAAGGAAATTAAATCCTGTGTATACCAAGAATGGGAAAATGCAGCTAGCACAATGACAAGCTTCTCTCCCCCATCATACAATCTGGCAGGCCAAATCCTATCAGAAAGGGGGTCTTTAATGAACCATCCAACTTCCTTCCCTTGCTCTGGAGGAATCTTGAAGTGATTGCTGTAGGCCTCTGAAGGGAGAATGACAAACTTTCCTTCAGAAGAGAAGGTGACAATTATTTCCAGACTTTTCTTGCACACAAAGTGCATTGTTTTGAGCTCAACAGAAGGCAAAAGGCAATTGTTTGTGACTTTCTCCTGCAACAAGGAAAGCGAAGGTGGCATGTCTAACAAGGAAGGACTTCTTTTCAGGCCTTACATGCTATACGGGAAGACAGGAACGCTGCATTTATCTTGTAAATTGGAGATGTATATACCAGCTAAGGTAAGGTAAAGGTAAAGATTCCCCTTGCACGTATGTGCTAGTCGTTCCCGACTCTAGGGGACAGTGCTCATCTCCGTTTCAAAGCCGAAGAGCCAGTGCTGTATGAAGACTTCTCCGTGGTCATGTGGCTGCCAAAGGCGCATGGAACACTGTTACCTTTCTACCAAAGGTGGTCTCTATTTTTCTACTTGCGTTTTTTATGTGCTTTCGAACTGCTAAATTGGCAGAAGCTGGGACAAGTAACAGGAACTCGCCCCATTATGCAGCACTAGGGATTCAAACTGCTGAACTGCTGACCTTTCAATCAACAAGCTCAGTGTCTTAGCCACTGAATTACCACATCCCTAAACCAGCTAAGGTAGGGCTTCCCAAAGTTTTTTCTTCATTACCCTAATGCTTATGAGAGAGTCCTTGCCACTTAATAAAAAACATCCCTATTTGAATATCCCTTTTGTGATTGAATAATGGGTTCATGTGTAGTTACCCAAAGAAAAACCACTTTTATCCAAGTTGGGTAATTTACCCAGGTGTGGAAAGCACTAAGAGAAGGTATACAAATGATCTATATTTAAATGTATATTACATTGTTAGCATTAAATACCATTTTTTATTTATTTAATTTATATAGCATCTCACCCAAAGCAATTCTGAACAGCATACAACAAAATTTCCTAACATTTCATTAAATTAATCTATAAAACTTATTTCCAAAACAGTATATGACCCATACTTGCTAGATAACTTCCCAGTGAATTATGAATTATGATTAGTGACCTATTATTGATCACAATGATGCAAAAAGTAATATTTAACTGCTTTTGAATCTCCTGTCACCAGATCTCATCAGTTAATGATGTAAACCTTATCCCAAAACTACATGCAACTATATAAGAGCAGAGTTTGCATTGTGATTGACACTTTATCATTTATCTATGTGAACATCATTGCTGAAATGTACCTACCTCCTATTCTGTAATCTGATTATAAAACATAGAAGCCAAATTATTTACCTCTTTAAAAAATTGCAGGAAACCCTTATTAATTTATTCATTGCTTAGATATTTTTAAACTGCCATTTCAATTGAACAGTCAAGAAATGACTAGCATCCTATGAAGAATGTATTTTATTAAATATATCTACAATGTTTAATGAAATACATGATCAGCATTAAATATCAAAAAGAAGGGAACAGAAATCCATAGTAACAGAGTGGCAATAATAGTGGATCAGCAATGAATTTAATCAGCCCAGCTTAATATTATTCAGGATCAGATAAAAACAATTTGACACAAGATGATGCAATAACTAAGAATGCACCTCAACAAAAAAAAAACCTTGTGAATAAACAACTCTTTGAATTTATTTGAAGGCCTATAATGATGAGGATACATAAACCATTGGATATATAAACCAGCACATAAAATATATCTGCAAATGTATTGCAAATATAGCACAGTAAATGTTACTCAGCAGTTATCTTGCTATAAAAGAAAATGCTGTAATGGGATTTAAGGTTCTCCTGGAAGGGCTATCTACTTAAGAAGTCTCTATAGGATAGATTGAGACAGATGATGAGTCTGAGATACACCACTCCTCCTCCTCCTATTCCACCATCCACTGGCCGGCCATTTTTTAAAAAAAAAAATAATAATATAGCAAATACAATTTTCTATGACTCTGGGGATAGGATTATAAAAGATTTTCAGGAGTCACAAGGCTAGAGCAGAAAGACGGTCTAAATTACATTCCTTGGATTTTATGTTATTATCTTCACGGCAGAGTTATTACGTATTAAAGCTAATGGCCCTCTTTGACTACTAACATAATATGGAATGTGATTGATATCCCTCTCAGACTTCAGAAAACTCTTTGAATTTCATAAGCAAATTCAGAGGAAGCCAGAACAGGTAAGCAGCATATACTTATGTGTATAATGTACCAAGCCTAAGGCTTTTGCTGCAGCAGATGAAAAATCTATTACACAGCTCTTGAAACCTTACAGTAAAATATTCCAGATTCTCTTCTGCAAAGAAAATTCTAATGCAGCTCAACTCAATGTGATGTTTCTACAATTCTGAAATACAATTCTGTAACAGCATGTGCACATAATCATCTACACCTCCTTTTGTTTTTCTTTTACCATAAAAAATAGTTATTATATACCCACAAGGTTAGGAACCCCATTTTTCTTTATGTAACTTTGACAGCACTGCACACAGTATCCAGCAATTAAAAATGGCATTTTCCGTATCGGCAGGAACAATTTATCCCCCCCTCCACTTCTACTTCAGGGTGAGAAAATTAGTTTCTGAAATGGAGAAACTGCTAATCAGAGCAAGGCCTGTGAAACAAATGGAAAAGGTCATTGTTAATTCAAATGTGACAAGTATTTATGTTACTCAGAAAAGAGCCTGAGACTATTTGGAGAATATGGGGAGTGTCTGGTGACACGAACCTACTGAGAGGGTTCATACAGAGACAGGACTTTCAGATGGGTTCACCGGGGTTCCTTGATAAGACAAACAGCCTGCAGGTGAGCAGAACTCCAAGAGAAACCAGCAAGAGACATTGAGCAAATAAGGACTAGCAAAAGGGAAGAAACAGTGCACAAGGGAGGGAGGGAGGTATCTCCATGTCGACGGCTGGGCTGAGCCACGCAGTCTACAGACCCTCCAGCAAAGGGTTGTGGCAAAAGTGCTTCTTTTGCATTTTGAAAAAGTTTTATTGGTTTCAGATACAAAATACATTGTTTACAATATGGTGAATTTTCTTATCTTATCTAGTAAGATATTAAAACAAATTTCCATCTGACAGCAAAGCCAAAATTATACAAAAAGGAGTTCGCTGGACTAGAGAAAGCCCGTAAAAAAAAGAAAAAGTTAAGGCACTGGGTTATGTCTTCAAAAAGGGAGAAAGATGAAAAAATTCCAAAATCTACTTTCAATCAACAGAAGTTCCAGATCATTTTACAGGTAACAAAATAATAATAATACACTGCTTTAATATAAATGAAGATATTACCAGAGCAAAGCTATCTTTCTCCAAATAAAATTACAGATTATTGTATCAGTTTAAGATGAGCAATTGTTCTCTAAACCACTGAAGCAATTTACAGTATACTAATGCTCAAATGAAATATCTTTAGGATAGTGTGGTTTCCTTTAGAATGAAAAACACTTGTCAAGATATTCATTCCAACACTGAAATTTCTTTTATGGAACCTGATGTATTACTGAACAAGGCAATACTCTGAAACATCTGGTATGATGGAAAAAATAACATAGTTATTCATAAAATGATGGATAGGTTTAACTGGAACTAAATTTGCACACATATGTAAAGTGTCGGTCTGTCTATCTGTTGCACACATTGTTTCCCGTTACTTACATTTTCATCATTGTCTGTTTCCTTGATTTTCATACAAATCCTTCCTGGATTTATATTTTTAATATTGTTGCCATCTTCAGAAATAACACTAACCATGAAATCTGCACGAGGGAAGGAAATGTATTTTTGCATATGTTGCTAAAATTAACTTCCAGATTAAAACTCTGAAGTAAAATATTACTAGTCAGAAATACATGTCAAATAATGTAAGAAACTGATAAGGATACTATAATGACCGCATCTCAGACATTCCAACAACAGCCAAACTCCTACAACTGACCCCATCCCATTGGGTTCATGGTTTAAACCCTGGTGATCACAGAAAAGGAAGTGCAAGATCTATTTCACAGACAAAAGCCAGGAAAAGCACCAGGCCCAGACAAAATAACTCCTTCTTGCTTAAAAGTCTGTGTTGACCAACTGACCCCCATCTTCACCTGAATCTTCAGTAAATCACTAGAGATGTGCTATGTTCCTTCTTGCTTCAAACATGCTACTATCATTCCAGTGCTGAAGAAACCCTCCATCAAGGAACTGAATGACTACAGACCAGTTGCTCTAACATCTATAGTTATGAAAACCTTTGAAAGGCTAGTGCTGTCCTACCTGAAAACTATCATGGATCCTTGGTAGACCCCTTGCAACTTGCATACTGAGCAAATAGACAGATGATGCTGTTAATATGATTCTGCACTAAATCCTACAACATCTTGAATCTCCAAAGACCTATGTAAGGGTCCTCAGACAGCTGTCTGGGCGATTAAGTCAGCTATGGCTGCTTCCTTTTTCAGTTGAACTTTCTTGCTCTGGCTCAAACAGATGCAAGCAAGAATCCCAGCCACCGACCTCCGCACTCATCAATTCATCAACAAGCTGGTAGCGGCGGTAGAATTCTCTGCAGATGCCACACTGAACTCGGCCAGATTTGCTTCCAGGGCCATTGCCTCATCTTTGACAGCCCAGTGACTACTGTGGTTTCATCACTGGCAGGCAGACATGAAGTTGGCTTCTGCTCCCTTCAAAGGTGACAAGCTGTTTGGAGAGGCCTTAGAGCCTATACTCATAAAGACCAAAGACAAAAAGGAAGTCCTGCCCTCTATGTCCAGGTGCTGACTGATGATCCTCACCCTACTTTTGGAAGTCCTCCTTCAGAGCAGCAGACACCGCACACGACTTCTCACAACCACAGAGGGCATACTTCACAACCACAGAGGGCATACTTCCAGCGACATGATTGCCAATCCGATAGGTCCAGCTATAGAGACGAGCAGACAGCCAATCCAAACGGCCATTTCGAGGCAATGGAAGTTGTCTCTTCCATTGCTCTTCCAGATGACTGTAGACCCAACCTTCCCATTGGTGGCCATCTAAGTCTATTTGCGGCACAATGGGAGGAAACAACCACAGATGCATTGCTCCTAAATACCGTCCAATTAGTCTTGCTCTTGATTTTCTCTCTAGTCCCCCTGAGGTTCTTTATTTGCTGCCCCATCTCAAGAAATGGAGAAAGAAGATCCTTCATGGAAGCTGCAACCCAACACTTGTTGATCAAGCTATCCAGCCAGTCCCAGAGGACCAGCAGCGACTGGGGTTCTACTCCATCCTGTTTGTAGTCCCAAAGGCTTTGGGAGGGGGGGGGTAAAGCTATTCTTGACCTGATAAAGCTCAACAACCATCTGGTATACAAAAGATTCAAAATGCAGTCCCTCCAGTCCATACTGAAGAGCATCCAGGAGGCCAACTTCCTGGTGTCAATAGATCTAACGAAAACTTCACGATCCAGGTCCTTCAGGATCATGGATTCTAAGTCAACTATGACAAGAGCTACTTCTCTCCTACCAACAGGATTCCCCACCTAGGAGCATATATAGACATGACATCATGCATAGTCTCCCTCTCCCAGGACCTCCAGGACAGCATCAGAGCTCTGGCGAACCGGATCCGGTCAGGCCGAACAGTGCCTCTGGTCCACCTCTCACAACTTTTAGGCAAGATGGTGTCCTGCATCTCCATTATTCCCTGGGCATGTTTGCATGCCAGGGTCTTGCAGTGCGATTCCTCCTACCTTACCAGAGATCCGGCAGGAGCAATTCAACTACCAAAGTCCAGGTCCCACCAGAAGTCCTCCTTCCTTTCAGTGGTGGATGTCTCCGGCCACAGCCAAGGGATACACATTCAAGGAACTGAACCACCTCACCATCACCATGGATGCCAGTCTGTTTGGCTAGGGAGCCCACATGGAGACCCAGATGGCACAAGGACAGTGGTCACAGGAGGACTTGCAAAACAACATCAACTGGCTAGAGTGCAAAGCAGTCCATTTAGCCCTCCGACGGTTCCAGGCCTCATCTTCAGCTACCACGTACTTATCCTAACAAACAACATTGCCACCAAAGCACATATCAATTGCCAAGGGGGCACCCACTCCAGGTCCCTCATGTGAGAAGCCGGGCACTTGGGGCATTGGGTGGAACAGCATCTTCTGTCCCTGCAAGCAGAACATATCTCTGGGGCATCCAGTGTACAGTTGGACTGGCTCAACCAAGCCATAGTCGACCACACAGAATGGCACCTGCACCTCAACCTGTTCAAGACACTGTCCAAAAGTTTGGCCCTCCAATCCTGGACCTGTTCACCACCCCATCAAACAGCCAGCTACCCAGGTTCTATGCTCGGTTCGCAACACCGAGAGTGGAAGGAGTCAACGCACTCTGCATTCCATGGCCCCGAGGGCTGCTATACGCCTTTCCTCTGCTTCCCCTCATCCCAGGAGTAACCAGGAAGGTACTGGCGGAGAGAGCGGAGATTCTACTCTTTGTTTCCCACTGGCCCAGAAGGTCTATCTGTATCCAAACCCTGGAGGATTCCTCCAGACAAAATCTCCCTCAGTCAGAGTTCTTCTCCACCGAGACCCACAATGGCTCTAGCTAACCATTTGGAAGTTGAACAGAGAGCTCTGAGGCTAGACAACATCTCTGGCTGGGTGATACAGACCAAGCATTTAGGAGGCCATCTACCAACAGGACTTACGATTCCACCTGAAGAACCTTCTGTGCCCGGTACTCCAAAGCCTATATTGCTCCCCTCTCAGTATCGGTGGTCCAAATCCTGGACTTCCTACAGGCTGGGCTGGACAAGGGTTTATCGCCCAATACAATATGCAGACAAGTAGCCACCTTGTCATCTGTTTTATCATATGGGGAACTGGAGTCTCTTGCATGGCACCCTATAGTACGCAGCTTTATCAGAGGCGTTACTAACTTAAAGCCTCTAACAGTATACCAATATCCCACCTGGGAACTACCTACAGTACTCCAGTCTCTTTCCTCTAAATCCTTCAAACCTTTGCACTCCGCCAGCCTTCGTTTCCTTACTTGCAAGGTTTCCTTTCTCGGAGTTATCACCACAGTGAGATGCATCTCCGAGTTAGCAGCCCTCTCAATAAGGAAGGATCTATACGTTTTCCATTCCAACAGAATTATTCTGCACTTGGATTCTTTGTTCCTTTCCAAGGTCAACTCCTAATTTCACAGGGAACAAAAACTGATTTTACCGGACTTCTGCCCTAATCTAAGTCATGCCCTAGAGAAGAAATGGCACACCTTGGCTGTCAGGAGGACTCTGCATCTATAACAAGAGGACAGCTGCCTTTCGGAGATCGGAGTCCTTGTTCGTGTCATTCCAGCCCTCCACATCGGATAATAAAGTCACAGCATCAACAATAGGCTGGTGGATATGCGCATGCATTGCCAAATCATATGAACTTCAGGCTCTTCCTTTGTCTCGGCGAGTGACAGCTCACTCCACTAGACGTGCGGCCACTACAGCTGTGTGGGCCACACCGGCCCCCATTGAAGAGTTATGCAGAGCAGCGATGTGGTTTTTCCCATCCCCGGTTTTTTTTTTTTTTAATAATTTTTATTAAGTATTAACTTTAAAAACCAAACAATACAATCCTTATCGTGTGCATCAAACATGTTTTCATTGCATGAAATGCAGTAATTACGTATTCTTATTCTTATCCTATTCCGGCTATTCTTA
>JAOYMU010000252.1:59507124-59519873 GCA_025802295.1 Psammodynastes pulverulentus | reverse complement strand
GGGGAACTCTGGGAGTTGAAGTCCACAAGTCTTAAAACTGACAAGTTTGCCCACCCCTGATCTATCCTGTTCTCTACTGTCATTTAACACTTATGTGTTACTCCCAATCTATCCAATACAATTATTCAGAGCCTGGATTTAAAGGGTTAAGATTCTCTTATTCACTGAAGTGTTTGGCCCATTTTTTTTCCACAGGAATTTTAATTGTTTTTATTTCCTTATTATTTCATTCTAGATCAGGGCTGTCAAACTTGCGGCCTGTGGGCCAGATGCATCATGCGCTGGCCACGCCCACACCCGGTTTAGCAAAGGGAGGAAAAGTCTCGATACGTCACGTGATGCCGCAAATTTGACACCCCCGTTCTAGATTATAAGCTGCCTAGCTGCCTTGGTGTCCTACTGGCAGAAAGGCAGAGTATAAACCAAAATAATAAATAGTGCTATACAAAAGCATTAAAAATATAAGTCAACCTGCAATACAAAGGGAAATCAACTCTAAGACCTCAGTGTCTTAAATTTGTAACAAGCTCAAACTGTTAATTCAAATTGCAATATATTGCCCTTCGCATAAAGGAACAAAAATTAATAAAACTGGAGGAAAGCAAAGCACTGTGCACACAATCTCCTCATAGCAATACCATTTTTTTTAGCTGTGTGGAGTCTTTGGTTTTTTCTGAGCTTGGTTGTTTTCTTACAATCAAGCTCAGAGAGCACCAAGGACCCCACAGTTCAACCCTGAACTACAAATATTCTCTTCTATTGGTCTTAGCTGGGTATCACATATCTTCATCTGAACTGGCTCCTTGTTCCCCTTGAAGTGCACTCAACAGCAGGCGCGCCAAAACTTTGTTTTGCACAATCATTATAATCTGTGCAGTAGCAAAACTGATTGCATGTTTCTGACTGACATATATGAAATTTGCAATGTGTATGTATCCTAGGAAACAATATATTCCCTGGATTTCTGTGTCTTTACTAAATGACAATCTTTATAGCCCCAGATAATAAAAGGATGACAAGTTGAAAGCTCTCGCCTGCATAATATTAAATATTTTGTGTTGTGTAGCACTTGCCATTAAATGAGGAATTTGATGATTGTATGAAATAATATAGTCTCAAAATAGTATTCTATTATATTCAGTGTAGTTTAGCTAATTGCTAAAAATCAAGATTGCGCAAAATCATTTAAAAGCAAGAAATTGCTGACTTTGTAATATAATCGAACTGGAGGGAAGAAATTAGAACTGCAATATATATACATAGTATATAGTAATGGTATACTATAAAGGTAAAGAAAACGAGTCCCTATGAATTTTACTCCACTAGATGTTGCTGACTATAGAGGGTATCACTTATCTCTGTTTCAAGAACTATCCAAGGCTGTCCAAAGACATTTCCGCAATCATGGGGCCAGCATGATGTTGTGAAGTGCAGTTGTGGAGCGTAGTTTCCTTCCCACCGAAGTGGTACCAATTTATCTACTCGCATTTGCATTCTTTCAAACTGCTAGGTGGGCAGGAGCTAGGAGACGACGAACATTCATCCTGCTGTGTGACACTCAAGTTATAATACTCATACTATACATTGAAACATATAACATGAGAGCTGTTACTCCTGTGTTCTACATTCCATGAAATGAAAATGCATTAATTCTCCAGATAGGGACAAAGCAGGACCTTGTTACCCATCTAAGCATATACACCAATACTATACATTTCCACCAGTGTGAGGTATTTCAGTTACAATATAGTATACATACGCTATGACTTTCTGACGTTTGTTTTCACTACCCATAACCCCGAGATCATCTTTACTGCAGACATTTTATGCTAGTACTTCAGTTGTCTTCAACTTAGTGTGTTCTAGATGCTGGCTCAAAAATCCAAGAATTGCAGTGTCAAAATATTTGGAAAAACTAGCTTTGGAAAACTAGGTCTGACAAATTCCCCATCTTATGCAATCAACAGAGCATTGAGAGCAACTTGGGTTAACTCCAATTCTAACTTTAATCCAAAAATCCATGCTCTTTAACTTAACCTCTGGTAATGTTGTTTTTAATTTCAAACTTCTTAACCTACATTTCATAATTAAAAACAAATCCCAAAATGCTATCAAAGTCAGGCTGTCTAATTGCATTAGAAATTATGATAAAATATGATGTCAGTGTCACAGAGAAATAGCTAGAGAAAAGACATTGTGGCAGAAATGTTATTAAACTAAATTATAGGACATTAAACTACAGAATAAAACAAGCTTGTTTTTAAAGTGTAAAATTATACAGGCAAAATGTGGAACTGAGCAAGTGATGTTCTCAGTGGCCATCATGATCATTATTAATTGTAACATGAATTAAAAAGAAGCCTGTGCCACATATATATACCATACAGAAAATTTAAGTCTGCAATCCTATTATCTAGATTGAAAGATTCAAAGGAACGGTGGAAGCAACCATGAAATAAAGAGATGTCTGCTACTTGTAAGCAAGACTGTGATAGACATACACAAAGTACACATTGTCAAGACCATTTGCAAAACACAGTTAGACTTACAACCACAATTGAGCCCAAAATATCCATTGCTAAGCAAGGCAGTTAAATGAGCTTTGCTCCATTTTACAACCTTTTTTCACGGTTGTTAAGTAAATCATGCAGTTGTTAAGCAAATCTGGCTTTCTCCATTGATTTTGCTTGTCAAAAGCTGGCTGGAAAGGTTACAAATGGTGATTACATGACCCTGGGCCAGGGTCCTATAATTTAGTATCATAAAAATACATGCCAGTTGCCAAGCGCCCAAGTTTTGATCATGTGACCACGGGGATGCTGCAATGGTCCTAAGTGTGAAAACTGGTCATAAGTCTGCATCAGTCCAAACGGCAGGAAGGAACTCTTATTAATACTCAATCAAGAAAATGGTATCTGTACATGAAGATAGTTTGTTGAGGAAAAGATCCGTTTAGAATTTTCCTTCCTGACATCTAGATTTGTATATTGTAAAATGCATTCGGTAGATAATTTCCACCCAGAACCACATTGACTAAATGAAACTTAGTCCTTTATCATTTGACTTATATAGATCAGGGGTGTTAAACTCGCAATGTCACATTGTCATCACATGACATAGTGCGATTTCCCCTTTGCTAAAATGGGAGTGGGCGTGGCCAGCATGTGATGCATCTGGCCCTTGGGCCCAGAGTTTGACATCCATGATATAGATCAAAAGAATCTAACTGTAACTGCTTGGCATTCATACTATTAGGACTATGGAAACAACTAAACACAACTGTTGGAAGAGGCAAAATTTAAGAAAGAAAGGTTTAAGTCTGACGCTCTTCAGATATGGAGCTGCAAGACTTGCCAATGGAAGGCCCATTATTAAGTATTGAGACCACAAATCAGCATAACTTGTAAAGTGTGGTTTCCATTTGAAGAGAAAACTGTGATAAATGATAACTTGTCCAGGGTTATTCCAGGATTAACCACAACCACTTTATATTGATAACATTACCCGCAATTCTTTCTCTCTTGGGCCATACAATAATCACCCCCATATGCAATAGATATGAGTTATTCATAGCAGCTAAAGCTTACTGAAAGTTCTGGATAGGGCTTAGGAGACCTATGGATTTTGGGTCTCGGTAGAATTACAATTCCCTTTGTTAACATCCCTGTGAGTTGTAGTTCATAACCCTTCTGTCCTTGATCTTTGGATCCACATTGCAATGTGAATTCACACGTGGATTCCTAAAGGAATCCCTAAACCTAAAGGATATTTATAAAGAAAAAAACAAACTTACACCCAACATTTCAAGCTTTGGACCACCTGTGCTCAAAGGACTACATTCTTAGTGACTGCGAGTCCACTAGCCTACTGCTTTTACCATCTGCTAATGGGTCCTTCGGATCTGGCGTGAGTAATCAACTCGGTTTCTCAATCTTCAAGATCACGGAAATGCTCCGACTTGCACTCCGACCCAGCTGGAAGGCGCATCTGTTTGCTCAAGGCTGCTCTTGCAAAACCGAGGTCCACTCCGTCCATTCCCACTCTTCCCCCCCCCACACACACACACGCCTTGATTTCAGCCTTGCCGTGCACACGAGTGACCCGGACTCCTCTCGCGGTGGCCCTTCCCTCTCCGCGCAGGCAGCCCAAGACGGGACGAGCCAAGAGAGGGCGGCGGCCCCGGCTCCTTTCCCCGTCCCGCTCCACTCACCTTGGGACTGTAGGGCCCCGGGATCAGCAGTTTGAGTGCCTGTCTCTTCAGCTCCACCAAGCGGGCGTTGCAGTTCTCACACCACACGCCGCGATCGGAGCCCGGGGAGGAGCCTCCTCCGCTGCCGGAACCGGGCGAGCCGGTGCCGAAGCCGGGTGAGCCCCCTAAAGAGCCCGGAGAGCTGGTGCCGATCCCCGGGGAAGCGGGACCCGGAGAGCCGGTGAAGGAGCCAGGCGAGGAGGTTCCCGATCCAGGCGAAGGGGTGCCGGAGGAGCCCACCACCGAGCCTGCTCCTTCTGGGGCGGGGCGGCTGCTGGACCGGGACTCCTCGTAAGCTTTCCTGTACCAGCTTTCCGGCGAGAAGGGCGCCGCGGGTTTGGTGGGAGAGCAGGAGTCGTTCACCTGAGCGGATAAGGAAAGGGGAGCAGATTAAGCAGGGGAAAGCGGACAGCCAAGTGCATCTATCGATTAATCAGACCCGGGTTTGAGATTAGCAATCACAATAGCCCAAAGCAGGAAGAAAACGCCCCACCTCTCCCCTTCTCCGATTTCCACTCAAGGAGACCTAGGGGCGATTTTTTTTCCCCCGGAAAATGAGGAGGGAGGCGTCCTACGCATACACATTCCCAAGGAGCCCAGATGAGTGATAACTCTCTTCCTTCGTCCGAGTCAGGACTGACTAGCTACCCTTGGAGGAAAGGCATCCGAGGTATTGGGGGGGCGGGGGAATCTCTACCCAAAAGAGGCTCTCGAGCCATGAAAAGGAACAGGGGAGGGGGGCTGCAAAAGTTCGCTGCAGGCACCGGGAGTCTTGCAGCTCTAGGGAAAGCAACCTGCCCAGATTTATTTCTCGCAATTTTCTGATGACGGAGCAGACCTGCCTGATTGATATATACCAACTGCACCTTGATTGGAAACGTTCCGCTTAACAGGCGGCTTAGATCCGCTTGCAAGGCTACGAGAGGCTACCCTTTTGTGTAAAAAAAAAACCAAAAAACAAAAAAATCCCACAGACAGGTCTCTCAAGCATCCTTGTGTGCCCTGACCTGAGGACTAACTTACCCCATATTTCCTGTTTCGGGTGGTGACTGCAATTCTCTCTTTATTCCCAGCCACTGAATTCATGGTGATCTTTGTGCACGCGGGAGAATGCCTTGAAAATTTATATCCAATGGGGAATCTCCAAATCCAATAAAGGTTCACACCGGCTGAAATCAATTGTGCGGAGGTGCTTTTTTTCCCTCCCTTCCTCCCTCTCTCTCTCTCTCTCTCCCCCTGTTCCCCTTTCTCTCCCCCAAAATCCTTGAGCCCCAAAAGGCGGACCAAACCTCAGACCACCAGAACGCGGGTCCGCGAGAATGTCTTTGCTTCAGATCCTTTTTTTGTCTTCATTGTCTTCTATCTCGTTTAGCTTTCTTTGCGCAGAAATCCAAAGGGTCAGCATTTTCCCTTCCCAATCGCCAACGCCAGTTGCCCCCTATAACCATTGCCATCCAAGGTAGATTTTAGGAAAGGCGAGAGGAGCGGAGAGAGCTGGGTGTTCCTCCAAGCGGAGACTGCTCCGCGATTTTGCAGCGCGGTAACTTGTTTCCTTCGCCAGCCTTTGCAACGGAGTTAGAAGAAATCGTCCAAAAAAAAAAATCTCGGGATCCAGATTCTGGGAGGAGCCTCCGAGTTCCTTGCAGCCAATATCTTTCTGCCCGTTTTTGCCTGACAGTTTTGTAAAGGAAAAGGGAAAGCGCTGGCTAGCTACGCAACACGCCTGGAGCCGTGGAGGAGCTGCAAAGCAATGCTCGCTTTGAAGGCTAAGGCAAAGCGGGGCCGGCGCGTAACTGCAGGCGGCTTTGCTACTGTTGCTTGACCTAGAGAGAATTGATTTGCAGCATCGCTTCAGTGGCATTGGGGATTTAAAACATTAAAAAAAGAAAACACGCCTCCCTCTTTAAGACAAGGAGATGTCCTTGTCTCCATCAAAACAGCTGTGCGCAGTTAATATTAATTTGGAAGAGTTCCTGAATAAGATTGTAGGTCTGTTTGAGTTCTGCAAGCTTGAAAGAAGTAGGCAGCAGCGACTGACTGACACACCTGTGACAGTCTCCGGTCAAGGCTCTCTTTTATATGGTAGTGGATGCTGTATTATTTTGGAAGTAGACAAAGACACTTGCCAAGAAAACTTGCCAAATCTTAAATATGAGGCTTTGTCCCTTTTGTTTTACTCATCTGATCAAAGAAGAATTTCCACAGGTTTTTCCCCCAAACTATAAAAGACAATTGCATTTCTGCACGCTTGGGTGAATATGCTGCTTCAATTAGGGCAGATTCCTATTGGGTTAAAAAGTATTTTTGAAATGGTTCCTACATAGCTTTCTCTCTCCCCACCTTTTCATAACCCCCTGATCTCTAACTGGAGAGAGGGCGGAAAACAATTCTGTTAACCAGTGGCCATTTTGATGGCAAATGGATCCAGATGGAGGCAACTCATCTAACCAAGATATCTTCAAATATTTTGCAATGCATTTTCTTTGTTCTGGATCCAGGTTATAATCAACTATAATTTTGGCTGTGTGAACATTAGAGAGCCATGGATAAGAAAATATGCCTAGAGACAGAGGGAGGGACGCCCTGCAAGACACAGCATTTCTGCCTATGCAAACTTTCCCCTTGTGTAGACCTTGGGTGAAATTCACATTCCATTATGTGCAATCATGAGAAAGAAAAAGACACTATGTGAAAATTCAGAAGCAGCACAAAGCTTGATATTCTCAATTTATTTTCTCCACCAAATCTGCATGGAATTCTAATAGCCTTGGGTAAAAGGGGATGATAAATTGGCTTCTAGCCTAACCTCTCCTGTTGAGGTTGTGAAATATGTGGTGCATTTATTTTTTTCCCTACGTCATCAAAGCCTTTAGGCCCACCTATGCATTCCAGTGGCCACGTGGAAAATATCTGAAATTGCTCCATCTGGCACCTGTTACAATATTAATGCTTAGCATTTATATCACTTTAGTATTCAAAGCACTTCATGCTTGTTTCAGTGAATATTATGGGCAACGTTTTGGATGTAGTTCCCAATCTCTTCTAATGATCATCATTAGGTTAGACCACAAGTGTCAAATTTGCAGTGTCATGTTGCCGTCACATGACATATCGTGATGTTTTTCCCTTCATGGGTTAGACAAATGAAAGTTGACATCCAATATTTCTGAAAGACCCTCATATTTCCTACAAGTAGATTAAGAGAGGGTTTGCAAGCTGGTGAGTTCACAGCACAGGAGTATCAAACTCAAGGCCCACGGGCTGGATCCAATCCACAGGGTGCTTAGATCTGGCCCACAGGGCAACCCTGAAAACAGTGAAGGACCAGCCCGAGGTGCCTCTGCCAGTGAAAACGGAGCTTGGGAGGACCGCATGCGCCCACCCGCCTCTCCCCGAGCTCCATTTTCGGCTGCGACAGCCTCCTGCAATCCTCTTCCAGCAGAAGCTTGGAAGGGCCACACACAGCTTTCGCAGGCAGAATGCTCAGGCCACCACAGGTGCCCTGACACGAGTAATGTTGAGCTGGCCACACCCAACCTGGTCATGCTACCATCATGCCCCCAAGGTCAAATACAACCCTGATGTGGCCCTCAATGAAATCGAGTTTGACACCCCTGTTATAGCAGGTACAATTTGAGCCATAGATTTTTCTGCTTCAGCAGTGGGACGCTTAGTATTACAGTAGATATCCTATTTATTGGGTAGGCAGTTCTGAAGAATCAATTCACTGGGAATCAGGCTGATTTTTCCACATAGAAAAAGTGGAAATTCTTTTGGCATATTTGAACGGGTATAGGACAAGCAAAATCCATGGTTTATTAAATGGTGTCCTAAATGTATAGAGCAATCTTAGCAATCTTAGATGATGGTTGTTCAGTTCTGTATAACTATAAATATTATATTGTGATGAGACATATGAAGATCAAACTGTTTCCCAAAATTTTAATTAAATCTAGGAAATACATACAGAAAATAGAAATTGTTCTTCCTTAAAGTTACTACTGTAGATGAAGTTGGCAAGTAATAGGATGAAGAGTGAGCTATGTACCAATAACATCTTCATTCATTGCCACTATGTGAGTGTGGTTGTCCTTATTCAATTTTTATCAATAGATTGGATTTCCAATTTCCAGACAGCCCTGGATCTTTCAGTGATACTCAATGTTATGGACTTTTGGTATTTATACTCTTGATTCAGCTCCTTGGAAGCCTTAGTCTGGCTTACGCTTTAAGCAAAAAACAGACTCAAGCTGTTCAGCTGAAATAATGTGAAGTGCAACAACAGACACACACATTGTAATTTTTGAACAGACAGAAGGGATTTTCTGTAGTTGATCCTAGAGCCAAAGCACCTTAGCTTAGTCATCCTGCAGATTGCTTTAGAAGCCACCATCAAAATATAGCCAGAAACCTTGCCTGCATGTGGGTATACAGTATACCAAGTTGTGACCTAATCCATCGAAAACCAGGAATGAGATTATATTTAATGTAAAAGTTGACTTCTGAATGTGTATCTTTATAGGGCTATTGCTCTGTTTATTTGAAATATTTATGTCCTTCCCACTTTGTAGAACTTGTAGCAAATCAGAATCCATGAAAACAAGATGAATCCCTAAAGCAAGTTAATTAAAAATAATGATAAACGCAGTCACAAAGTGATATCTCTAATAGGCAAATAAGAGGCACGATCAACCTGTGTGTAACTAAGTCCTGAATGTGAGTGTGAAAAACCAGTGTGTCATCTGGTTGAGAAATGCAGGTAATATCTAGCCATCATTTAAAGTAAGAAGGGTCTTTCTTACAACTCATATAGCATACCTCTCCTAACCTTTGTTTGGCCCTTTATCTGCCCTTCCTGGACCCTGTGATAAGTAATCCTGAAATAAATCCAGAAAGGGGGGTTGCGTTCACACTCAAAATTGAAGCATTTTGCCCTAAATCGTGTATATGGGCCTCTTGTGATTATGACTTTGGTGTCCTTTCTGACTGTGCCTGGTGTATATTGACGCATCTTTTCAAAATTTGAAACGTAAAAGAATGGGTGTCCTAACATAGACATGATGTGGTTTAAAAAAAACGAAGACTCTCCAAAACGATAAGAAATACCAAACTACCAATAAGTTTGATACAGTATAGCATTGCACAGTTTGCGATGTTATTTGACCCATTGTGACCTTTAACCCCCATCTCCATCCCACAGAAAAATGTTAAATATGCCCCTCAACATCCAAACATTGCCCAGTTCAGTGAGTTGGACTGAATACAGAATACAAGAGCATCCCCCAGTGGAGACTGAAGCATAACATTTCAAGAGGCAACAAGTAAGCTAAAAGGCAATACAGGAGCCCCAAATTTATGTTGCTAAGTGAAAAATTTGTTAAGTGAGTTTTGTCCCATTTTACGACTTTGCTTGCCACATTTGTTAAGTGAATCACTGCAGTTCTTAAATTAGTAATGTCAAGTGAATCTGGTTTCCCCACTGACTTTATTTTTTATTTTTATTTGTCAAGCATCTATTAGATAACAGACTCAAGTATAAATATGATCATTAATATATGAAATGGACATTAGGAAATGGACAGTAAGCATGTTTGTGTGCTTATGCACACCAGAATGCACTTGCATTCTGACAATTGACAATTGACAAGCAAGAATGCACTTGCTCATCAGAAGATTGCAAAAGATGATCTCATGATACTGGGACGATACAACTATCATAAATGTGAGCTAGTTGTCAAGCGTCTGAATAAATCATGTGACCACGGGAATGCTGTAATGATCATAAGTGTGAAAAAAGTGTCATTTTTCAATGTCATTGTAATTTCAAATGGTCACTAAATGAACTGCTGTAAGTTGAAGCCTACCTGTATATCAGTTCACCCTTTCTTTTACATCGCCATGGCACCCTCAGTATGTCTGGAAAAATCTCTAAACACTAGAGTAGATTTTGGTTTAAGTAGGACAATTTCTACAATCAGTCCTCCTTACACCTTACACAACTAACAGTGAAACTCAACTCTTCAAATGAAGGGACTTTTCCCCAATGATTTTGCGGATCCATCCCATCCTTTTTCTTCTTGCTAATAGCAGAGATTGGGATAGTATGATGTATGATAGTATGATGTAAAAGGTCTGCCCCTCTTCTAGTGCAATCACTAGTAGGGAAAGAGGGGGGGGCATGTTCCATTTGTAGTATGGTATATAGCCTTAATTGGCTTGGATCAGCACTTCTCATGAAGAACAGGCAGGCTTGCATTGTTCTTCATCAGCCCTTTAATTAGCACACAGTTAGATGCCCCTGCCAAACTGCATCTGCTGTGTTAGGGATCGTCAGATTGTGTGCAATGGTATGCTTAGTCATGGGAGATTAGAGACATATGAGAATCAAAGGGGGGTAGGCAACAGATTGGCCAGCTTGCTTGTAAATTCCAATTTGCAGAATATGCCTTGTTACACACCAGGAAGCATAAGAACAGTAACATCTTGCTGTCCGTTCCCCCTGAAAGTTTGCCGACAAGGAACAGTAAGGATTCATGACTCCAGTTCAAACATGGTCAATCAGGCAATATTTTACAGTTGGCTAGTAGAGCAGAAAGCATAAAGTAAAACTGATTTAAATACCAGGTAGATTCCATCATTCAGAAAAGACAAATGCTTGAGGGGAATGAAACATCTGTGTGTTTATACACACACACACACACACACACACACACACACTCACAAAAACACCACCCAAAGCTGAGGTATTTTAAAAACCATTAATTATAAGAAACGTTAATTATAGGACTCCATTGGGTAACTTTTGTAAAATTCTGGGGGTGTAGTGAACCAGAGTTTATCTAACTGAAAATTGTAAGAACATTTACCATCTGTTTAGCTTAATAGGGAAAGCCAAAAGAGAAGCTATAGTGATTTTATCCAGGATATTTTCAAGTGTCACATTACTTAATCAGTAGTATTCAAGCTGTCAGTTATGCCCAAATTCACCATTTTAACCATTTTGTGAAACTTCTCTTGGATGGAGCCTTCTTTATATCCTTCTTGTATCCTGAAACCAATTTATTCCCATGCCAACAGCAGCCACAACAGGTAATGTACTGTACTAGATTGAAGAGCCTCAATCTGATGATTTGTGATAATACTCTTGATACTCCTTGGAGCTGCTTCCAATGGCAAAGTACAACAACCTTAATGTGCAGCCTTTATGTACATCAGGGCAAGGGTTCAGAAGTGGTGATAATGTAGCATTGGTTTTCAGCCAATAAAAATACTTGAATAAGTTTATTTGTGCAATCACTCTTGATCATATTTTTAAAAAAAAATTCAAGGCAGGTTATTTATTTATTTTATTAAATATGCTGGCTTTATTACTTTATAAGTAATTCAAGGCCACAAACATATATAATATTCCTTTCATCTCTTATTTTTTCCCACAGCAACAACCCTGTCAGATAGATTGGGCTGAGAGAGAATGACTAGCTTAAAGTCACCCAGCCAGCTTTCATGCCTAAAATGGGACTAGAACTAACAGTCTCCTGGTTTCTATACCAGCACCTTAAAAATGAACTAGTAGAATTAATGAAATCAAAGAAAAAATAACTCTAAAAAGTATATGAATTTGAAATTGCCAGATTTTATTTATAGTTGTTTTAATTTAGTAAGCACCCTTTTGCTAGAACCTAGTTTGCATGATAATTTATCCCAGCTTATATTCACCAACATATAGTGGAGGGTGCAAGGGAGAACTCTAATGTTATTTTGACACTTTTCCATTCACAAGAGAGACAATTTATTGCAATGGGCACCAAGGTGTCATGCATGTGTTCTGCACAGTTGTATGTCCTTCAAGAATGAGTGCAAATGAATTTTTATGGAGTAGTTCTTTGAATACCCTAAGGTGTTTTGAATGTGCACTGAGTTGGGACTGAGATTGATGGAGGCTCAGGAGCGGATCCTTACTTTCAATTATGGTTAAAATTAATTTTCTGTAAGCTTTTAACTCCCTTGGTTCTTCAAAATAATTATTGATCCATTTGGCCAAAAAAAAATGGAAACTACGAATATAGGCTCGCTCCTGAATTTGTGATCGTCAGGCTGTATTGCAAGGTTAAAGTAATAATGAGAAAAAATATAATGAATACTAATTATCAGAGTTTGGAATATGATTTTCATTTCATTAACTGAATATGATCATTTGATTAATCTGGAAAAAAGCAATCTGCCTGCAAAATATCTCTCCAATTTAATGGATCCTGGTCATTGGAAGGGTTTTATTTTGTTTTTGTTTTTTCATACTTTGCTCTCTCCCTTTTGCTCTGTCTGGAAGATTCTGCTTCTAAAGAGCATGTCCTCAAATTGATCAGGGTAAGTTAAAACATAGTAGCCTATGAATCTTTGCGTAACTTAACAATTTCTTTAAAACAAATCCATAATGTATTACCTCTCAGTTGCTTAGGATTCCAGACAGGTGAGGTGGATTTTTCTTACACCTTTTGTTTGG
>JAOYMU010000252.1:59490632-59504304 GCA_025802295.1 Psammodynastes pulverulentus | reverse complement strand
AAAATAAAATAAGTTAATTCTCTTGTCCTCTTCCAGTTACGTGACCACTTTGCACTCAGAACAGATTTAATCTACATTATGTTTACCCAGCAAGTTAATTTCATAGAAGGCATTTTAGTTCTTTAAAATGCTACAAATAAAGTAGAACTACTTTTGAAGTGAATGGAAACCTAGTTTATTTGGGATTTGGTGGAAGGTAAACTAAGGGAGACGAGCAACAAACGTATAATATCTTAATTTGCTTTTGCATTAAAGGAACATACTTTATCAAACAAATATTTCTAGGTAGCTGCCCACACCAACCATTTTTCTTATTACTGTAACAAAAATATTTATTCTGCTAAGTCAGAGATACTTGTATTCTCATGATTTCTGTTTCTAACACACATTATTATATTTGAAAGTGGGGTTGGTTTTAATCTGCTCAAATAGTTGACAAACCTTTGGCTTCAAATTTATTTTTGGTGGAAAAACTGGCTGTAAGTTAGTTTTTGCCAGTTCATTATTTTTTTACTTGATCATTTTAAAAAATGACATCAACTGCTTCAAAAAGGGGCAACTTTAATTGGAGATTAGAGGCAGAAGGAAGTAACTGCCTGCCCTAATTCTTTGTTATTTTACCACTGCTTGAATCTCCCCCTTTCATGTGAGTTTCCTTGTCCTAAAAATGGAAAATGTATGTTATAGTTTGCAGCAATCCAACCATCACACAAGTAAATAATTCAGCAGGATTCACTTATAGAAGAAACTTATTTATATACAGTAATATAAAACATGATGCATGTATACAATACCCATGCAGCTCTTGCAACGTGGTGACAAATACAAGAACAAGAAGTCAGAACCACCAGAACTCAGAATAGCTCTATATTTATACATACCAGTTACCTAAGCCATGCCCAGTCTCCAAGCTGTCTGACATGGCTCACAACAGGTGCTGTTTCTTAGTCACCAAACAGTTCTCATTGACTGACTTCTTGTTATGACTATCCCAGCTCATAATTTCTTATATACTGACAATATACTTGAATAAAAAAACATGCTCAGTGATTATAGGTTGTAGGCAAAGAAATAGGTCCTCCTCTGAAATAACAAGGTGATAAGCACAGAATTCATTGTGTTTCCAAGACCGTTTATTTTTCCTCTTAGGACTAGATTTTACTATTGAGAGGACAATTAGTCTGGATCTTAAAATAAAACCATTTTAACATTTTATTGACGGATGTGCCATTGTATTGAGTTTCATATATTTTATGCTCTTCCTAGTAAAAATCAGTGCATACTTATTAATATCCATTAAGCTTTTATTTGATACTTTATTTAATTCAATGTTTGTTTTAATCAGCGTTTTAATTTTTAATGATGCTTTATTATTGAATTTTCTTTGTTGTTTTAAGCCGTCTTGACTGTGAAAAAGATAGAAATACAGAGACATACTGTACATACAATACTTGTGCAGGTATGTTTTCAAATTATTATAAAAGTGTGGAATGTGAGGCCTACACATTTTATGAATTTGGGTGCATTAAACTGATACATCTACTCTTGAAAATATTTATAAATATAAATTCCAATCTGAATATGTTCAAAACACTCACTTGAGTATCAAAGGGAAATTAATATTTCTTCAGATCATAATCTTAGTAACTTTCACTATCACCATCAATCTCAGCTTAGACTGAACTACAGAATCAAACCATTTCCTTAATGTCATGATACACCTACATGATAGTCAGATAAATACAAGAGACCTATAGTTTGTCAAACATATCTACAGATTTCCAAATTCCATCCAGAAGATGTGATTAAATCTAGCATTCATTGCTATGCTCTATAGCCACATTTGTTTTGACCTACTTGAGAGATATTGAAATAATGGGATTAAACCTGGCAATCAGAAGACTGAATAATATTCAATAAAACCAACAACAAAAAAATCAGATGAACCACATCAACTCCCAGGAAGGACTTGTTAAGAAAGACAAAACAGACAGTCTTGTTTATCCACAGCTCATGTCACGGAAATACATGAAGAAGCTACTGTAGAGCCCAATGGACAATGACTCTGTACTTTCTCAGGCACTAGGTGGCAGGCTCATACTTTCTTATCAATAACACCCAACCTGAAGCAGATTCTCACCATAAGCAATAATGTGGAATGATGCTAACACAGGAAATGGCTCATGCTACAATTTCCCTACCAAGAGTACCATCATAATTACAAGATTAGAAGTACTGTATTTTTATATGTGTATGCCATCATCTGTGAGCAATGCTCTTCTCGGTTCTACACAGGATAAGTAGGCGAAACTTTGCACAAGTTTAAACAACAGCACACAAAATAGAACAAAGCAATATCAGAGCAGTTCAGACATCCAGGACACTTCATTACAGAGCTCTAGTAGCCACTTTGTAAAAAAAGAAACTTTTAACAGCAAAAGTCAGCAAGAGATATATTCCAAAACAGTCTCAGAAGATCAGAACCAACACATTGTCAGCTGACACACTGGTTATCTCACTCACATTTAATCTGCATCTGCATAATTCACCTCTTCCCCTCCCCCATCTCACCCCAATTTAAATACTGCATCAGCCTAACCCACTGTTTCTCAACCTTGGCAACTTGAAGATGTGTGGACTTCAACTCCATTTACTCATGACAGGCTAGGGAATTCTGGGAGTTGAAGTCCACATACCTTTTCAAGTTCCAAGGTTGAGCAACACTGGGCTGTAGCTTATCTAAAGCTTAAATCTTTTTTTAAAATGTGTTAGTCTGAAAAAAAGTGCTACCAGGCTCCTTTAGATACACTATTTAAATAACAAATTAGTCTTTCACCCGTCCTGTTATACCAACTAAACCATTTCTTTACATTTGGCCATTTAAAAGAAAAATCTTTTAAAACTCTTTAAAAGGAAAAGAAGGCATAATTAAGCAGAGGAAGGCTATGCAATGAATTCAGTTATACATCTCTTGGCTAAATGACAATGCGGTGTGTATAGGACTAGGAAGAGATAGCGTAGAAAGTTAGCACCCATCCCTCTCCTAGAAGAATGAAATATTCTGAGAAATATTAAAAAGGCAGAATATTATATTTCCCTAAAGGAGAAACAAGCTCTTGGAAAGCAGCCCCCACCTTTCTTAATAGCCCCAGCAGGACTGGGCCAGCCTATCTGCAAGACAAAAGACCTTCAGCTCCAGGGTGATGGGATTAAGACATGGCCATTCAGGACATAATAGGACCATTTAGCAGAAAACACAGAGCCCACTGCATTGCAATCTCCTAAGAACATTGCATCACCCAGTGAGCTGCAACCAAATCTGGGACCTCAGACAACCTGGGCATTGACCCCTGCATAGTCCATGGAAGTCTTGACAGCAGCCAATAGAATACATGTTCTTGCACAAGAACAGGAAACTCATGTTCAAAGCCCAAGAGAAGGTATAAATATCCCTGACTCTCTACTCCATGTGGTCAGCTACCCAGAACCATGTGCTTGGTGGTTCTGCTTCATCAATAAACCATCTTTCCAATCAGTTGACATATTTCCAGTGCTTTTCTCCCAGCTTGGAACTGAACCAGATGGATATTTCTTCCAACAATAGCCATAACAACTTTAACTAGATGAAATTTGGCAACAGTCTTAATTTAGGAGACTGTTTAGGAGGGAAGGGAAAAAGAATTTTTCCCATCAATATTTTTTAAAAGAAGAGCATAGCTGAAGAAATGGATCGGCTCCCCCCTGCCCACATCATATTTTAAATCTCTCTCTTTCTTATAAGTGGTGAGTGGTGATAGTTATAGGATATAAAATTATATGTAGTTGTAAGCTATATTGGTAGTCCTCAACTTATGACAAAAATTAAGTCCAACATTTCTGCTGCTAAGCAAGACAGTTCACTGAGTTGTACCCTATTTTACAATCATTTTTACCATAAATGTTAAGCAAATCACTGTGGTTGTTAAGTAAATCATGCAGTTGTTATGTGAATCTGGCTTCCCCCGTTGATGTTGTTGGAAGCCACTAGAAAGGTGTGAAAATAGTAATCAGATTACCTCAGGACACTGCAACTGTCATAAATACATGCCAGTTGCCAAGCACCTGAATTTTGGTCATGTGACTATGGGGTGGTGTTGCGATGTAAATGTGAAAACCGATCATAAGTCATTTTTTTCAGTGCCAGTGTAACTTGGAAGGTCACTAAACGAATGGTTGTAAGTCAAGGATTATCTGTATCAATTCTGCCCACTACAATTCCAACAACAATCTTTTAACGTTGGCTTGTATTATTAGCTCAGCCAAAAAGATAATAGTTTGTCCTCAACCCTGGACGTATGAAGGAGTTGTGTTTTTAATCAAAGACTTCCTTGTTCATATATGGCCTTATAATTACAGTGCAACACTGTTTTCCAGAAGCAGAACATTTTTCTCATTATTGTTAAAGCTATTCACACTCAATTTGTGTTTATTCATAGGATTCAAGAGTACTCTACTGTTATTCTTTATTAGAAAAAAATTAATAAACTATCACATTGCTTGTTTATTTCATTGAAACAAAATGGAACTGAGGCTAATTAGTCAGTAGTGTTGTATGCAGGGAAAGGAGTTATTAAAACCCAAGATAAAATTTAATTGAAGAAATTACTGATAAGGATACCATCTCAATTATTTAATATGCCTTAATTAGAGTTTCTAATAAAACCAAGCATGTAAAAAGCCTGGTAGTAGTTAATATGTGGTCAGGGACACGAAAGTAAAGGTTTTCAAGAATCATGTACATTAAAACCATTTTTAAATTAAGAATGTTGGGTGCCCTATATCAGTTCTTACTAGTAAAGATATGCCATTGCCATGTACCAAATTCCCTGTTGTTCGTGATTGGATCATAAATCACTGTTATTGGTGTTCTTGGACCATTAACAGTGATGTCAAAGGCCTGAAATATCATTTCAATCTCATCCCTCCATGCAGATTTAAAGCCATTTAAGGTATAACTGCGATAGCATGTTTACCTGTGCCCTAGTGACAGGTGCAAATATTTAATTAGTGTTCCTGAAATATAATTTCATTGTAAAATCTACTGCTATGCCATTAAAATAGTAACCCTCTGTAATCAAAATATTTTAATGTAAGGTAGTGGTTTCCACAAGAGGATTACAAACTGCAAGACAGCCTTTGCAGCGGGATGAGCCAAGGTTCACCCCTTTTTGTAGGTGTATCAATATTGCATGAACTATAAAGGAGTAGGGATTCAGTTGCACTTCTGTGACTGTCATCTTGCCTTTTTTGACACCCCCATTCCCCATGAATGCCACTGACCATAGGTTCAGTACGTAAAACTGCATTAGACAGTTTTAAATGTGAATTTACCATTCCTGGGCTCAAGTAAAAAAGATCTTACGATGTAGTCATTATGCTTTTGTTTGAAAGAGACTATTCAGTTATTTGGAGATGGTGGCAATATAAACTGGAAAATTAAAAAAATACGAAATGAATTTTATTCTGATATCTCAGAAAGGTAGAGTCGACTGGGCATGGATTATTTTTTTTTAATGGCAACATTCAGATATATCAGAAGGCTTTTGTAGCAGCTAGAGTTTTGTTAAGGTTGATCAAAGAAAGACATATCTTAAGTATCGCTCAGTTGTTTGCACCAAAGCAACACAGTATGTCATGGATTAGCCTGGGTAGATATCATAGATATTTATGCAAGAAAAAACAAAGGCACAAGTATAGAATAGGTGGCACCAGGCTCAACAGCAGTAAGCATGAGAGGGATCTAGGAGTCCTAGAGGACAATCACTTAAGTATGAGCCAGCAGTGTGCTGCAGCTGCCCAAAAAGCCAATGCAGTCCTGGACTACATCAACAGAGGGATTAAGTATCAAGCTCACATGAAGTGTTAGTGCCACTTTATACTTCACTAGTAAGGCCACACTTGTGTACAATACAAAAAAGATGTTGAGACTCTAGAAAGAGTGCAGAGAAGAGCAACAAATATGATTAGGGGACTAGAGGCTAAAACATGATGAACTGGATCTGTCTAATGATGATGAGGAGTAAGAGTGACATGATAGCATCTTCCAATATCTGAGGGGCTTTCACAGAGGAGAGGGGGTCAACCTATTCTGCAAAGCACCTGACGGTGCAGGACAGATGGAAATTTATCAAAGAGAGATACAACCTAGAATTAAGGTGAAATTTTCTTGTTGGTGAGAACAATTAATCAGTGGAACAGCATGCCTTCACAACTTGTGGGTGCTCCATTTGTCTGGAATCTTATAGTGATGACGTATCCTGCCTGAGCAGGGAGTTGGACTAGATTTCCAAGGTCCCATCCAACTGTTATTCTGTTATACTGTTATTCTAGAAGTCTGTGAATATAGCCTGCTGAGAACTACCCTTTGAGTCATCATTGTTGAACACTAGCAATCCTAAACAACCACACTGCCCTTCTCTGCCTCATCCTGGTGCCTCATGTATACACATGTATGTATGGAGAGAGAATATGTATGAAAGAATGAATTATTATTTGTCTCACTCATCTTAGATTAATTAAAATCTGCCAATCCATTAAATGGGGAATAGAGGTGAAAATTGCTACATGCGGGTTAAAAGATTTAAGTAAATAATTATATCAATATTTCATCAATTTTCTTCCCCTGCCCACTTTACTTATTTATATGGTCCTGGCATAGCATGGTCTCTGCATGCCATTCAGCTGCTGCCCAATAGAACGTGTGCACCCTATGTCTATGACATCTTTTCCACCCTCCAAATATCCTAGGATGCAACTTGCAAAATTCCCAACCAACATACGTGCAATCCTATTGACAAAAACATCCATGACACAATGTCAATCTAATTACAACCTCCAGGATTTTAGATGCAGTGATTTTTAAAATATTTGTTCCTTTTCCTATCATTCATCCATTTCCTATTTCCAAGTATTTATTTGTTCCCATGAAGAAACTGAATTTGATTTTATGATGGTCATTGTGTCACTACTAATCCCAAATAAGAAACAAAATATAGTAATCCCACATTCAATCAGCAAAATAATTATTTTAAATAGCCCTAAGGAGACTTGAAGGTTGTACTTTACAGCACAGAGAAATGTAATTTAAAATGCTTTAGCTTTTATCAAAAGTGAAAAAGAAGGAATATCAAATGGCATAATAGAATAGAGTTCTGTCCACATCAGAGATACATTTGAATGGTTCAGAAATGATTTCCTTTGATGTCAATAACTGGCAGAAGACGATTCACATAATTTCCACTATCAGTTATCCAAGCCCACAGAGGGATCACTTTGTGGGATCAAAATCCTGACACTAGTGTCATTCTGTCACTTATCTCTCAGCTTCCTTTGCTACCCAGGGCAATAGAAGCAGGGGGATAGGCTCACCCCACCTTCTCCCCACCACTACTCCAGACATGGGGGTGGGATGTGGAAACAGATATTCTATCAACTCTCAAGTGATAGGAACCATTTTATCCCACTTCTCTCCCTGTTCCTTCTCTTGCCTGCCCACTTTGGCAAGAGAGAAAGAGAGAAAGCAAGTCTTTTCCATACCAGTTTTTCTAGCATCAAACAGATCTGCTTCTGCCAATTTAGTGGCTGATGAAGAGGTGCACCCCATTATCACTCTTCCAAAAAGAGAAGGGAACTGGAAGGACCACAGGTTTGGCTGGAACTCCCTGAGAAGCTGCTCTTGGCTTCCTTGCTGAGCTGCTGGCTGCTTGAGTGTGCAGCGCAGTGCCCTGGATGCATTCCTCTATGCTTCTTTCTTGTCAGAAGAGGAGTGCTATGTTATATATAATATAATACCCCCTTGAAGGAATTCAATCAATATTATGGAATGTTCAAACTTTCTTAGGAGTTTTCACCAACAGAAATTTGACAAATAGTATTAAGTTCTATGAAAGAATAAAAGCTCATTCAGGCCCAAGAGACCAAAGAAACTATCAACTTTTAGGGGGTTTTAGGGGGTTTAGTTGTTAGTGGTAGGGTCTTTTAAATTTTAAATTTTAAAATTCTTAAATTTTATATGGAAATGTTATTGTTTGGTCCAAATTTTTATTTTGTATTGTATTGTTGATTTTATTGTTGTTACCCGCCCCGAGTCCTGTGTGGAGATGGGGCGGGCTATAAATGTGACCAAATAAATAAATAAAAATAAATAACATGATAATCATTTTGTTTTCTATGACAGAGCCCTTAACCATGTTTTGCTCACATAGTCATCCACTTTTGGAAGAGATATGGTGATTTTGACTGCACAAGAGACACTACAGTTATGGTACCTCCCCATCATTTCCCCCCTTATTATCAAATCATTGCCCAGCCTTATAAATTTGAGATTTTGGCTCAGCTTTTGCTACAAAAAAAAACCCCCTCTGGTAGGCTGTTTGAGGGTACCATCTGCCTTTCTAATCCAGTTCAAAATCCTGAGATGGACAAGCTCAAAATCAATTTAGGGTAATCTGGGTTCTTCTAGCCAAATATGATGGGGAGATGTTTTGAAGTTATTTGTTTCACAAAGGAATCAACTTTCTTGTGTAGTGCATTGAATCTTCAAATTAGTGATGGAAAAGTGGGCTTCAGATAACAAATTATTAGCAGGTTGATAATTCCTTTGAAATGTTTAATTGTAATCATCCCAACTACCAAGGTTAATATATCCAATGGGAGCATGGAGCAAGACTGCAGAAAGAACTGGATTATTAATGATGAATATGTTGACTATTAATAGGATTGTTGAGTTTGGAAATATGGGGAAATAAACACTAACATTTCTTTCATCACATTTTCACAAGCAAGTATGTGGTTTATTTTTTTTTACAGTCCACATGGAAACCATTCTTACATTCATAGACATTCTTCCTGAAATATATATAAATGTGCACAGTTTATCAATACTTGCATCTTTAGTCTTCTGAAATAAAATAGAGTTTTGTACATTTTTGCTGTTATATTCCATTTTCTGCAATTTCCCTTAGCACATGTATTTTTGTATGTAACACCACACACACACACACACACACACACACACACACACACACACAATCCATCCATCCATCCATCCATCCATCCATCCATCCATCCATCCATCCATCCATCCATCCATTCATCTATACATCCTTTGGAACTGTTTTGAAAAATTCAGAAAAGTATAAAACACCAAAATCAATTGTGGTTTTGCTTTTTTGAATATGTTTATATACATGTAACACAAATACTATCATATAAGTAGGTTTGCTAGGAGAATGGCTATTTTGAAATGAATTGAATTAATAGGCACTAATAAACAGATTAATTTTCCTTAGTTTTTTTTTTTTGCTATGAAAAATAAGATTAAGTTCATAAAAAATAATTTAGTTTCTCCTCTTGGCTGTAAGTACAGGATTTATATTGTTTTTGATTCTGTGATATTAAAACTGATAATATGTCATACATGAGATGACTATGTAAAATGTATAAAGAAATTATTCCATCACTTAGGATTCTCTTTTTTTTTCTCCCTCTTATGTCCCTGAAACTATGATCTGATATTTCTTACATCCTTTGGTATAGTTTGCAATAAGCAGAAAACATTATTTTTCACCTTTTCTTTGAGATATTAAAATGATAAGTTTTTGTAATATATATGTGCCACATTTTCTGAGAAGTTACAGCATGGCATGTTGGAATATTTTTTCCCAATATTTCTGATGTTACATATTAACATACATAACCTACCCATTCTCTGCTCAACATTTCTTTTTTCCTTATCTTATTGCCCTACCATATTCACTTATACTTATATACTTTGTATATGTTCATAATGATTTTCAAGTCTCTTTTTTAATTTGCCTTTTATTTTACCAAAAAGGCACATAAAAAGAAATATCAGAGCATATTATGCTTTATACAAATAATATATTCTAGTTTTTAAACAAGATTTTGTTGAATAGTCTAATTTTAGGATCATAAGAAATATTCTTAATGATCTTTAAGATCTATAGCTTTTAATATTTTAATATAGGATATTCCAACAACTGTTTCGGAAACCTTGCCAATGACTCGTATGTATCTATACTGCTAACATTTTTTAATTGTTGGGTGGTGGTAAAATCATGAAGATAGCATGCTGAGCCAATTGCTTTCCTTCTGACCCAGCTCTTTTGATAGTTTTAGCTTCTCAAATTTGGCTGGAGCCCTGCTAAATGAAAGAATGAATAAAAAAGATGTCTTAAAAAGGAAAGAGGAGGGGCAGAGGAATTGAAGTTCATATGGTCAAACCAAACCCAGCAGAAGCAGCTTAAAAATTAAGCATCAGAATAGACAAGGTTCGGATTTGGACTCAATATAATGTACGATGAAGCAATTTAAACAAAGAGTTAAAGGTCAAATAGCACATTACAAATGAAAAAGGCAATAGCCCAAGCACAAATACATCCACACTTTGACAAACATGTCATATTTCCTACACCCAAGGAAAGAACCAGGTCTTCAGATCTATTTAACAGATGACAAAATTGTGGCAACTCGACCTCTAAGAAGATAATGTTCCAGAGGGCAGGTTCTATGATAGAGAAGGCTTGGCTCCCCTCTGATGACATTACTTCAGTGCTGGGACTTCACCACCATTTGATTGTACTAGATGGACAGAAACAGTGAAAGAAAGATGGTCCCTACACCTTGAATTGCATCTGGAAGCATCTCAGTAATTAGTACAGTTCACACAGCAAAGGTGTGGGCATACTTAGGTGTGGCTACTGCAAAGGTGTGGGCTACTGCATTCTGGACCAGTTGAACTTCACAAGTGATCTTTAATGACAGCTCCATGTCAATTGCTGTCAGGATTAAGACTAAGCCTTAAAAGAACTTGACAGCATCTCTACATCAGTGTGCAGTCAAGATGTACAACTGAGTGTCAACAGTATACTGATGATACCTGATCCTGTATCAACAGATGACCTTCTGCAGCAGCTTCATCAAAATGTCAAACAGAAGAACGAAAGCACTGAGTGCTGTGAAACTCTGTAAGTTGGGTGTCTCAGGCACAACCTCTCCATTTAATCAACTGAAAGTGGCTGTGTAAAAATCAAGAGAACCATCACAACTCCTTGCCTCCGATTCCCAATCCTCACAACTGATCCAGGAGGATACCATGATTGAAAGTCTTGAAGAGATGAAGTGGGATCATGATCATTGCACTACAGCTTCCCCACTTCTTCTGGAGAGAATCAACAAGCACAACTTTATTTATTTAAATAATTCATTTGGCCACTCATCAAAAGCATCATAATATAGAGGTCCTTAAGTCTCTGTACTATGTGCCAGCTTGAAACTCAAATGAAAAGCATCCAGATAATCCAAATCTTCCCCAGAAGCCTCTGAAGCTTCAATCTAACCAAGCTCTCAACAATTGGACAAAAAATGTAGGTTCAGCTATGGTTTCTTGATGACTACTGAGATACAAAACCACTTGGAGGTTATGTTAAAACAAATTAATAAATAACTTAAATAAATGTTTAATCAAATATCACAAGTCATCAAAATGCATAGCATTGCTCTTGGGAAAGTTCACAAAGATATTACAAATATTAGACTGCATTTGGCAGATGTCCAGGACTGAAACAGAAGAGACCATTTAAATTTAAATATATCCAAGAGGAGAATATAATACAGACTGATATAACTGGATGTCTTATCTTTTCTTCCTTATGACCACTTGCCTTTGCTTTCAGACAAATATGCCCATAGTTTGTCTCCTAGACTCACCAAAATGCAAACATTAAGAGATGCAGTAACAAGATTTGTAAAATCTTGGGTAAAATAAATGTGTCAAGAGCTTGTCAGCTGGAAAAGAGAAACTGGATCATAGCCCTGTTTTGATATAGAGAAGGGAAGGCATTTAAAGCATTCACTAAATAATTATTAAGAGAAATATGGTACAAGCAGGGGGTTTCTTTTACACCAGGGGTGTCAAACTCAAGGCCCGTGGGCCAGATCCAGCCTGCAAGATTGTCAGATCTGGCTGCGGGGCTGTCCTGGAAAATGTATGGGGCCGGCCTGTGCCACTTTGGCCTGATCTACCCACGTCACTTTGGCCTGGTCTACCCAATGCGAAGAGGAAATGTCAGGCCATTGTGGCTTCAGCCCAGTCTACCCAGTGCAAAGTGGAAAAATGCCAGCAGTTTGGGGAATGGCGTCAAGCTGACCATGCCCACCCAGTTGGCCACACCCATCCAGTCAGCCATGTCCCCCCCAGCCTTCCGAGGCTAACCACAGCCCTGAGGCGGCCCTCAATGAAATTGAGTTTGACACTTCTGTTTTACACTAACTGTATTTAAACCATGAGGACGGTAAGATAAAAGAATATTTAGTAGCTTGAGAAACATAAATATATGGAATTTTCTAGAATACGAGTTCATCTTTAGTTAGGATCTAAGTGAGAAAAAAATGAGAGCAGCAAAATATTTCATTAAAGGTTAAGTAGGTAAATAATTGGTTGAGAAGGAAAAGGCATAGCAACTTCCACTTCATGTTAAACCATTGAAGTATCCAGCCAGATGCTACTCATACAGTATATAGGTGTGAAATGCAGAATACCTCTGTAAGGCTTATAGTGTACATGTAAATTGAAAATAAGTAAGGGTATCTCACGTATATTATACCATTGATGTCAGAAAAACCCCAAATGCAGTATTTTCTTAATTTGGATCATTTCAGTTATCTTTTAACTATATTCTTGTCACATACAGTTGAGATTTTATGGAAGCTCTGATTATTGTTGTTGACTTACATGCCAGATGACTTGAGCAATTTTTAGAATTATGTAATGTCATTATATATATCTAAAAAAAGTATTTTCCAATGGATCTACAAATTCTTTTGACTTCTCAAAGTACAAAAGATTTTAATTCCAAGAAGATTAACTTTTAAATCTCCTTAGCAAGTAAACTATTTTGACTAATGCAATAATTATAACTCTAAAGGCTAGGTAAGTGCTTAATGAAACAGGCCAGCCTTTCATTAAGAAACCAAGCTTTGTTAATGTTTTCTCTTATTCAGTAATACACATTTGCAGAGGATTATCCAAACTGTTTTTCTTCAGATACCTTTCTTGTATGCTCTTAATTCTCAGCAAGGTGCATGCAGGTGTTAATGTACCATGGACACCACCCATGATGCCTCCATCTAACATAAGATTCTTGTAGGATATTTAAAAAAATAAAATAAAAAGAAGTTAATCTCCTGAAAATCAAATCAGTGACCTAAACCAAATCTTAATTTGTAAGAAAAGTTTTGGTTCACGAAGGCATTTGAAGAAAATAAAATGATGGGATACAGCATCTCAAGACTTTGTTTGAAAAGGTGCTTATGTGCCCACCCTCCCCCCCAAAAACCCAGAGGTGGTAAACTATAAAGGTAGTCCTTGACTTACAACAGTTCATTTAGTGACTGTTCAAATTTAGAATGGCACTTTAAAAAGTGACTTATGACCATTTTTCACGCTTATGACTGTTGCAGCGTCCTCATGGTCATGTGATCAAAATTCAGACGCTTGGCAATTGGCTCATATTTATGATGCTTGCAGTGTCCTGGGATCATGTGATCGCCTTTTGCAACCTTTTGACAAGCAAAGTCAATGGGGAAGCCAGATTCACTTAACAACCGTGTT
>JAOYMU010000252.1:59442914-59453862 GCA_025802295.1 Psammodynastes pulverulentus | reverse complement strand
AAAAAGTTTAAAAAAATCATTTTCACTTTTGGAAGTTCTGCATTGGAATATAGAAAGTGTAGCTTTTATGTAGGATAATACTGGAAGGAATCATTTCTCATACATCAAGGAAAGAGTTACAAGAAATAACTTTTAGAAACACCACTCATTTTTGTCAAGTTTAGCTCAACTCTCATTTACCTGCTTGATTCCATGTAGGATAATGGGTTTACTGGTGAGTGTTTGTGAAAAACATTTTTTCAGAGGTTGGCATAGAACGCTAGAGTCTCACTGGATAGAAAACAATGGAGTTTGTTCCATTGGTGTAGGCATTTTAACATTCCTCCTTGTCAAAAAACTAGCTCTTTTTCTCCAATATATAATTTGCCTTTTGCCATTAGTAGTAAGTTTTTGTATTTTCTACAGTTTGAAAGCCTCATCTGCAATTGTTCACATTTATTAGGTGAGGAGGAATTCTCTTATGGATACTCCTTAAAAGGAATAAAGACACGCAATTGTGAGATTGAAGATTTTGGTGAGAAATTTGATGAAAATGATGTGATCGGATGTTTTGCTGTAAGTCGTCTTTATCTTATTATGGTTATACATGTTCCATATTTGCTGTTGTATATTTGTATAATTTTTAATAACGAGCAACTAATTGGATAACTTTATTACAGTAATGAAAATTTTCTGGAAAATTTGGGAAAATTCCCTTTCCTTTAAGCCTGCTGAATCTTCTCTTGTACCATCATTCCAGAGACAGTTTCCACAAATAAATCCTCTGAACTGGAAGTTATTTGAGATGTTCAGGAGATGAATATTAAAAGAATATATTTGGCAAATTTACTTAATAGCACTGAACCCCTTTGAAACAGGATAGTCAGGGAGGAGGTATAGCACTGTCAAAAGTTAACCAAAACACCCCTGAATAGATCAGAACATTTCTCAGACTCTAATGTTTCTCTAGCTTTGTTACAGCTTTAATTGACTTCAGTCTAAAATTTACTGTTAAATCTTAACCTAGTAATCTCTTTAGATTTACGGTTTCTTTCCGATATCTCAAACAATTGAGGAATTGCCATTATGTTAATAAAGTATTTTTTTTTTATGGCAGAATTTTGATGGTGATGAGGTGGAATTCTCTTACTCAAAGAATGGGCAGGATCTTGGAATTGCTTTCAAGATCCCTAAAGAAGTTCTTTCTGAACGGCCCATTTTCCCACATGTCCTCTGCCATAACTGTGCAGTGGAATTCAACTTTGGCCAGAAGGATGAGCCTTATTTCCCCATACCAGAGGGGTATACATTCATCCAAAATGTTAATCTGGAAGATAGAGTTAGAGGACCCAAAGGACCAGAACATAAGAAAGAATGTGAAGTAAGTAATAGCTCATTTTTGGACTAATATAAAAACTTAGTGCTTTCAGAAGGAAGGGTTGTTTTTTACCTACTCCTGCAATGCCGAAGGCTTATAGCACAAATCAAACAATTGGGTAGATAATGAAGTGTTTTATTTTAAGGCCTTATAATTAATATCATGACTAAATTTTCATTAGGTGGTCATGATGATTGGTTTGCCTGGGGCTGGGAAGACTACATGGGTCACCAAACACTCATTGGATAATCCTGGAAAATACAATATCCTTGGAACAAATACTATTATGGACAAAATGATGGTAAGATATTGTACTAATTTATTGCAGAATTTTTATATATAGCAACTTTAGATGTAAATAATTTGGCAATGGAATTACAAGTCATTTGGTTGGCTAGTCTATCAGTTGTGTGCTTTTCATTGAGGATGTGACATGACTGGAAAGGGCAGGGACAGTTCAAGTGAGTTGGGAATACACTAACTTGCTCATTCTTATATTTGGAAATGTGGCTGTTAAAAGTTTCAGATTCTCGACTGAAAGGTAATATTAAAACTCTCCTGGCTGCTCAGATGAGAGTTCTTTTTGATATTTATTTGATATTCCAATAATTAGTGTTTCTGATTTGAATGATGTTGCAACTGGCTAATCAAGTTGACACTTAAATTGGGATAGCATGTTTAATTCTTAAGATTTGGTATCTTTAGTGAAAGGATAAAGTGGCTTTATTTTTGACATTTTAATTTATTAAGCTTAAAATGGACAATAAACTTAAAACCAGTAATGATATATGTGCTACTTTGATTTTTATAGGTTGCAGGTTTTAAGCGGCAAATGGCTGACACGGGAAAACTTAACACACTGCTTCAAAGAGCACCTCAGTGTCTTGGCAAATTTATTGAGATTGCTGCTCGTAAGAAACGGAACTTTATTCTGGATCAGGTATGGGGTCTAGAATTCTTTATGTTATTAATGCAACTAACCTGCAGTTTAAGGGGAATAGAATAGAGTCTAAACTTCAGTGGGAAATAAGTATTTGATGCATAATGAAATTACAGCAATTATTTCAAAATACTGTTAAAATCGGGGAAAATGGTTACCCTAGAATCTCGGCCTAACGTACATAACTTCCTTCTACTTGTAAACTTCATTGCATTATACATGTGGAGGTGAAATCTAAGCACACTAATTTAACTTAGCTCTAACGATGACAGCTACGTGTAGTAAGTTACTGCATTTTTTTCAGACAAATGTGTCTGCAGCTGCGCAGAGGAGAAAAATGTGCCTGTTTGCAGGCTTCCAGCGCAAAGCAGTTGTTGTTTGCCCAAAAGATGAAGACTACAAGCAAAGAACACAAAAGAAGGCAGAGGTGGAGGGAAAAGATCTTCCAGAGCATGCAGTGCTCAAAATGAAAGGCATGGAACATAATCTATACTGTGTTCTAGGATGTTGAGTATCTGTTTAAAGGAATAATGTAAAATCTATAAAGATTCAAAATTTCTTGCCTTAAACAATTAATGCCTCTTTAAAAAAAACTGGAAGACTTCTGTAACTTTGTTAAGACAACACTATATTGTGTTCCCTCTGCTGCAGTCCTTAACACTATTCAGTCATGATATGCTTCATGCAGATGCACAAAGCTGTCTTGGCATTAAAGTGCCCTAGAAAACGAAGCTGAACATGTTGAGTGGACATGTATTCCCAGTTCAACCTTATAGGGAGAATGTGTCAAGTTTTCAAGAATCTTGCTCTTAGTATCTTGAGTTGAAGATCACCTGTTATATTCCTTTTATATAGGAGGGGAACTTTGGCTTATTCTGATAGTTTCAGAAATAAATACTGAATATTGAGGGCTCTCTGTCTTATAGGAAATTTTACTCTGCCAGAGGTGTCAGAATGTTTTGATGAAATAATCTACGTAGAGTTGCAAAAAGATGAAGCCCAAAAACTTCTGGAGCAGTACAAAGAAGAAAGCAAGAAGGCCCTTCCTCCAGAAAAAAAGCAGAATACTGGTTCAAAGAAAAGTAATAAAAAGAGTGGTAAAAACCAGTTTAACAGAGGTGGACAGAGAGGACGTGGTGGATTTAACATGCGTGGCAACTTCAGAGGAGGAGGTAGACAGTAGTGCAATTTGTCCTTCTATGTTCGGTATATTGTAGGAATCTTAAATGCCTGATCCTAAAGAAGAAAGCTGTGAAGGGTTAATAGCAACCTATACGGTATCTACTTCCAGAAAGTTCTTGGGCTCAGACACAAGGCAGTATCAGTATTTGTAAAGTAGGATAAAGACTGCTATGCAGCTGTTGAGTATCCCTTTTGTAAAGAGTGTTTGTCTTGATTCATGGTTAATATGAAAGCGACAGTGGTGGCTGAAAAAGTTGGGACTTGTCATTACAATGATTCTTCAGGAACTCCATTTGGGATCCTGTAGATGTTTGCCAGTTGAGGTTTGGATTCTAGTTGCAAAGTTCATGGCAATCTGGGTGTTGGGCAGAGGCTAACCAATGAAGAGTAGCAGTTGCTTGTAGTTGTGTTTGCCTTTCTGGGATAATAAGTGTTTTTTTAAAAATACACAGACATTGTATGAGTAGCATTTTCCCCCCACAGTCCCTGGAAATCGTGGTGGCTATAACAGGAGAGGTGGCAATATGCCCCAGCGTGGAGGTGGAGGTGGTGGTGGTAGTGGTGGAGCCATAGGCTATCCGTATCCTCGTGGTCCTGTCTTCCCGGTAAGAGGAGGCGGCGGCGGTGGAGGCTATTCAAACAGAGGAAATTATAACAGAGGTGGAATGCCCAACAGAGGGAACTATAATCAGGTAATGTGTTAGAACCAAGAAGATAGTCTTATTTCTTGAATAATTTGCTTTCAGTAATCAATCTAGATTCAATTAAAAGTATGTTGCTCTGATAACTAAACTTGGAGCCTGTTGCTGATAGTACTTCTAAAGTTTTAAAATTTATAGCATTTCAGTTACTTTTACTTTGAATCAGTTTTTTTTCTTACATGCTTTACTCGATTCCAGTGATCTCTAATCAAGGAGTGATATCCATACTCATTTATTTGTAATGCCATTTTGTGTGCAGTTGTAATCAAGACTCCAAATGATTAAGATTATAAAGACATGGACATATAACATAAATGCGACCGTAGAACAGTTGAGCACAAGCCATATTTAGTGTTAATACAAGTGTGCAATATAATGGCTATTAAGCTAAATGGATCTAGCCCTAAACAGTTTTTTTTTTAATAAAATAGTAACATTATGCTTGATAAGAAATCGCTTGTAAATATATTTTTCAAATATACTATTGTGTATTGGGGATATGCTCTTAGTAATAAGTGGCATGTTCTTAATAGACAGGATTTATATCTAGCTGGAGTAAAACTATTTTTCTCAACTAAAACAACTTGAATGGATTGACACGAGATTTAGTATTCAACAGATAATCCAATTTAACCCATTTCTTGTTTTGCTATAGAATTTCAGAGGAAGGGGAAACAATCGTGGCTACAAAAATCAATCTCAGGGCTACAACCAGTGGCAGCAGGGTGTAAGTATGCTTCTCAATTTTAAATAAAACACAATTTTTATTTGCATATATCTTATTCTTTCTGTTTATAAGACTCATAAGTAAGCCATAAACTTAAATTTGACATAACATTGTGTTCTCTGCTCTTTTTCAGCAATTCTGGGGTCAGAAGCCATGGAGTCAGCATTACCACCAAGGATATTATTGAGTTCCCAAATAAAAATGAACTGATCCATATTTCTTCAAAACCTTCACAAGAAATCGACTGTTTTCTTTAGTAGGCTAACTTTTTAAACATTCCACAAGAGGAAGTGCCTGCAGGTTCCTTTTTTAGAAGCTTTGTGGGTTTTGGTTTTTGGTTTGTTTTTTTTTTTGTACATTTTTAATTGCAGTTTTAAAGTGAATCTTTAAAAGAACCTCAGCATTGTGCACGATGAGCGAATGTGTCAGTATTTCAGGGTTCTTACATTTTATCTGTAAAATGTGATTTTTTTTTACCACAACAAAAGTAAAATGTTGCTTTGTATCTGGTGTCCTCTGATTAAAGATTTTTTTTCTCCCCCTCCCCTCAATTTCTAGGAAACAGTCGTGAGTCATCAAAACAGAATATTTAGCAACCAGGCTATTTCGTGCTCCCCTCCCCCAAATACAATGTAAATAACGTTCATTACACTCCCATCTTCCACTCCATCCTCTCTACGCAGTTTTTCGGTATGGAAGAAGGAAGAAAGAAGAAAAATCAAAACAAGTCTTTTGGCAATAAGGAAAGGGATATATATTTTTTTTTAATTTGGCAATGGTTTTTGAAGAGGCAAAATAAACCTTATAGCTAAATAGTGATGGTGGAGTGCACATCTAACCTGGTTGCATTTGTCTGTAGAGGCTCAACTTGTGAAGGTACACACCACCAACTTTTTCCATTGTTCTGCATTTTGATTCTGAAAAAGCTGGCTCTGCCCATTTCTTATTAAACAAACTTGTTGTAAATCCAGTTGTCTAATGGGATCTATATGAAGTTAGCTGTGTGTCTGTAACCCTTTCCCCACAAATACTGTGTATTTAGTGTGCTTGTAGTAGTATACTCCACCATTTTGTAAACAAATGAAATTGTGATTCACCCATTTTATATCTTAATTTTTAATCATGTTAGTTTTCAAATGGGTGTGTCTCCTTAGCCTGCTGATTTACTTTAAAGAAAGTGGGTGGAGAAATTAACTTTAGCCGTTTGTTTGCAATAAAATAAAATCATTTTACTCTTACTCTGGGATTCTCACCACATTGGTCTAAAATCCCTTTAATGAAACAGTTAGCTTCAATGTTTAAACTACTGATTTCTGAGAAGGTTCAAAATGTATGTTCTCCACATCCTATGATATAGGGGAGAGAACCCTACGCAAATTGTCATTTTAATAGAAAATATGGAAATTTGCCTGTTTATTATTTTTGCAGTTTGAATTCCTGTGTTGCAAGTTACTACACTAAAGCTGATAATGGCTTTCTTATGTCCACTAATAGTGCTTAATCTCCTAACTTCATTACCAGAATTTTGCAGAACTGACTGCAGTTTAATATAGATGAAATTAGTTGCAGAGAGGAATTGTTGGAGGGGGGGGGGAGGGTTTTACAAGTGAATAATGCAGGAATAAATGAAAGTGGACATTTTTGTGCATTTTATCGTGAATTCCATTAAGTTGGCAGTCATGGTTTGCATGTACTATATTCAGCATTTCTAGTTCTTGGGAAACATCATAGATTTTAATAGCTTTCAGCAAAATACTGATGTCCTTGAAAATAAATAATAGAATTTATTTTGATTGCAAAAATTTGTTTCCCAAAATGCACTTGGCCTTAATAAATTTTAGGCACGCCTGAGAATCATTTCTCCCTAATTTATTTGTTGTATTTTGTGCCTTTCCCTTCTATTCCTCTCCCCTTCGTATTTGGGCTAAGAAAGGTTTTGGGGTGCTTTGAATGGATTTTTGGGAGTTTAGTGCATGGATTCTGTTCAGAATTAGCATTATTTCTACAATATTTACTAACATGAAGAAATTGTTCCTAGACTTGCTTTTCTAGGAAACTACTCTGAAGCAATCTGCATTTATTAGGGTATACAATGTGACACCCGTGGACATGATATCAGAATTGGTTTTCTGTAAAGAAAGCACTTTTTGTGAAGGGATGTGTTTGGTCTTAAAGTCCCTTTGGGAAAGTAGAAAACATTTGGGAAGCTACTTTAGTTTTTGAAAAATAAGTTGGGGGCAGCTATTTTATGAGTTCACACTACATAATTTCACAATTGTCTTGGCTTTGGTTCAAGGAGCAGGTGGCAATATGAATATGTGGATCTTTGCACACATCCACTTGTGCAGTAGTTGGTCCTATTTAGAGATCAAGAGATATATTTCATGTCTTAGTTGCTTCCTAATTGGATTATTACAATGCATTCTCTGGGCACACACTTGAAAAACATTCAAAAACTAGGTAGTTAAAGTAATAGTGCAGACATTATGCCACTGTACTTGCTTCCAACAAGTTTCTGAATGCAATGCTGGTTGTCATCTTTAAACCCTACATAGCACAAGGCCAAACAACTGAGGAACTGTCTTCTCACTAGTGGTTTATGCCTGTTCTATCAGATCTGGCAGCATATTCCATGTCTCTTCTTTGAAACTATTCCCTTGTGGGACCTAAAAGACATGCTGCCTTTATTAGAAGTCTTCCCTTGTGGCAAAGACTGCTGAATTTCGGATGGTCCCAATTTTCTTGGCTTCCCAGAAGATGGGGAAAAAACTATGCTGCTTTCAGGCTTTAGGGCCAAGATGCTAGCAAGTCCCTCTTAGTATTTTATTATGTGTGTTAGTTTTGGTGCAGATATATTACCAGTCATATTTATATTTTCTATATGTTAACCTATTTTAATGCTTCATTAGCTAGTTACTTTAGATAGGTGGCCATATAATTTTCCAAAACAAGTAACAAGGGTGTTGTAGATCAGCGATCCCCAACCTTTTTGACACCGGGGATCGGTTTTGTGGAAGATAATTTTTCCACAGAGTTTTGCTTGCTCAACTGCTGCTCACCTCCAGTTGTGCAGCCACATTCCTAATAGGCCATGGACTAAAATCCAAAATGTAGAGCATAAGTACTGTTCTATCAGTTTACAACTTTGGCTGAAAATAGAATTGACTAATTACTGTTTCTCTTGGTTCCCCTAAGTGCTTATAACAAAATGGACCATGTCCCAGAGTGTTTCATGCCATGTTCTAGTGCGATATAAAAGTTAAGATCAATTGGGGCTGGGAAGTCCCTGGTTTTAAGTCCCGTTCTTAGCCAAAAAACTTGTTGCATGACAATAACTTGGCTAAACCTGCTTCCCAGGTTTGGGAAAATAATAAGACTGGAATGCAAGCTGCAGCATAAAATCACCTATTGGTAATTACTTGCCTTTTAAATTGGATTGAGTTTGATTTTCACTGATAATTGTAAGCTGCCTAGAGTCAATGTTTTAAGTTGTTGAGACCATACAAAATTAATAAAATAGGGTTGGCTGGCTAAATAAATCTAGGAACACTTTCTTGCTGAATCATAAGATGGTAGATTTAAAATGGCTGCTAAAACATTTTTGTTGAAAACAAAATCAGATAAGTTGAACTTCAGACAACTTCAAACAAAATCAAAGATGAAGCAATGTATTTCAAACAGGATTTTACTGTTTTCAAAAATATGAAATATTTTCACCAGTTTTACATATTAGGGGACAAGTATTGGTTTCTGTGGATGATGGAGATGAATAGAATTTTTTTTTACTGTATTTACAATTGACAATTTCTATAGGTGCTAACAGTTTTTCTTTATAGTCCCTACCAAAAATCAGTTGAGCCTAAGGTTTTAAGATTTACCAATAAAAGGAAAATGTTTGTAGTTCAGGGTTGAAATGAATATTGGTAGTCCTTGATATTGTTTCATTACCCAAACTAGGTGACATCGGTGATAATGTTACCTAGCTTGGATAATTAACTCTGCAAGAAAACAAGCTCAGCACCAATGGCCTCATTTAAGATTTAGTAAGATTATACAGAATTTGGGATGTGTAAAAATGTTTGTGGTTGAAACTTTATGACTTGGTTAGGCCAGGGCTGTCAAACATGTGTGCAGGCCAGATGCATCATGTGCTGGCCATGCCCGTGCCCGGTTTAGTGTAGGAAAAAAGCATATGTGACAATGAATTTGACACCTCTGACTTAGGCAAAGAAACTCAGCAGCTTCTGCTAGATAATACATGATTTCTCAGTGCACTTGGACAGACTTCATTGGAAAAAGGTACTGAATTAAAAACATTTATTGTTCTTTACAAATACTTTGTACACCAACATGTAAATTACATGAACATAACTTGAGTTTTTCTATTAGGTATACATTTCTTTTTTCAATTAAAATTAGGGAAAGGAGACAATCATTTGCTTTTTAGTAAGATATTTCAAAAGTTCAGTAGGTCATTAAATCAATAACAATATATTCTAGTACATTTTAGAACTATTTGGATCCTTTATAACAAAGTGCCAATTTTAAAAAAATGATAGATAACAAGCTATGCATGCATACACCAGCTTGATGCAAAGCCTGTACTAATGACTGGAAAAAGGTCGTCCAGCTACATCTGGTTCTCATCAGTGGAAATGTTTCAAATAAAATGTGCATTGCTATAATCAAACGACAATTCTCAGAAACTAAAGGCCTTAGGCACAGCTGAAAAATTCTGAAAACGGAAAATAACTATTGCAATTTAGAAAGATTGAAATCTATAGAGCACAGTTACGGAATCATCAAAAATTCTAGCATTTGAAACATTTGAAGTTTGTAGCATGAATTCAGGCAAACAGCTATTTGATTTCCTATTAAAATAGGTACTTGGAACAGCAGGAAAATTGTGTTCAGAGGCAGCTGAGAGAAACTTTAAAAAGACTGCTGTTCTTCATGAAGATCAAAATAACCACGGCTATCCTTTCCATTTTAGCTATTGGCCAATGGATAAAGCTTTCATGTATTGTATTTTTAATTCATCAGAAAAAACATTGCTGGAATGTGCCACTTTTGAAAAAAAGATGCCTGCCATGCTCCCAAAGCAGTATATAAATACAAATCAGTGATAAAATGAGAATAAAAACAATTTTATAATATGAGAAATATTTTATCAAATTATAGTAAAGTTCATACTGTACACATAATCAGTACAAAATATTTTAATGGCATTGCCAAAACTAATGACTTTTTTCATGTTTAGTTTCTCTCTTTGTGGGATCAAACTGAGTGCCTTCAAACAGTATCTTGTTTTTTATCGCTTCTTGAACCATGCGTTGCTGAAACCTTAGTTTTGCGTTGTTGTATCTACAATAGAACCTTTAAAAAAGCACATGGTCACTTGCATTTTTATTTATATTTTGTTTGCTTTATTGCAATTAAAAGAACTAAGAGGAAAAAAAGCATTATCCCTTTTTCAGAAAACAACTCCAGCTGTTGTCAGACTGACATACACTAAACTTCTACATAACATTTTTCTCTTATCCTTTATGCAAAAATATTGTTATTCATATTTGTTTTCTGTCAGTCCAAAAATGTCAGATTTCCACCAGTACTTTCCATGGAAGTGATTTCAAACTCCTTCCCCATTATTCCTACACAAAAAAACCCAACAGATATGCCTACTTTTTTTCTTCATTGCATTAAAGAACAGCAAGTAGTTGAAATTTTAAAAGCTGCTTGGTTATCAAGTTAAAAATTATGGAAGAAAATTTGGTCATTGTTGCCAATGAGACCAACTGGATATAAATTCGGACTGATACATGGAAAAGTATAGCTCTTCCAGGTAATAAGGAAATCTTACTACAAATGTTAATTAGTAAATAAGTACCATGTGGATTACTAATAAAAGTGTAGAAAAAACATTTACATGATTAGAGCATGATCAATCTTAAGAGAGTAAGCTATCATAATTTTTGAATCACCATACGCACCAGCATCCTAATGTCGTCACAAAGAAACCTCCTACTCCCAAATTATAGGAT